>OZ008371.1:30366257-30772025 GCA_963931995.1 Phaonia tiefii
TTTCCTTGCATCCGACCACTGTGCATCTGTTATTCCATCTACATTTGGTTCTATATTTTTGTTTTGTTTTTTCCATCCTCTTCTACTTTTTATCCTATTCGTCTGCTTTAAATGTTCATTTGTTAAATGTGTTCAAGAAATCAGACAAAATGATCGATTGCGCGCAAACGCATTGACATATCAACATGAATCTTGCATTACATTTGTCTAAATGCGATCCAACTGAACAGCAGCAGCAACAGTTGCTACAACAAACACCACGGAAAACGCAGACAGCAGACCCACTTGTACGTCTCAAAGAAGCAAAAAGGAAATGTTGCGATTTTTATCATGTTCGTTGTTTTGTTGTTTTTTTTATAAAGAAACAGCGTGGTCTGCGTTTCCTCGAGTGTAAAGGGGGGCAAAATTTAAAAGCTTCTGTTTTCATTTAAAACATTGGAACATTTATTATGTGGTTGCTGGTTGTCTGTTGTGGTGGTTGGCTGTTGGTACCGTTTGTGATGTGGCCGTTTATTAGCAATTCGTTGGGGGTTTTTTTCCTTTCAGAAAAAGGTACACGTGCACCTGCATGTGTTTTTGGTTGGTCAATGATTGAGGTCGTCCATCGCTATCGCAATCGGTTGCAATGTCTTTTGTCTCCGGTTGTTGTAGGTTCCATCATTGTCATCCTTAAGTAGCGGCAACAGCATCAGGCGATTGATTGTCAATAATGATAGAGACGAGACGAAGACGAAGACGAAGAAAAAATATTTTGTTGTCATTTAATGCATTTTTATTGCAAATTTAGTTAAAATTAATAATTTTTTCCCTGTTAATTTTTTCTTTCCATTTCGTTTGCTGATCATTCGTTATTGGTTGCTGGTTAGTTGTCCTTAACTAATGACAATAAATTATTATTACCCATCGGTTTTCATGTTTTGATATAAATGAATGCACAGGGGTTTGGCAACTACTATTTTTTGTATTGTATTGAATTTGGTTATTGACTTTTGTGTATCATTTTAGCTACACAGATATAGTTACTTAGTTACGTAGTAAAACAAATACGTAGTTTATATATAAAAAACAGATAAATCAGCTATTATAATCATTTATTACTATTCTCATTCCAGCTCAAATCCACTTTTTATTTCTTCAAATTATTTCGCCTACAAAGTCTAGTTAAATTCAAATCGACTACGCAAATAGTAGATTTTACCACGAGAATGTTTATATTGTTTACTTTTAAAAATATGGTTAGAATTTGATACGAATCGCTGACAATGACAGTCGATTCCGTTAAAACGCAGCTATCACCAACCAATTCAACTTAGATAAGAAATTGTCGGGGGATTTGTCGGGAACGTGATTGAAATTTTTGTTATTATCCACTTTGGAATTTTATGAGTGTGTGATACTCGTTTTTAATAATTGTTTTAGCTCATATCCCGTTATATTTCCACAGTTTATTTTAACCACAAAGCCTAGGTAAACTCAAACCGAGTACGCCAAAGGTAGTGTCTACCATGATTCAGTTACAATGTTTATGTTTTCATAAATGTAACTATCACCCTCCAATTCACATTAACTACGAACTTGTCGGGGAAGTTAACCTGCGACGTAGTTGAAACTTTTTTTTATCGACTTGGTAATTCTTTGCGTTAACCATTGTTTTAGTTCGTATCCACTTTGTGTTTCCAGAGTTTATTTCAACCACATAGCGTATTTAAATACAAAGTGACTACGCAAAAGGTAGATTCTACCACGAGCTTACTTATATTGCTTTTAAAAAAAGGGTAAAATTGACAACGAACTGCTGACAAATGATTCAGATAACAATAACTACGAAATTGTGTGGGAAATTCACCTGCGACGTGGTTAAAATTTTTGCTATTATCAACTACGGAATTATTTGGGTGTCTGATATAATTTTTAATTATTGGTTTAGCTCATATCAAGATTATATTTCCATAGTTTTTTCAACTACAAAGCGTAGTTAAATTCAAAACGACTACGCAAAATATAGTTTCTACCACGAGTTTAGTTATATTGCTTACTCGGTAAAAGTGGTCACGAATCAAGAACAAAAACGAAGGATTCAGCTAAAACATTTATGTTTTCATAAATGTAGCTATCACCAATCAATGCACATTAACTACGAAATAGGGAATTTAAACTACGATGTGGTTGACATTTTTGTTATTTTCACCTACGGAATTGTTTGGGTGTATGATACTAATTTTTTATTAGTCACTTAGCTCATATTCAGATTATATTTCCACAGTGTTTTCAACTACAAAGCGTAGTCAAACTCAAATCGACTACACAACAGTCAGTTTCTAACACGAGATTATTTATATTGCTTACTTAAAACAAAATCACTAAAATTAGTCTCGAATCAAGAACAAAAATGAAGGATTCAGTTAAAACATTTATGTTGTCATAAATATGGCAATCACCAACCAATTCACATTAACTACGAAATAGGGAATTTAAACTACCACGTGGTTGAGATAACTGTTATTATCATCTACGAAGTTGTTTGGGTGTAGGATAATCATTTTTAACTATTGATTTAGTTCATATCCACTTTATATTTCCGCAGTTCGTTTCAACTACAATTCGTTGTTAACTTCAAATCGACTACGTAAAAAGTATTTTCTACTACGGACTTGTTGAAATTCGGTAAAATTATCCACGATTCGGTGACAAGAACAAATGGTTCAGTCCAAGCGCTTACTAATAACTAACTAATTCACATTAACTACGAAATAGTCAGGGGAATTTACTCTACCGAGGTGTTAAAATTTCTGTTATTATCAAGTACGGATTTTTGTACTTATTTTGGTTTATCGTTGCTAATTTGTTCATTTGTTCCTCTGTATTACTGTCAATTCACATTGACTACGAAATAGTCAGGGGAATTTAACAAGCGCGCTGGTTATAGTTTTTGGTTATTAACAACTACGGACTTTTTTGGATGTTTTCTTTTAAATTTTGTACCTATTTAGATTTATCATTGTTAATTTGTCCGTTTGTTCCTCATTATTACTGTCAGTTCACATTGACTACGAAATAGTCAGGGGAATTTAAAAAGCGCGCATATTTGGTTATTATCAACTACGGACTATTTCGGATGTATGAACGGCCATTCGTTTGTCCGCCCGTGATTTATTTTCTTCGCCTATCGATTGCTGGCGAATTCGGCGAACTGTCCGTTTAACCTTGTACTTGCCTGTTATTTTGTTTGTTCATAATTTAATTTGTCCTTTCCTCTTCCACTTGAAAGTCCTCGTATCCACCCGTTTCGTGTTTGGTGGGAAATGGTTTTGCACTCCTCGGTCTTGTTATGGATGTAGCGAAGAGCAGCATTTCTGGTTTAGTAAAATAAAATAAATAAATATTTTCAAATAACATCCCTTCAAGGCACTGGGGAGACCTTCTCAATACCGCTTTCCAGATTTACACTTACTGATTGGGGCCAACAGTTTTACACCGATTCCGAACGGTATTTTGCGAAGCTTTTTCACGGCTAAGTACTCGATAGTAGCGCCGTCACTAAGCGAGGTGGCCGCTGTCGAAAGAAATGTGTGGTGGTCAGTGCAGGGATCGAACCCCCGTTCTCATGCACAAGAGCCGCGCACGCTAACCATTGCACCACCGACGGCCTCTATTTCTGGTTGAGTGGATATATTAATATGCCTATTTCGTTCGTCCAGGTTTTTCAAGTTACATCAATAAAATTTAAACAAGAATACCTAATATTCTTGATTTGATTTTTCTTGTAAAAATACCAAGACTGACTTTATTGGTGGGCTTATAATTTTCGTAGTGAAAATAGTTTTGCAGCAGCTGGGGCTAAAAGCCACGCCCTTTCTCACATCATCCATACAAATTATTGGTGTTACAACAATATTGACATGATTGCATTTTTAGTTCAGAGCATTTGACACAACTTGTTTTTATAATACGCCTATTTGAAAGGAACGTCTTAACAGCAATGGAATTGTAATACCTACCATACTTACATTCGATTTTATGTCTAAAATTTTGACCACCCAACCCACTGTGCATTCATATTCCTATATTTATACTCTCTAAAGACATGTCACAGACGAGTATAAAATGACAATTGTCTCACACTTTTTGTTAACGTTTTATGGTCATTTTTAGTAAAATACATATTTCTCTGTTCGTTGCTGTCCATTTCATTTCATTGTCAACGCGTAAATGGCAAGATTCGCGCGCTATGTTTTATTGGCTAGCTCCGAGTTGATGCGCTTCTCGCTTCACCAAGATCACCATCATATGAACAACACATCTCCCTTATCCCCAACGATGACTGTGTCGCCTTTGGTCGTCCTCTGGCCTTGGCCGTAGAGTGTGAAACATACCATGGATTGCATTTTTATATTACAGATTATTAGACATTCTTATTCCACACAAAAATATGCTTTTTTTGTTTGTGGTGCAGCGTCTCTTTGCCTCGTTTGCAATCAATGATTTATATCGCATTTATGATGAGCAGCATCCCGTCTCATGCCACAAAAGGGTTTGATAATGACTTTGGTGCTTAAGAAGCGAGCAAAAGTATTGCCATGCTGCAAGGTATTGCCATGCTGCAAGAAAAAACCAAAGTGCCAAAGAATTCCAATGAAATGTAATGAATCAAGTTAAGAAATTAACGAAAAAGGAGTGAAATCTTTGTTGGTGACAAACACAGACAGAAAAAATATTAATGAAAACAAAACCAAAGGAAAATATGACAATGTGGTTTCACGCAACATTGTGTTGCATGGTGTCAATGACAACGTTTGGTCTTTAAAGTCAAATTACCGAGGAATGAGTTGGAAAAATTCCAATTATAATTTGCCAGCTGGGTTACCAATCAACAATTGTAAAATCATTCGAAAGCTGTCTGTCGGTACAATGAAATGCACTGTTGCTACTAACCAACTTATAACTATTTTCCGTTTTGAGGTCACATTTTGTTATTAAATTAAATGTTAAATTATTTTATATAAAATTGTTATTTTTTTACATAATTTATGTGCAATGCCATGCGCTAGGCAATAAACCAAATTGTACGCTAATCTATCTAGATAATCTAAAATCGTTATTTGTATGTTCAATATCGATAAACGTTTTTGACAGTTGCAGTTTAATGTATTGCTTTTTCCATAAAATTAAATTACATATTCAAAAGCTTAGGCAATGTTTAGATTTGCACAAGTTTCACGATATAAGGAATACTTCCAATACCCTACTGAAACCAGAAATCGACTATCTTGGATATGGGAATCTAAAATTTAAAGTAGAACAAATGTACATTGACAGAGTACAGGCTTTGAATCATATACTACCCGCAATCTGCCACCATTTCAACTTCATTGTTATCGGTTTCATTTGTTATTGCCTCAGCGGCAGCAATATTCTCGACACTACGGGCACTTCTTTGTCTCACTGGCACGGGAACATTTTGTACTGTGCCTGTGGATTCAAATTTTTCCACTAGACGCTCAATTGTTGATCTGGTAGGACGATTATGACGACCATAAATTGGATGAAGCGCTCTTAAAGTTGAGGCCACTGACTCCATATTTCGGTAGTAAATTTTAATAATTTCGACTCGTTGTTGGCTCGTATATCTTTCCATGATGAAATGGCAAACCTTACTGAAGAGAAATGTCAAAAGAGCGGGAAAAAATATGGCGTCGTTTGCTGTCCCTATCGATTTACTTTTGTAGCGTCTCTGTTGAAAAACCCTTTACATGAGATCCCTGCTCTGACCACCTTAAATTTCTTTCGGCTCCAGCGACCTCGCATAGTAAGGGCAACACTATCGAGTATTTAGCATTGAAAATGCTTATCAAAAATACCGTTCGGAACCAGTGTAAAGACAAGGATAAACAACGAACATCTAGACCACGGCGTAATTTTACTACCTCTCGAATTGGTATCTCTGTTCCCCAGTATACTGGCGAACTTCGACATAAGGAAAACAGGAGAAAAATGGGACAAGATAGAAGCATTTCCAAGAATATCGAAAGATTTATTTATGGACATACGAGGCGGATCAATAAGTCTTTGCCTTTTTGAATGAAACGCTGTTTTGTTTTTAAAACTTAATTAAAAACAAAAATTAATATTTCAACATAATCTCCTTTTAGCTCAATATACGTAGTCCAACGTTTCGCCAATTTTTGTATCCCTTCCAAAAACTAGAATTTTTCAAGGTCCATAAAATAGGAATATTTTTGGTCAATAATTTCATCGTTGGAGCTAAATCTGTTTCCACCGAGCCATTTCTTTAGATTTGGAAATAGGAAATAGTCACTGGGGGCTAAATTCGGAGAATATGGTGGATGAGGTACCAATTCGTAGCCCAATTCATGGAACTCCAAACAATCCTGTAAAGTTGTCACACGATTATATTTATGGTCAATTGAGAGCAAACGCGGCACCCATTTTGCAGACAGCTTTATTAAACCCAACTGATTATTTAAAATCGAATCTCCACTGCCACATATGAAATGCCTATGGCATCAACAATCTCACGCACTTTTACTCTTCGATCGGCCAATACCCTAACGTGGATTTTTCGACATTTTCGGGTGTATTGACCTCAATTGGACGTCCAGAACGTTCAGCGTAATTTGTACTTGTGCGACCACAACCAAACTCAGCAAACCCCTTTTTTCCACTGAAATCGTTGGTGCAGAGTCCCTATAGTATTTATCAAGCTTTTCCTTGGTTTGATTGACGGTTCTTTTCCCAAAAAATAATGTTTAATGAGCACACGAAATTCACTTTTTCCATTTTTTAAAAAATTGGGCTCTACGAAATAACCCCGAAGTGAAATAACCCCCAAACAAGAAATGAAATAATCCCCAATGAAATAAGCCCCCAAGAAAATTAAATATATCCCAATGAAATAACAACCAAATAAAAATTTAATAAGCTCCAATTAAGTTGACAGTTATGTCATATGAAATAACCCCTAACAAAATAATGAAATAACCCCCAATGTAGAAGGGAAATGAAACAAACAATAACCAAATTATAAACGAAATGAAATAACCTCCTAATTTAAAATATGGTTGGGTGATATTTCATTGGGGTTTATGTTTCGATTTAGAAACCCGAATTGGAAAAGGAAATAAGCCCGAAAAAAAAAGAATTAAACCCCAAAAAATTTAGTAGTTATTTCATACGAAGAAACACCCAAATATGTATGAACATATTTATTAGTTATTTCACTCGGGGTTATTTCGTAGAGCCAAAAATTCACGAGATTGCATGTTTTGAAAAGCTGTTAAACGCAAAGTAAATGACGGAACTTGCTCAAAATTTGGCAGCAGTCTATTAACATTTAGTAATTGCATTTCATATAACTACGAGGAAAGTTCGAAAAGTCAGGGACTTATTGCTCCGCCTCGCGCTCACTTTTTGTTTAAAGGACACGCTATACATCATATATTACGATAGAATATATGAACATAATATACGAAAAAAACAATGAGTGTTCGAACTCATGGGCGATGTGTTAACAACTTTTTGTTACACGGTACCTGTTCGATTTCAATGAACTCATTCGTAAATGTTACATTTGAAAAAAAGAATACTTTCTGTGCTGAAGGCTATTGTACTTTTTTTTCTTACATCACATTTAACATTAAATGTAATATTGTTAAAATAAATAAAGAAATAATTTTGTTTGTTTTGTCATAAACAGAGCGACGATAAAAAGTATTGAATAGTATAGAGAACTTATTACACCCGTTTTCCGCTCGCTGTATAAAGTCTGAGTAAAAAAGCATAACGAATCTTATTCTCTTTAGAGAATATTTCAAAATAAATGCATCAAATGCTTCGAACGGCTTAAATGTTTCACATTAAAATTTTAAATGTACCAAATTATGGCAAAAAGAGAGTAATACGTTCTGAATCATTCGCCAGATGTCGCCAGTGCTTTTGAGTCATACAATTCGTTCCATAAGTTCTCTATACTATTCAATATACTTTGACGATGACGACCTGCTTGTTTGTTCGCTGCCGATACACCAATACCATCTTATTAATTTTCAGGCAGAGACTATTGCGGTACAACAGCGAGGTATTTTATGCTAACGCTGTGTGTTGTTTGCATGTGTTCACCTTGATAAATTGCCCTACCCGTACATATAGATATTAACACATCACAAATTATACCTCTATTTACAGACGTATAGTATGGTCTTGAGCATGAATAATAAAATAAAAAAGTACCAATACAAAGGTCGAATAAATATAAATCTGCCTAATGAACGTGGAGCACGCCAAAGCCGCACGCATTTGTTATTTCCTATAAAATGTGTGTTGTCTTTTAGGCAACAACAAAAATTATTTCTAAATGGAACCGATGGTTCTCTGGAGATGGGAAGGACTTTTTGAAAATGTTGATCTTATGAACATCGAAAAAAGATGGCAATTGGCCATCGCTAGTTTCAGAAATTATTATGAATATCGTCATGGATATACTTTTGAATGTCTCAATGAAGCAGTCGTCGGCCTGGAAGCTGACAGCTTGGATTCTTAATAGTTTTAATCGAAAAGTATTCTTTTCCATTTAAAAGGAGTAGGAGCAGATTGCCGTACCTAGAGGCAATTATTTAAGAGCAGGGTAACCTGCTCCATATTAATATGCACTCGGGGCCAACGTCTTTCCTTTCTTCCGAACATCCCAGGGGTTAATTCTAAATACAGCGAAGAATTTTATTGAAATATACGAAGTATTTCACGCCAAGAATGAGGACGTAGTTGTAGGAGATCTGTCGGATACGGAATTCCGCGGTGGAGCGATTAGAGACCTGATTAGGGAACGATCAGCGTCCCTAAAACTTGGGCTAATGAATATCTGCGGCTAGATCTGAAATAGCTGTTCGATTTGCCAGAAATCACGAGGATGCATTTGCAAAAACTTCTTTTATATAAAACTATATCTCTATTTATAGAGATTTAGTATGGTTTTGAGCTTGATTAATAAAATCAAAAGTACCAATTCAAATTCCGAATAAATAAAAATCATCCCTGATGAACGTCGAGCACGACGTTATTGCCTGTGAAACTTGGGTTGTCTTTTAGGCAACAACAAAAATCATTTCTATTGGCGACCGATGGTACCCTGGAGATGGGAAGAAGTTTTTTGCAAATTTTTTCTTGTGTGTGTTGCTTGCGAAGTTTTTCGAACAATTGCATAGTGGAAAATTCTCAATTGTTGTGAGTTTTCGTTTGCATTTATTTTGATGAAAACAGCATACCAAACAACCGCTGATGAAGATCTGTGGCTGGATCTGAAATCTCGATCTAGATTTGCCAGGAATCATGAGGATGCATTTACAAAAACTTGTGTTATAAAAAAACTAATGAGTGTTCGAACTCAAGGACAATGTGTTAACACCTTTTTGTTGCACGGTGCCTATTCCATTTCCATGAACACATTAGTAACTGTTACATTGCAAAATAGAAAACAGCTTTCAATCATATGATGACGTTTCATTTAGATAATAGTAATAGCTACTTACAATTATTTAAAGACAAGTGCAAGCACATGTGCCATTATTTTCTTGCTTAATACTTTTTGATTTATTCCCACAATAATCAAAGCGAATGCAAAGCAGCAGACACATGTACATACATTGTGTTACATTCGTAAGCTTACGAGTAACAAGACTTCGGCTTTGAACATAACTATTCGCTGCTGCTACATCAATACAATCAAACTTATTTTCAGGCAGAGACTATTGTTGTACAACAACCACATATTATTTTCAATGCTAACGCTGCATCGCTTCGACATATATAACGTTGTGTGCTAACACTGTGTGTTGTTTTGCATGTGTTGACTTTGTTGTATTATACATGTTATAGATGTTAAAGTAGCGTTCACAATGGCAGCAACGAATTTGTAATTCGTTCCCACTCACAGTATTGCATATAATGCCCTCTCATGTTTTTTGTGAAATTGTAATTCAAATTTGTCTTAGAAGTAGGTTCTACTTCTACTTCAAATTGGAATTTGTTCGAATCAGTTTATTCTACTGACCGCTAGGGGCTCTCTACTTCGAATTTTGTTTTAAAACTTGAAAGACTGAATGAAAATGTAAACATTTTGTCTCAAAACAAACATTTTAATAAATAATATTATCTGTAGAATCTGCCAATAACAATAATTTCACACATAATTAAATTTTTTTATTACCAAGAATACAACACTGTCGCTGGCTTTCGAACAAATCAGCTGATGCAAATGTGAAATGTGTAGTTGTTTGTAGTAAGTGTAGTTCGCGCCAATTTTATTAATAAACAAAAGAAAAAAGTTTAAAAAAAGCTGACATTTTCAGGTTTATCGAAACCGTCCAAGGCCATTACATATTATAGAACATACGTTTCTAAACATTTCTATAGAAAAATTTGAAAACATTTCTAAAGAAAAATTTTAAAATATTTCTATAGAAAAATTTTAAAATATTTCTATAGAAAAATTTGAGAATATTTCTATAGAAAAATTTGAAAAGATTTCTATAGAACAATTTAGAACATTTAGAACAAAGAATTTAGAACAATATAGAACAAAGAATATTTCTATAGAAAAATTTGAGAAGATTTCTATAGAAAAATTTGAAAAGATTTCTATAGAACAATTTTAAAACTTTTCTAAAGAAAAATTTTAAAACATTCCTATAGAAAAATTTTAAAACTTTTCTATAGAAAAATTTCAGAACATTTCTATCGAAAAATTTCAGAAAATTTCTATAGAATAATTTTAAAACAATTCTGTAGAAAAATTTTAAAAGATTTCTATATAATTTTAAAATTTTTCTTTAGAAAAGTTTGACAACTTTTCTATAGAAAAATTTTAAAACTCTTCTATAGAAAAATTTTAAAAGTTTTCTAAAGAAAAACACTTAATACATGTTGCTCCGGGTAGTGGTACAAATCTGAGGTCCGTGTCTCACATTTAAGTTTTATAGTTTTTACTGTTTGCTTTTTCGTTTGTATTGCAATTCTCCATGGTTTTCAATCCCCAAATATGTATACTGCTGTATAATGTAAACAATGTTGCCAGTCAGCTGTTTTTCGAACTTATTCGAACAAATTTGTTGCTTGCATTGTGAACGCCTGTTGAATTTGTTGCTATCATTGTGAACGAGCCTTAACACATCAAAAACTATATATCTATCTATAGAGATATAGTATGGTTTTGAGCTTGATTAATAAAATCAAAATGTACCTAACAAAAGCCAAATATAAGTAAATAAAAATCATCGCTTTGGAGAGAATATTTATTTCAGTGACATGCGCTCCTGGGATTTCGGAAAGGTTACAAAAGTATCTTCGACAGAGAGATTGACACCTTGCTTTGGGGACAAATAATACGGTTAATGAACTTTTCGACAAGACGAAGTCTATGGCGACAAAGGGCCGTACTAAGATCAACATTTCAAGTGAAGCCTGAAGTTTACGACTTTGGGGACACGCGCTGGAAAAACAAAGCTGAATATGCAGTGTTGTTTGACTTGTGCTCCTCAGTCGGGAACAAGTTGATCGAAAGGGGGGAAATTGCCCCTAAGGCCCAACAAATCGAAAAAAACGGGCCCCTGAACTTACATGTAAGTGTTGGTAGTGAAATGAAAGGAAATCGTCTTACGATTTCATTGGTGCTATTACTTTTGACATCCGACTAAATGGAATATAAACTATCGATTTTCAAATAGGTCTAATACAGGGTACGAGCAACGAAGAGAGGAACGAATACCACCAATGAAATCGTGAGAAGATTTCATTTGATTTGAGTATCCATACATGCATATTTGTAAATGAACAAATTTCGATAAATGTTGTGGGTATTAAAATATAGAAAAACAAGCATATCTCGACTCACAGGCATCGGATTTAAGACGACTTCATTTCATTTGAGTACCAATACTTACCTGTTAGTTCAGGGACCCGTTTTTCTTTTGATTTTTTGGGCCTTAGGGGTCATTTCTCCCGTTCGGACCACTTCTACTGTATTCTGTGAACAATTCAAAAGAGGATGCAATTTTTGGTTTGGTTGCAGCGCGTGTCCCTAAGGTGGTAACATTTTACCCAAGTGAATTTATACAACACACCATACAACAAAAGACAAAATTCTCATTCAATTTGTAGATTTTTATTTGTAACAAAATGTTGCGAACGCAGAAAATATGGTAGCCACTGTTGATTATTTCTGAAGGTGATCCACAAAATCAACCGAAATATTGGCGTAAAGCTAACAAAACAGGAATAAGACACAACAGTTTTTCATGACCTTAAGCCAAGCGATCGAGAAGCTACAAACATGTACCTTATTTCGTGATCGATTATTCGATAGTAACGATTAATCTCTATTAAGTGAGGTATATGACTTCGAAAAAGTAAAAAAAAAAATAATCAGTGCTAGTTCAAAACCTGCATTCTAATATACAATAGTCAAACACACTAACTGATACCATGGACTGATAGGTATGACAAATATCGACTTTAATTGGTCGACCATATACTAAACATTCCTCTACTCCTGACTAAATTGAAACAACATAATATTGTTAATTTGAAACCGTAATTAACCCAAGATTTATGAATTTTTTTCTTGAACAATCACCAAAGTATTGAAAATAATTCAAATTTCCATACGACCATGTTGTGCTGACTAAACATAAAATTGTTCTGTATCGATAATTGTTTTAATGCAGATTGATTTGAAAACTTTGCAATCTACTTACAACACCAAACACACACTTGCATTAAGAATGATTGTACATAAATATTATTATTTTTATTAAATTTAGGTCAATTGTATAAAAGTATAAGATCATTTGTGGTCAAAAAGCTAAAGCAAAGCAGAGACAAGTTAATGGGCGTACAATGGTACAGACTTGTCTGTGTGTGTTTGCTGATTGAACGGTCAAGCTTTACAAATACCGTATTCATAAAAATGTCGGATATATCAACGATAGTCATGTATGGGATTGTAAACTTAGTAGTATAAAATCTTATATATGTTTAAAGAAAAATAAACAGATATTTGTGTGGTTACAATAGGGAGACTCAAGTTGTACGATATTTAAAAAAAACTGTATAGGAAAAAATATAAAAATTTTAATCTTGTTGTAGTGATACAGTACTTTAAAACAATATGGTCCAGTTGTTCTGTCAGTGGTGATCTTCGTTTCTTAGTTAAATCGTGGTTAAACATCGAATTGTGATTTCTAACAACAGTTTTACCACCCATTAATTGTGGGTTAACCTGCAGTCAGAACCATATGCTTTTGACAATTACATTACTGATTGTCAAAATGAGAAATGTAATATCCGCCATCTAACGTTTTCTTTTTCAACTAGTGCTTATTTCGTGAATGGTAACACTTAGCTCATGTCTGATTTGACAGATAATTAGTTTTATCCTTCCGCTGAACGAATATGGTTGTGCATAAGCTTGAACAGCGCTGGGAAATATGGGAAAAATGACCTGCGATCGACTTACAGAAGATGCCGATTTTGCCAAAAAAAATCATCTTTTCAGATGAACCTTATTTTGATCTTGGCGGGTATATAAACAAGCAAAATTGTCGCATTTGGGGCACAGAAACCCCTCACGCATACATTGAAAAGCCGGTGCACCCAAAACGAGTCACTGTTTGGTGCGGATTTTGGTCCAGAGGCATAATTGGGCCATTTTTCTTCGAAAATGAGCAAGGAATGGCCGTTACAGTCAATGGCGATCGTTATCGGGCCATCTTGAACGAATTTTTGTTTACAAAAATTGAAGAGGAGGATATTGGCAACATATGGTTTCAACAGGACGGCTCTACGTGCCACACAGCCGAAGCTACACTCGATGTTTTGCGCCCTGTTTTTGAAGATCGCATTATCAGCCGCAGAGCTGATGTCGTTTGGCCACCTCGCAGCTGCGATTCGACACCGTTGGACTATTATTTGTGGGGTGCCCTCAAAGATGAGTGTTACGCCGACAAGCCAGAGACAATTGACGCTTTAAAGGACAATATTCGTGAAGCCATTGGTGAAATACAGCTGCACACAATCGATAATGTGCTTAAGAATTGCACCGATCGTGTAGACTACTGCATGGCCAGCCGAAGTAGCCATTTGAGTGAAATTGTTTTCCATTATTAACCGGACGGATTGTACTTCCAAATAAAACAAGAAATTTGAGAAAATATTCAGTTTTTTTTTATAGCATTTTGAAAAAAAAAAAATTATTATTATAAAATTTGTCAGGTTTTGGTATTTGAGCACAGATTGTTAAATTGTTGCGCCTACAAAGGTGTTTATATATTTTTGTTACAACGATTTCGATTATTTTGATTTATACCTTAATTTACATAATTCCATTTTTGGTTGTTGCTCTTTGTTATTTTGGTATTTAGTAATACAAAGTAGATGATGTTTCAATAAGAATTCAAGGGCTGCCATAATCGCTAACAATATGGATTCTTCCATCACCTCACCACTAAAAACAAAAAGTTAACTTCTAACTAAATTTCTTCTACGATTAAATAATCCGACCCAGTTCAAATCTAGCTAATTACCTTTCTTAAAATAATAATTCTTTAAAATTATGTTTTTAATAATTGTTCGGTTCAAGATCAATAACTATTAAAAAGTTACTTTTGTACGAAAAATTACATTTTAATTGAAATATTAAAAAGAAATGTGTGAAATTGACCATTATGGTGGATGGTTGGGAATATAGCTATTGCAATGCCCACCAAGGTATATCAACAGCACCCTTCTCTACAAGAATTTATATTTTATTTTTCTTTAAAATAATAATTGGAGTTTAAAGTAGCTTCATTATGACCAGAAAAGCACTCACTTCGCTCCAACAGATTCTTCAATTAAACTTTGGAACAAAATTAAGCTTTTTCGAAAATAATAAGGTTCTGTCAACGGATTCTGGTAGAAGGGGTAACAAAAATGTACGTGTATCGACATTTTGAAAGTTTACCTCTGCATTTGTTAGGGTCCGATGAACATGGTGAGGTAGATAAACAATAGGTGTTATATCTACAGTTTTCGTTTGTTCGGTGACTATCGGTGAATATTTTTCTTACACAGCAGTCTTTTAGGACATTTACAGAACCTTTTTATTGACAACTTTCAGATCTACTGAAGACTTCCTAATCTAGTGCCATCTGTAGTCTATGGCATTATGTACGAAATAAAGGGTGTCTCAGTAAGAATGCACCTTTTAATTAAAAAAGAAAGCACGTATTTTTGGGGCAGTTGTGATTTTTGATGGGTTAACATCTATAGGCACGGGTACTGAAATCTATCAAAGTGAACACATGCAAACAATACACAGCGTTAGCATCACATACATGGTTGTTGTACAACAATAGTCTGCCTGAAAATAAGTGTGATGATATTGATGTAGCGGCAGCGAACAAACAAGCAGGTCATCGTCGCCAAAGATTATTGAATAGTATAGAGAACCCATGGAACGAATTGTATGACTCAAAAGCTTTGGCGACATCTGGCGAATGATTTAAAATGTATTATTCTCTCTTTGTCATAACGTGGTCCATTCATAATTTCGATGTGAAACATTGATGCGTTTTGCAGCATTTATGCTTTTTGTATTGTTTTATGTAATAATATTATCGAAATGTTGCATTTACACAGAAGTATTATATAAAGAGGATAAGACTCATTTATGCTCTTTTACCCAGACTCTCTACAGGAGAGCGGAAAAAGAGTGCAATAAGTTCTCTATATTATTCACTACTTTTTGTCGTCGCTCTGTTTAGGACAAAACATAAATAATTATTTCAGTGAGCTAAATATTGCTTTATTTATTTTATCAATATAACATCTAATGTTAAAGCAGATGTAAGAAAAAAAAATATATACACAGCGTTAGCATCACATACGTGGTTGTTGTACAACAATAGTCTGCCTGAAAATAAGTATGATGGTATTGATGTTGCGGCAGCGAACAAACCAGCAGGGGGCTGATGCTGAGAGTCGATAGCGTTCGGAATTATTGCCATACGATCGAAATTTCGTACTTTTGGTATACCATCGTATGTATGTTGTGTATTTGTGTTTGTAGTCTCTTTAGTTGTTGCTAATTCAGGCACATAAACCAGAATAAGCTACTAAATTGAGATTTTTAAAATTTCCTTCCAGCACTTGTAACTGGAGTGGCCAATGATTGAGTTAGAGTAAAAGAAAAGACTTGGTTCATTCATTCATTTACTATTGATAACTATACCAAAGTCGTATGGCAATAATTCCGAAAGCTATCGACTCTCAGCATCAGCCCCCAGGTCGTCGTCGCCAAAGAGTATTGAATAGTATAGAGAACTCATGGAATGAATTTTATTACTCAAAAGCACTGGCGACATCTTGATTCAAAATGTGTTACTCTCTTTTTGTCATAACTTGGTCCATACATAATGTTGATGCGAAACATTGAGGCCTTTTGAAACATTTATGCGCTTTGTATTGTTTTATGTAATAACATTGTCGAAATGGTGCATTTATAGTGAAATATTCTATAAAGAGAATACGACTCGTTTATGCTATTTTGCTCAGACTCTCTACATGAGAGGGTAAAAAGAGTATAATAAGTTCTCTATACTATTTACAACTTTTTATATATTTTGCTTTATATATCTAGACAATATTACACCTAATGTTAAAGCAGATGTAAGAAAAATTTAAGTGCAATAGCAAAAGAGCCTTTAGCACAAAAACTATTCTTTTTTTGTTTTCCAATGTAACATTTACTAATGTGTTCATAAAAATCGAACAGGTACCGTGTTACAAAAATTTGTTAACACATCGCCCGTGAGTTCGAACACTCATTGATTTTTTTTATTGTATCGTAAAGAAAACATAATCCGATTAAATATGGTATAAAATATCCATCAAACGGCCTCCACGGCTTTTACGACAAGCCATAAATCTTTTAATAAAAGTTTCCACGACCTTTTCACAGAGATGTGACTATATCTCACCGATGACGGGTTGGATCTCGGAGTTGAGCTCAGGAATTATTTCTGATTTATTCGCATAAACTCGAGATTCACAAAATCCCAACGAAAAAGATCGCACGGCGTTAACTCGCATGATCTTGGTGGACAGTTGACATCAGAATTTCTTGAGATAATTGTATCTGGAAATCGTTGCCGCAATATATCGACTATTTCATTCGCGGTGTTGCAGGTGTCACCGTCTTGCTGAAACCATATATCGTCCAGATCCATGCCGTCCAGTTAAGGCCACAAGAATTCCGTTATCGTGTTCCTGTACCCAATGCCGTTCACATTCACTGCAATTGTCGCGTCATCTTCAATAAATATTGCCCAATCACGCCGCCTGACCACTATTTGCACCAGACAGTTGGTCGTTGTGTGCGCATGTTTTTCTCATGGATTGCATAAGGATTTTTTGAGCCCCAAATTCATCAAGTTTGTGCGTTCACGAAGCCATTCAGGTGGAAATGCGATTCTTCGGAGAATATGGCATTTTTTTTGAATAATTGTCATTGATTTCACTTTCCTGCATTACCCATTGTACGAATTGCTGGGGCTTTTCATGGTCGGCTGGTTTGAGATCCTGAGTATGATGAATTTTGTACGCATGAAGGGGGGGGGGGCCGTTTGTCAAAATTCGCTGAGTAGTGCTTCGTAAAATTTGAAGTTGTTGAGAACGATGCCGAATTGATGTTTTCGGATTTCCGTCGACACTATCGTTTACAGCCACAATGTTTTCAAGAGACCGAAGGGTACGATGACGCACAGGTGTCTTGCTGTCCATAAGCGACCCAGTTTCTTAAAAGTTATTGACCACATAACGGGTTTTTCAATAAGAGCGCTACAAAAGTTTTTTTAAATAAAACAAAACCGGTTTTAACTACCAATGAAATCCTTTATTCCTGTGAAAGTACGTTCGATGCTATTATGTATGGAACTCGATTTCTTTTGCATGGCCACCACGGGCACGCTTGGAGAAGTCCAGACGCTGAATCCAATTTCCGACGGTTTTCAAGCATAAATCGGCCGATACTGCTGCAATTTCACGTTCGATATTCGTACGAAGTTCATCAATCGTCGCTGGCTTGTTGGCATAGACCATAGACTTGACGTAGCCCCACAGAAAATAATCTAACGGCGTCAAATCGCACGACCGAGGCGGTCAATCGTCTGGGCCATTTCGTGAGATAACACGTTCACCAAACTTGGTTTCCAATAAATTGATTGTGGCATTCGCTGTGTGGCTTGTGGCGCCGTCCTGTTGGGACCACATGTCCTCCAAGTCCATATTATCCAATTGGGGCCAAAAATATTCGGTTATCATTGAACGGTAGCGATTTGCAGTCACAGTAATGTGCCGGTCTTGATCATCACGGAAGAAGTACGGCCCAATGACGCCGCCGCCCCATAAACCGCACCAAACCTTTATTTTTTCGGGATGCAATGATGACTCATGGATTACGTGTGTATTGCTGTCTTACCAATAACGCATATTTTGCTTATTGACGAATCCATTCAGCCAGAAATGAGCCTCATCGCTGAAGACCACAAATTGGATGTAGAGCTCTTAAAGTTGAGGCCACTGGCTCCAAATTTCGGTAGTAAATTTTAATAATTTCGACTCGTTGTTGCCTCGTTTATCTTTCGATGATGAATGGGAAACCTTACTGAAGAGAAATGTCAAAAGAGCGGGAAAAAATATGGCGTTGTTTGCTGTCCCTATCGATTTACTTTTGTAGCGTCTCTGTTGAAAAACCCTTTATTTGTATTTCGACCCTTTTTCTACCAATAAATAATCTATAATTATTATTTATTTTTTGACCACTCTTCGAATGGTTGACATATTTCACATGATTTCACATGATTTTTATATTTGTAGAAGCTCTCCCCACTCTCTTCATAAAATGGACAAATACATTCTAAAAATTCTGTATTTATGTTGTTGTTTATACAATGTGTTTGTAGCGTGTCGCTACAAAAATATACTTGTGTCCAAACACATTGTGTTTTCTAGTCAATATTAAATATTGGAGACACAACGATTAATATGTTGTACTATAACTATATTTTTTTGACCCAAAATATGGAGTTTGTGTTGAAAACCGCTGAAAACAAAAACGTGATAGAGAAAAAAGAAACAAAAAAGCAGCAGATGTATGGATGTTCCAAATATATGCATGGATTCTGCATAATGTTACATGGAGCGTTTTTTTCGACGTGTATTTTTTTAAGGATATATTTCAAACCTTATTTAGTGAGTCGCCTTTGTGTGAATATGAATATGCTACCAACCACTAAACTTCCGTCCACCGGCCTGACCCATCGCCTCAGTCTCAATCCGTTTCACATTCCGTTCGTCCGCTTTTTTGTATACAAGGATGTCTGTCCATCGTTCTGTATTGTCGCTACCACAATATCATTTTGCATCGAAAGAAAAACAAACCTCGAAATTAATTTCAAATATATGAAGTTTCGACATAAAATTCTCTAACTATTTTATAAGCAAATCAATTTTTATATACAATTATATATTTAAATTGTATTCCATATTCTCTGTCTCCTATTGGCGAGGTCTAGACAATTGAATTAGAATTGTTTTCGTTTTAACACAAACGTCAAAATAGCCAATTTTGTTTATTTTTTTTTTGTGTTGTGCCTCATTTAAATACAAAGCGAATTGGCAGAAATTTTCAAAATAGATCGTGTTGAGTTGTTATGATACTTTGGAGTTCCATGATGTTTGTTGTTGATTTTTGTTTTCATTTATGATATTTTTGAATTGTGCTGGGCAACTGTTTGACCATAATGAGATTTTAATTTGAATATTTTTATTCTAATTTCTTGCAAGGTTGAATGCAAAACTGTAAAGGTAATAATTGAAATAGTATTGCAATGAAGTCATTGTGAAATGACTGTGTAACTTATAATTGGTGGTCTGAATATTTAAGGTGTTCTCTATAAGTATAAACATTTTTCATATCTAGTTTGATATTCGTCACAGTCTGATAATACAGGAAATATACAAAAATATGTTATGCAGATTTAAGGGTTAATTCAAAAAACTCATCGTAATGGTGAATTGAAATAACCCAGCAAAAATTAGTGTAAGCGATTCGAAAAGCAGGAATCATATCATTTCAGAAATTGATATATACTATCGAATCCAGAGATTACGATTAATATGCGAAATCCATGACATGTGGTACATGGGAAGATTACAATACTACTATGTGTCACGAAATCAGTGGCCCTTCAACTTCTTTCTTTTACTGACTATTTTACAACCTCATGACGTCAGATTTCTTACACAGTTTAATTAAACAAAAAAATTAAACAAATTTTAAGATATTCCTGCAACTGGTTCTATCGTTCGCCTCTTCTCGGATACGGAGGGATTCTTCTGTCTGGTCTTTTTGGCGGAGTCTTTGTCGACTTCTTTTCCTGGTTCCATCGTGTACGTTATTGAAATCCTTCGCGCTAGCTCATTTTCGTCCATTCTGACGAAACATGTCCTAGGTAACGCAATTGATCTAATTTGATTCGCCTAGCTAAGTCCACATCAGAATACAGGTGATATAGCTCTTGGTTCCAACGACATCTTAAATATTCGCCCGATGATGTCTATGTCGCCAGCATATGCAAGCAACATATGGCATTTCGTGTTAATGGTCTTGTTCGTAGTTACTGCAGCTTTTCTCATAATTATCTTCATTAAGATGTTGAAGAGATTGCAGTAACGATTTTCACCTTGTCTCAGTCGTCGCTTGTAACGGAATGGTTCGGTGAGGCCGTTCGCCACCTTCACTGCTGATTTGGTGTTGGTCAGCGTCATTCTACAGAGGAGGATTTTCTTTAACAGGACCATATATTTTACGGCGAATTTTTCTCTCGAATGCCGCCAGATGTTTTTCATCCGCTTGCGCTATGACCCAAGTTTCGGAGCCATATGTCAAGACAAGTAAAATGCGAGTTTAGTATAGCTGGACCTTTGTTGACGATCAAGTGCGGACCAAGTCGAGAGGATTCTCTAGACGTTGACACCAATTTTGTCTAGCCCTCATTAACAGCAAGACCCACCTTCGCTGATTCTTTTTCGATTCTTTAAAATACTGCAGTAACCTCTCGCAAATTTCGCCCAATGATGTGTATATCGTCAGCATACACCAGCAACATATGGCTTTTCGTGTTAATGGTCTTGTTCGAATTCACTGCAGCTTTTCTCATTATTATCTCCATAAACCATCGCCTTAGCAAAGGTTTTTATGTGCATCGTCTACTAATACCCACCACAGGGTTGCCCTTCTGGTTAATAGTAACCACGAAATAAAATTGAAAAACTTTAAAAAAATCTTTAACAAATTAAAAATGTTATCATATTTTTACACAACTCTGAACAACTTGTTCAGTGACACAAAATTTCCTATAGATAGGAGCAAAAGTAATAAAGATATTAAAGAATTAAAACCGAAGTGGTCACCTGGGTGGGTATTGGTAGGGCGAAGGTTAAGACGTTGAAGAGATTGCACGAAGGTTTGTCACCTTGTCTCAGTCCTCGCTTGGTACAGAATGTTTCAGTGAGGTCTTTCCCCAACTTCACTCTTGATTTAGTGTTGGTCAGCGTCATTCTACAGAGACGGATCAGTTTTGCCGGAATCCCAAATTCAGACATAGCTTCGTACAATTTTCACCGTATGGGGCTATCGAAAGCAGCTTTGTAATCGACAAAAAGATGGTATGTATCGATTTGCTTTTCGTGGGTCTTTTCCAGCATTTGGTGTAGCGTGAATAGTTGGTCAGTCGTGGACTGGCCTGGTCTAAAACCACACACTGATAAGGTCCAAACAGGTTTCCAACAATTGGCTTTAGTCTTTCACATAATATGCTCGACAAGACGTTATACGCGATAGATAAAAGACACTGATACAGCGATAGTTTGAACAGACACACAACTATCACCCTTATTGAATACAGTATATAATACACTGATATTCCAATCATCAGGCATAAATTCCCCCAACCATATACCGCATATAAGTTGATGAATGTGGGCTAGCAGTCCTTTGCCACCTGCCGTAAAGGGTTCAGCGGGTAGGCCGTCTGCACCAGCGGCTTTATTACCTTTAAGCCGGGAGATTGCTGTTCTAATCTCGTCTTGATTGTTGGCCAGGGTGGGGGGAGGGGGGCTGTGTACAATCTACACAGTCTTCCACAATCTTTACCTCCTGACCTTCATTGGAAGAATATGAGTGGAGTAGTGCTGAAAAGTGGTCTCCCACATTTTAAGCACACACTGCTTATCAGTCACCGGATTACCATTCTCGTCTTTGCAGGATGGCAGCCCATTATTCGGCCCGTTATTTGATATTCTTACCGTCTGGTAAAATTTTCGGTAGTCATTACTCTTCCTGCACAATTCGGTCTTTCCACTCTCCCTTTGCTCCCACTGCAATTTTTTCCGCCTAAAAAGTTGGTATTCCCCCCCTTCTAAGCCTCTTGTGCCGCTCATTTGCCCTTCAACATAAAAGGATTTTATTAATTCAATATTTTGAATTTGTATAACGAATTAATTTGTATCATTAAATAGAATTCCTTTATTCATATAATTTTCAAAATATTGATATTGAAATATATACATTGACTCAGGCTGATATTGGAGAAATGTGTTATAGAATATCTTGGTACGTTTGTCGGTTGCGATTTGCCTGCCTAATGTTACAACCCACGATTCTAAACCATCAGGCACGATTTGATAAAAGTGTAAAGGAAAACGCTGGAGCTGTGTCAGTCGCTGGTAGTAGTTCGTCTTAAATGCAACTCATACGGCAGTAATCCATGACAGTTCTCATTTAAAGTAAGTATGTATATAAAACCTTCACCGATTTCTTAACTAGATGATGTTTTCTTAAGAGTCGTAGATAAAAAATTTTTCTGTTGATCTAGATAATATTTGTCAATTCTGCTATATATATACATAAATCCACATGCTGAAAAAATTGTATTTTTTTGTTGTTTGGATGCAAATAAAGGGGTTTTCAACAGAGACGCTATAAAAGTAAATAGATAGGGACAGCAAACGACGCCATTTTTTTCCCGCTCTTTTGACATTTCTCTTCAGTAAGGTTTGCCATTTCATCATGGAAAGATATACGAGCCAACAACGTGTCGAAATTATTAAAATTTACTACCGAAATTTGGAGTCAGTGGCCTCAACTTTAAGAGCGCTACGTCCAATTTATGGTCGCCATAATCGTCCTACCTGATCAACAATTGAGCGTCTAGTGGAAAAAAAAGCAAACGACGCCATATTTTTTCCCGCTCTTTTGAAACTTCTCTTCAGTAAGGTTTGCCATTTCATCATGGAAAGATATACGAGCCAACAACGAGTCGAAATTATTAAAATTTACTACCGAAATTTGGAGTCAGTGGCCTCAACTTTAAGAGCGCTACGTCCAATTTATGGTCGTCATTATCGTCGTACCAGATCAACAATTGAGCGTCTAGTGGAAAAATTTGAATCCACAGGCACTGTACAAAATGTTCCCGTGCCAGTGAGACAAAGAAGTGCCCGTAGTGTCGAGGATATTGCTGCCGCTGAGGCTTCATTTCAAGAAAGCCCAAATGTGTCTCTCACACGTCGCTCTCAAGCGTTGGGCATCTCTGTGACGTCGTTGTGGCGAATTTTGCGAAAAGATCTTGGCCTACATCCTTACAAGATCAAATTGACGCAAGAACTGAAGCCGATTGACCACCATAAGCGTCGAATGTTCGTGAATTGGGCTGAGCAACAACTTGAAACTGATTCGGATTTTCATCGGAAAATCCTCTTCAGCGATGAGGCTCATTTCTGGCTGAATGGCTTCGTCAATAAGCAAAATATGCATTATTGGTCAGACAGCAATCCACACGTAATCCATGAGTCATCATTGCATCCCGAAAAAATTATGGTTTGGTGCGGTTCAGGACCGGCACATTACTGTGAATGCGAATCGCTACCGTTCAATGATAACCGAATATTTTTGGCCCCAATTGGATAATATGGACTTGGAGGACATGTGGTTCCAACTGGACGGCGCCACAAGCCACACAGCAAATGCCACAATCAATTTATTGGAAACCAAGTTTGGTGAACGTGTTATCTCACAAAATGGCCCAGTCGATTGGACGCCTCGTTCGAGCGATTTGAAGCCGTTAGATTATTTCCTGTGGGGCTACGTCAAGTCTATGGTCTATGCCAACAAGCCAGCGACGATCTATGAACTTCGTACGAATATCAAACGTGAAATTGCAGCAGTATCGGCCGATTTATGCTTGAAAACCGTCGAAAATTGGGTTCAGCGTCTGGACTTCTGCAAGCGTGCCCGTGGTGGCCTTGCAAAAGGAATCGAGTTCCATAAATAATGGCATCAAACGTGTTTTCAAAGGAATAAAGAATTTCATTGGTATCGAAAACCGGTTTTGTTTTATTTAAAAAAACTTTTGTAGCGCTCTTATTGAAAACCCCGTTATAATGTCTTTGTAGCTTAAAAATAGTATACTTGCATCCAAATATATTATGTTTGTTGCTCAATATATCATGTTTCGGAAGCATTGATTAATAGGTTATAATACTTGTATTTGTGACCCAAATGTAGTAGTAAACACAAACGCGTGAGAGAAAGTAAAGAAACAAAAAGCAACTGATCTTTAATTCACGAAAACAATGGTTGCAAACATGTGCATGGTTCCTGAAATATGTTGCTGGCGTCAATATTTTTCAACGCGCTTATACGCTTCAAAGGTCGAAAGTTGTTCTACTTGCTGTACATTAATGTATTTGAGAGCATGACTGGTGTGACAAAAAAAAACATATTTCTAAAGGAAATCCAACACATAAGAAGCGCTGCAGAAAATATAGATGCTATTACTTTCCCTTTGATAGTTTTATTAAAAAAAATTTGAATACATAATATTCCTGCATGCCAAATTCTAAGACACGTCCTATCCGGTTTAGAAGTTACTCTTATATTGCGTCGAGAACAATGTAGGTCAGGTATATGTCAATAAAATGTTATCCCCAAAAAAGCTGTAACCACTCTATCAAATAATCAGCTTTTCGTTTAGCTGTTAAAGTTCTTTCGAACAATATTTTAACTATTTTGTTAAAACTAAACTATTTACATCTGACATTTAACACCTCGCACTGTGAACTCAACCAGCGAGACTTCTAAAGTAGAAAAGAAATAGACAAACACCGAAAATGGAAGAAAAGGTTAAAAAGGCATCCAGCACCACCAGAACGAACAATGCCTTGAATTTATTTCGCAAGACAAAAACACAACCAAACTTATTGTTCTTACGGTGCCAACCCCCCCAAGAGAAAGATACAAACAACAACCGAAACGCTTCAAATAGTTGCAAAGTAAAAGAATAAAATTGTTGCAAAATCGCGATCTAAACGTCAAAAAACTTCACACAGCAGGGGAAGAAACCCAATCGTTAAACAGAGAATTATAATTTCAATATTTTCATTTCAAGCTAAACAAGTAATATTACGCTGCACAATGGTTTGAGAGTGGCAAAATCTACTTAGTCTGAGATGTACAAAATATGCATACAAGAAAAACGTATGAGGTGCCAGAGGACACCCGGTTGGAACGAAGTTCCTTTCGCTATATATTATTTACTAGTTAGTTCCAAAACGCATAAGGCGCCAGATGAAAAATACGATAATTTAAATGGATCTTAAGAATAGATACGTTTTGTAAAATTATATACTTTTTTTAAGAATGTTTTTATAGAATCTAGATATTTAAAAAAAGTATATTTTTAGGTCGTGTATTATAAGAACGTGTATTATATTTTCCCAAAAAGGTCCTTTTTTAAAGAGAGGTACTTCTTTTATTAAAAGTTAATTTTTTTAAAAAAGGTACTATTTTTAAGAAGAACTACTTTCTGTAAGAAAAAGCCATAAGCGTATGAATTTTTTTACAAAGAAGTACATTTTTAAAAACAGGTGCTTTTTAAAGAAGTGTTACTCTTTTAAGGAAAAGGTTATTTTTTAAAGAAAATGTACTTACTTTCACAAAGGCTGCTTATCTCAAGAAAAGAAAAGAATAGGTATTTTTTATATTTCAAAAAATGTACTTTTAAGAAAAGAATTTTTTTAAGAAAAAGTCTTTTTTTAAGAGATGATATTTTTTTGAAGAAAAGGTTTTCTTTCTTTAAGAAATGCTATTTTTAAGAAATGGAATTTTTCATTAACATTGGTCTTTTTTCAAGAATAAGTACATTTTGAAGAGTTGGTACTTATCTCAAGAAAAGTTATTCTGTTTTACAAAAAACGTACTCTTTGAAGAAACGGTAGCTTTTTAACAGAAGGCAATTTGTTGTAAGAAAACGTACTTTTTTAAGAAAAAGTATTTATTTAAAAAAAAATACCTTTGTAGAAAAGGTACTTTTTGTACGAAAATTTACTTTTTTAAGTAAAGGTACTTCTTTATGGTAAGGTATTTTTTTTAGAAAATGCACTTTGTTTAAGAATATGAATAGGTATATTTTTTTGAGAAAATTTACTATTTTTTAATAAAATTCACTTATTTAAGAAAATGTTTTTTTAAACTTTTTTCACTTTGACTTTTCTAAATTTGATTTTTATTAGGTTTAAAACAACAATATATACTAAATATTGGTTACAGGCTCCACCTAAAAAACTTGCCATTAAACAAGACATTTCCCAACATATCTTGGGTGGTTGGTTGGTTGGTTGAAAAGGCTGCAAGATAGCACGCTATCTAGCACACTTAGGCTAAAGAAGACCATTGTGATACCTGCAGTTTCCTCTATAGCAACTATTGACTAGTGGTCTAGCCAATTTGCCCTTTCAAAGAATTTGCCTATAAGACCTACAGGAATATCCTGTAGGACTAAGGTGCTAACTAAATGTGTTCCGAATATTCTACTTCTCAGTCCAGCCAGAGCAGGGAAATCCAAGAGAAAGTGTTTCGTCGTTTCCTCGCCCTCTTCCATGCAGCATCTACAGACAGTGGAGTTTCTATGTCCCAATCGTAGGGCGTACTTTCCGACAAGATAATGTGTCGTAAGTGCTCCTATCATTGTGGATAACCTGCCACTCGGCAAGTTAAGTAGTTGCCTAGTTCTCTTCCTGTCCACCTGTTGCCAGAGGACCCTGGCTTGTTTGCAAGTTGAAGTAAGTCTCCACTTGTCCTGGAACTTATTATCGGCCCACTGCTTGATCTGCAAACGGCAGTCAGAGGTTGGCATACCTTCTTTTGCCAGAAGAACCTGTGCCGTAGTACACTGTCTAGCTAACGCATTCGCTACGCAATTGCCTGGAATCTAGCGGTGTCCCGGTACCTAGATGAGCCCGATGTCAAAATACTCTGCCATCACTCTAAGTGATGAGTGGCATTCTTTCACCGTCAGGGACGTAGAAAACATGGCTTCCAGGAATTTTAATGCAGCCTGGCTGTCTGTGTAGATACATAATCTCCGGAGGGTTGTGACACTACTTTTCAGTAGTTGAGCAACCTCCAGTACGGCGGTAATTTCCGCCTGAAATACACTACAGTGATCAGGCAGCTTGAAGGAGATATTTACATTTAGGTCCGGTGAATGGACCCCATAGCTTACTTCTTCGTCCAACTGTGATCCATCCGTGAAAAATCTGATACTACTGGTGTCCCCTTCCAGTGACTTTTCCCAGGTATTCATGTTCGGAATAGAAGCCTTTAGATTTGTCGCTGGTAGAAGGTAGGGGATACACCGTTTTTACGGGAATACAGTTGATCCGGTGTAGTAATTCAGTGTGTCCGGAATGCCCCGATTTCAAAACGCCACATTCTCTGATTCTCACCAGGGATGTAGCGGCTGCCGATTCGGCCACGGGTTAAGTGATAGTCCGTTGTTAGCGGTCCAGTACGAAATCAGACTCAGTAGGCTGGTTGTCCGAATGCTAAGTAAAGTGAGGTTTATGATATCAATATCATCGGCATAGGCAAAGACCTGGCATTCGGCCCTGTCCAATTCAAGAAGCAGTTCATTGACAGAAGTAATAGTGGAGACAAAACTCCCCCCTGCGGTGTCACCCTGTTAACGTTCCTACCAATTGTAACACCACCCCATTTAGCTATGACGAATCCATCCACCAGTAGCTTCCCAATTAGGCGTGTCACTAAGCTGTCGACTTCTAGATTCTGTAGCGACCTGGGAATCGCCGAAGGTTGAATGTTATTTAAGGTTCCCTCGATGTCCATGAAGGTCCCCAGAGCGAAGGCCTTATTCTCAAGAGAGTTTTCTAATATGCTGACTATAGAGTGGAGAGCCGTCTCAGTTGACCTGCCCTTGATATAGGCATGCTGAGAACTCGATAGGTGATTCTGTGGAAGATTACTTCGAACACGAATGTCCAGTAACCTTTCAAATGTCTTAAGAAGAAAGGATGATAGACTGATTGGTCTAAAGTGCTTTGGTTTGACATGAGAACATTTGCCCGCTTTAGTTTGACATGAGAGCATTTTCCCACTTTCGGGACATATCTTTGTCTTGACACAAACCAAAGCAAAGTACCCAATCTAGTTTTTAGTACTGAGTTGGTAGTACTGGTAGTGTTAAAAAAATTGTTTAATTTTTTTTCATTTAGCCCCCATCCCGCAACATGCGATAAGGAGCTTCGTTCCAAACAAACTAACATTATTACATCATTATCCTACCAATGGATCTTTGGATGCATCTGTTTTCCATCAAACAGTGTCTTTAAATTGCTGCAAATGAACGGTTCAAAATATATTTCTTCTTCCTCACATTCGAAGATCCTGTAAAATATGCTGCCATTTAAAAGCTGTCCCTAAAATGTTAAAGCGATACAAAGGATTGGAATGCTTAACAGTATTCACAGTCCTATCCTATTTTCCGACAATCAAGTGCAACCTCAAACATATGTAGTTGCAACTATGTAGACTCCTATTTTGACATCTCCCTAAACTTGTCAGTTATTTCTTTAAGTGCAAGCAGCAACTCGTTATAAATGATGCTGATTATGACACATGACTGGTGTTGAGATTTTTGTTTTTCGGTCTCCCAGCGACCTGCGGCACCACATGTGTGCCACAGCACTCACTGTACAGTGCAAGCGATGGGAGTACAAAGATGAAAAGCTTTAGAAGAAATATGCCGTCTGTGTTGTTGCTGTTGCTGTTGGTGGTGCTGCAACTTTTCTACATAAATACCATTATGTTCAACAAGTACAAGAAGATGCCGATGCCGACTTATTTGAGGCCGATGACGATGATGAAGATGATGATGTGTTCTTTGCGAGATGATCCCAACCAGAGCTCCCTCAGTGGTTGCGTTGTTATGCCATGTTCTATATAAAATAACACGAACAGCAACATAAACACCAGCAACCACCAGCACCAACAACAACGAAAATTGTGTGAAAAATTCGTAGACATTCATTTAAGATGCCCTCATGTATCCACGAGAAAAGCTATTATCGGAGGCAAGCAACATTTTTGCCACTAATTCCTTACAACAACTCATAATTCTACCGTGTGCAAAGCCGGAAAACTCAAAAACTGCAAAAATTCCTTTTTTGCAAAAACCCTGAAGAGCTGAAAATCTTTGGTCAGTCGGCAGCGGGATGGCAGTTAAAGTCCAATGTTGCAAGTTCTGGTGCCTGGAGTTTTAACATTAGTTTAGATGCGTGTTTCAATAGCTGTGGACATAATGAATGCTATTAAAGCATAGACATCATCACCCGCGGTACATGTGTAACATGTTAACATCACTAGGAACAGCATCAACATCACTACTATACAAGCCCGGCACCAGCAGATTAAGCACTAGGAACGGTCAATGTTCCAGCGGCAGATTGCAAATGAACGAACGACATCTTTTTAAATCGAGGTCTAAATATTCATAGGAAACGATGTATGGATGAAGGAAGACTCCTGAGTAACCTTTGTGGCGGTTGCAGCACTCAAAAAAATTTGTTAGTAAATCACAGCACAATAGACAGCAGGAAATGGGGAAGCGAACTTATTTGGGATTAAGGAAGTCATTTGCTGCTTTTGCAAACAATTTTGTTGGTGTAGACCAATGATTTGACGTAGCCCCAAAGAAAAAAGTCTAGAGGTGTTAAATCGCGAGGCAGCGATATTTTCGTCACTTCGGCTTCTCGAATTCTTGGCGAATATTCTCCTCAAGGGCTTCAAGAGTCCGAGGCTTGTTGACCTAAACCGCCGACTTCAAAAACCCCATAAAAAAAGTCTGCGACGATTAAAACAGGTTATCTGGACGGCCGGTGCAAATCACCAAAACGAGAGATTAAGCGGCGCGGAAATCCTTCCTGCAGAACATCGGTTGTGGCACGAGCAGTATGTGCCGTTGCACCGTCCTGTTGTAACCACATGTTCTCCAGTCCCAATTCATCCAATTGAGATAGAAAAAAATTTGGTAATCATGGCTCTGTAGCGCGCGTCGTCCACAGTCGTCGTTTAGCCAGCGGCGTCCTCAAAAATAATGGTCGGATATGACTCCACCGGCGTAAATAGCACACCACGCAGTAACTTTGAGCGGGTGTAATGTTTCTTTGTGGGTAATACCCACAGAAACGATTATTTTGTTTATTCACGAAATGAGCCTCATTGCTCATGATAATTTTGGATGAAATACCGTCCACCTCTTCGTTGGCGGTCAACAGCTAACAGCTTAATGTCACAAATGTCAAAACCGAATTGACATTGGACGCCGTTTGCAAAAGTTATACGGTTTTCCAATAGGGTGATAGTTTTGTGTGGCCGTCGGCGGTGCAATAGTAGTGTGCGCGGCTATTGTGGATGAGAAACTGAGTTCGATCGCTTCTCCGCCAACCTTAAATTTGTTTCGATGGCGAACACCTCACTTAGTGACACTATCGAGAATTTAGCCATGAAAAAAGCTTCTCGAAATACCGTCCGCAACCGGTGTAAAACTGTAGGTCCCAATCAGTGAGTGTAAAACTAGAACGAGCACAAATCGCTTGTTTGTGAGAAGCTCTTCCTAATCCCTTCATGGGCTGTAATGGGAAACCATTTATATATGTTTTGACTACATTTATCCCACCTTGTAGCGTGACCTCTCACGGAACACTCTTAATTGTCACGATATACGGCGCGACTTCGCAGGACATTGTGTGCTCTCACGACAAACTCTCTTTAGCCCACAGGATATTACCAAGGGCAGGCAGGATAACAAAAGACTCGCAGGATAATACAAAGCATTCGCGGATCAAGGCTTGCGGGAAATACAAATGATCTCTCACGGCACAATGTCTTCAGCTTGCAGGTTATTCACAAGGACCCGCAGGATATAATCTGATCTTTCGCGCCACACCCTCGTTTCAGTTCAGGATATTTCCAAGCATTCCCAAGGATAATTGTGGCCGTCGATGGTGCAATGGATAGTACGCCGCCTCTTGTACATGGGTGCGATCGCTGCTCTGCCAACCTTAAATTTGTGTCGACGGCGATCATCCTTCTCACTTAGTGACGGCAACACTGTCGAGTACATATCTAGCCATGGAAAAGCTTCTCAAAATACCGTTCGGAATCGGTGTAAAACTGTAGGTCCCAATCAGTGAGTGTAAAACTAGCACGAAAACAGATCGCGTGAGAAGCTCTCCCTAATCCCTTCATGGGGTGTAATGGGAAACCATTTATATATTTTTTGATTACTTTTGACCCACCTTGTAGAGTTACCTCTCACGTCTTAATTGTCAGGATATACCGCGCACGTTCGCAGGACATAGGGTACTCTCACGGCAAACTCTCTTTAGACCACAGGATATTACCAAGGGCAGGCAGGATAACAAAAGGCTCGCAGGATAACACAACAGATTCGCGGAACAAGGCTTGCAACAAATAATGATCTCCCACTACACACTCTCTTCAGCTCGCAGGTTATTCCCAAGGACCCGCAGTATATAAAGTGATATTTCGCGCCACACTTTCGTTTTAGCCCAGCATATTCCCAAGGATATTTCCAAGCATTCCCAAGCAAATTTGTGGCCGTCGGTGGTGCAATGATTAGCGTCTCTTGTACATGAGATCGTGTGTACGATCACTGCTCTGACCACCTTAAATTTATTTCGGCGGCGGTCAGCTCGCATAATGACGGCGACACAATCCTCTCAAAATTCTGTTCGATACCGGTGTAGAACTGTAGGTCGCAATCAGTGTGTATAAATCTAGAAAGCGCACAGCTCACTGGTTGTGAAAAGCTCTCTCGAATTCCTTCATGGGATGTAATGGGAAACCATTTTTTTATTTTATTCCCAAGCACTAGCATGATAACAAAGACTCGCAGGACAACAAGGACTCACAGGATAACAAGAAGTCACAGGATAAAAGGCGACTTGTTATGACATCTTATGACTCTCTTTAGAATACGGAATATTTTTAAAGACTCACAGGATAATAAGGGCTCGCGGGATAATAAATACTCGTAGAATATAGGGCGATCATACACGGTTCTTGAGATAAGTAGCCTTTCTGAAAATTAGTAACTTTTCTTAAAAAAAACCTTTTCCTAAAAACTACCACTTCTTTAAAAGTAGCTGTTCTTAACAAAAAGTACTTCTTTGTAAAAAAATTCATACTCTTACGGCTTTTTCTTGCAGAAAGTACTTCTTCTTAAAAATGGTACCTCTTCTTAAAAAAACATTAGGTTTTAATAAAAGAAGTAACTGTCTTTAAAAAATTACTTTTTGGGAAAATATAAAACATATTCTTACAAAACGGACCAAAAAGTGTACTTTTTTAAAATAAATTCTATATTAAAAAAATTCTTAAAAAAAGTTTATCATTTTACAAAAAGTATCTTTTCTCAAAGATCCATTTAAATTATTGTATTTTTCAACGGGCGCCTTAGGCGTGTTGGAACTAACTAGTACATAATATAAGTATATACCCAGCGGTGGAAGTCGCAAGACCTTCCACAAATAAGGCATGCAGAATGATTGTTTTGTAATGCCTTCCTAAAATTAAGCCTGCGGAATGCATGAATTTTTCCATCAGATATAACCAAGAAAAAGATTTTTACAATTTTGAGAAATTTCTTTTCCGATTCTTTTTAAGCGTAATTTAATTGGAAAATTTCATACAAATTTTACAATTATATAATTTTATCTATTTATGTTAAACAAAAATAAATTAAAGTAAATGCCTTCTAAGGCCTTCCTCTTTGCATGCCTGCTAAGGCCTTCTTTAGGCAATGGGCAAGGAAGGCCTTGCCTCCCAATCTCACGCAATGTTGCAAAGAAAGGAGGAGGTAATGTGTAGGACAGGCCTTCCCTATTTTAATGAAGGCCTGTTTGGTAATGATTTCAGGCCTTCCAGGTCATGACTTCCGCCGCTGTGTAGCGAAAGGATGTTCGTTCCAACCGGTTGACCCCTGACGCTTTATGTGATTTTTCATACATTCGCGTCTTCGCGGTTGTCACAGCACCGCTCCTTTCTTTCACATCTTTCCCGTTTTTAATCCACACGATCAGCTGTGTCAGCTGGTGGTATAACAGGTGGTGGCAAAGGGTGACTTGTAAGAATTTGATACTGACAGAAAAAAGGCTGCGAATTCCGTCATTAGGCCCGGTATTCACTTTTTGTGAAATTTTCGTTGCCATAAGATGTACGTGTAAAAAATAAGGAACATTTCATGAACCGAAAATTCCGCTCTCTTTCCATTTGCTTTGTACTCAGCTCTTTGCGAAAATGTTGTAGCCAAAATCAATCACAGGGTTGTTACGGCAGAGTTGTTTCGTACGAAAACAATTGTTTGATAATTGTTTTGGACCGGATTTCTAATATTTCGATTATTTTAGTAAACAAAAGTAATACCTCATGCGTTAAAAATAAACTGGACAGCAAAAATGAATTATTAATGAAATATTTCCAACGTAAAATCAGAGATATGTGGTAACTCTCTGTAATAAAATTTTCTGTTTAGAGATAAATGACAAAATTTCTTACGAAAATTTTCCAAGACCTGAATACCGGGGTTTTCACTGTTAATAGCAAACTTTTTTTTTTCGAGTGTGAAATATTTTTTAACTATAACCCATATGAATATTTAAATGAAGAGCAGTTCTTCGTTATTATTAAAACAGCATGGTAATGATGATAGTGCTCTTGAAGAATAGGACAGTGGTGTGGAATACACAGGGGTTAGCATTTAGCATTTGCCCCAAACAAGATTAACGCATTCCGAAGTTTACCTCCATTAACCCGTGCTAACCCAGAAGATTTCTCAGAGAATTTTAATCTGTAGAAACTTTTTTATTTTACACCTAATTTTAAACTGGTATACATTTTGATGCAACACTGTTAGTTACTAAAAAAATGCAACCATAATAAAAACATACATACAAAATAAACTGTTTGACAGATAGCAGCCGATCGGAAACTTTCTGACGCGTTGCCGCCACCAAAACTTTTTTGAAGCTCATGCCGCCGCCGATAAAAATAGCTCTTTTTGGTTTGTAAGGTTCAGTTATTTCAAAAACATCCCAAATTTGTACAACACTGGCAAAACAAAGAGCCGCCAACTCAATTTTCTGTTGTGCAGCCGTCTTCGATAATTTTGTCTTTCACACTACACATAGTGGACTGATGACTTGATTTTTTTAAAATTGTAGGATAGGTTAAGGAAACGTATCAACAACTGCAATCACTGATTAAAGATCTCAATATTCTAAATATTAAAATCAGAGTGAATCCAAAGAGCATGGAAAGGTGTTAGATTAATGTATCTAAAGTGGTCATGGCGGCACTAGATTTGTTTTTTATTCCCCAATGTAATTTTGGGATTTCATGATACCCCTTTATTGGAGGCCACCTCTGTCAAAGCCACAAGACAAGACACTTTGATCATCAGTTAGCTGCCCGCTGCCATTGCTGTTACACACACGGTATGGTGCAAAGTGCAAGGCAAAATGTTTTTGTTCTTGCGTCTTTCTCTTTAACAGCCAGTCAAGGTTGCACAAAACAGACACTCCACTAACTTTACTAGTGCAACAACGATGTAGCAGGCATAGCCAGCTATTGCAGTTATTGTCATCACAGTTGTTGTTATTGCTAAGGTGCTTATGCGTTGTTATTATTATAGCAGCGGCTGTTGCTCGGTGTCGCGCTGGATTGGCGGTGGCGGTTACGACTCTGATGATGTTTCATTTCAGATACCCCTAAAGGTTATTATATTATATCCTTTCGTTTTGTCTCGCTCATTCGTTTTTTCATTTGCGCTTAATAATAATTTCATCTTTTTCATATTCATTCGCGCATTTTTCTGTATGAAATAATAAGTTGTTTCTATAGTTGGAAGAAAAATGATAAGCCTAGCTTAAAAAAAGGTGGCAACTCTCACATGAAGAAATAATAAAAACAGGGTTGTTGTGTCTATAAACAATAGCTTTGTTACAAGGAATGAAAATTGTGTAAGTTAAGTGAATATGTGGAAATCCTTCTCTTTAAGCAACGTATTCAGTTCTTGCTAAATTTTAGTAATACATTTTGTCATTTATCTCTAAACGGAAAATTTTGTTACAGAGAGTTACCACATATCTCTGATTTACCTTGCAAATATTTCATAAACAATTGGTCTTTGCACCCCATTCCATTTTTTAATGCATGTGGTATTACTTTTGTTTACTAAAATAATCGAAATGCCCAACTTCCGATCCCAAGCAATTGTTTTCGTACGAAATAACCTAGGTGTAACAACCCTGTACTTGATTTTCCCTACGAAATTTTCGCTAAGAGCTGAGTACCAAGCAAATGAAAAGTGAGCATAATTTACGGTTGATGAAATTTTCGCTATTTTTTATACACGGACTTCTTATGGCAACGAAAATTTCATAAAAACTGAATTCCGAGCTTTAGCAAGGAAGCCTCTTTGTTTAGGAATGGGCCCTAGTTTAACCTATTTAGCATATTTTTTTGGCGTAAATATCGTTTTTGTTATAAAAAAATATTAAACACTATGAATGAGATTAGAAACACCATATTTTTTTTCCTTTCGAATAGTCCTGCACTAACAGAAAAACTCGGTTGATTCAGCCGAATTTAGAGGTTGTCACAACCTCACTAGAGGTCATGACAACCGAATCGAACGTTGTCTCAACCGAATTATAGGTTGTCACAACTTCATTCGAGGTTGCCACGACCCCATAAGATATTGATATAACCTTACTAGAGGTTCTAACAGCTCACTTAGGGGTTCTTAGATAGTGCGATAAATGAATTTTGCAATTTTTGTAAATTTGTGATATCACTTTTGTTTGACGTACCGCTGTTTTAAGTCCCGGATGTCATGGGTCACCGCACAAAGTCTGACGTATTTCAAATGTTGATTTAGGTCCTCAACTCTTTTTTTATAAAGACCATTGCAGCATATCTCGTCCGACCTTGAAAACCTTCAAGACTGTTGATATCTGCTTGACCGTTTTCTACAAAATATAGAATTTTTAATACAAAAACCATAATTGCAAGATTTGTTCCTCCCTTGTTTAATAATCACAATATAATCTTGATATCGCCGCGACAGCAACAGTTATATATTCGTTAACTTTTCTAATATAATATCACATGACGTGTCAGGGGACACCCGGTTGGAACGAAGTTCCTTTAACCATATATTATGTACTAGTTAGTTCCAACGCGCCTAAGAAAAACACGATAACTTAAATGCATCTTTAAGAAATGATTTTTTATGTAAAATTATGAACTTTTCTAAGAAAATGTTTTTAAAAAAATATGTATATATAGGTCCTCTTTATAAGAATATGTATTATATTTTCCCGAAAAGGTACTTTTTTAGAGGTACTCTTTTATTAAAAGCTAATGTTGTTTTTTTGAGAAAAGGTACCATTTTTAAGCAGAAGTACTTTCTGTAAGAAAAAGCCATAAGAGTATGAATTTTTTTTACAAAGAAGTACTTTTTTTAAGAATAGGTAATTTTTAAATAAGTGGTACTCTGGTTAGGAAAATGTTACTTTTTGAAGAAAATGTACTTATTTTCAGAAAGGCTACTTATCTCACGAAAAGAAAAGAAAATGTAGTATTTTATTTTTGAGAAAATGTACTTTTAAGAAAAGAAATTTTTGTAAGAAAAGGTATTTTTCTAAGTGAAGGGGTTTTTTTTTGAAGAAATTTTTTTTTTAAGAAATTGTTATTTTTTTTTGAAAAAAAGGCAATTTGTTGTATGAAAATGTACTTTTCAAGAAAAGGTACTTTTTTAAAGAGAGGTACCTCTTTCATTAAAAGCTAATGTTGTTTTTTTGAGAAAAGGTACAATTTTTAAGAAGTACTACTTTCTGTAAGAAAAATCCATGAGAGTATGATTTTTTTTAAAGAAGTACTTTTTTAAGCAAAGGTACTTTTTGTAAGAAAACGTACTTTTTGTAAGAAATGGTACTTTTTGTATAAAAATTTACTATCCTTAAGCAAAGGTACTTCTTTAAGAGAATATATTTTTTTCAATTAAGGTACTTTTTTGAGGAATATGAATAGGTATTTTTTGTTTGTGAAAGTTTACTTTTTTTAAGTAAAGGCACTTATTTAAGAAAATTTTGTTTTTTAAAACTTCCTTCACTTTGGCTTTTCTAAATTTACTTTTTATTGGGTTCAAACTAAAATATACACTGAATATTGGTTAAAGGCTCCACCTAGAAAGCTTTCCATTAAAAAAAGAAATTTCCCAACATATGTCAGACTTCTAACGGGCTTTTCAACAGAGACGCTACAAACGTAAATCGATAGGGACAGCAAACGACGCCATATTTTTTCCCGCTCTTTTGATTTTCTCTTCAGTAAGGTTTGCCATTTCATCATGGAAAGATATACAAGCCAACAACGAGTCGAAATTATTAAAATTTACTACCGAAATTTGGAGGCAGTGGCCTCAACTTTAAGAGCGCTTTATGGTCGTCATAATCGTCCTACCAGATCAACAATTGAGCGTCTACTGGAAAAATTTGAATCCATACGCTCATCGCAAAATGTTCCCGTGCCAGTGAGACAAAGAAGTGCCCGTAGTAACGAGAATATTGCTGCCGCTGAGGCTTCAGTTCAAGAAAGCCCCAAATGCTTCTCTCACACGTGGTTCTCAAGCGTTGGCCATCTCTGTGACGTCGTTGTGGCGAATTTTGCGAAAAGTTCTTGGCCTACATCCTTACAAGATCAAATTGACGCAAGAACTGAAGCCGCTTGACCACCATAAGCGTCGTATGTTCGTGAATTGGGCTGAGCAACAACTTGAAAATGATTCGGATTTTCATCGGAAAATCATCTTCAGCGATGAGGCTCATTTCTGGCTGAATGGCTTCGTCAATAAGCAAAATATGCATTATTGGTCAGACAGCAATCCACACGTAATCCATGAGTCATCATTGCACCCCAAAAAAAATTACGGTTTGGTGCGGTTTATGGGCCGGCGGAGTCATTGGGCCGTACTTCCTCCGTGATGATCAAGACCGGCAAATTACTGTGAATGCGAATCGCTACCGTTCAATGATAACCGACTATTTTTGGCCCCAATTTGATAAAATGGACTTGGAGGCCATGTAGTTCCAACAGGACGGCGCCACAAGCCACACATCGAATGCCACAATCAATTTATTGGAAACCAAGTTTGGTGAATGTGTTATCTCACGAAATGGCCCAGTCGATTGGCCGCCTCGGTCGTGCGATTTGACGCCGTTAGATTATTTCCTATGGGGCTACGTCAAATCTATGGTCTATGCCAACAAGCCAGCGACGATTGATGGACGAATATCGAACGTGAAATTGCAGCAGTATCGGCCGATATATGCTTGAAACCCGTCGGAAATTGGGTTCAGCGTCTGGACTTCTGCAAGCGTGCCCGTGGTGGCCATTCAAGAGAAATCGAGCTCCATACATAATGGCATCGAACGTACTTTCACAGGAATTAAGAATTTCACTGGTATTTAAAACCGGTTTTGTTTTATTTAAAAAAAAACTTTTGTAGCGCTCTTATTGAAAACCCCTTAGTTAGTGTAGACACAAACCAAAGCAAAAGTAAACAATATAGTTGATAATAGTGGGTTGTGCATAATAGTGTTAAAACAAAAGTTGTTTATTTTTTTTTTCATTTAGCCCCATCCCGCAACTTAATAGATACAATCGAATACAAGGCGTGCCGCAAGGATTCAGAAAAGAATGAACGCTTTCCCCGCAATTAGGAAGTATTTATTCCGACCATCCAAAAAAACCTGGCGTAAAGCCATGAAACCAAAGTTGCATGTTATAATAGAAATTAAGTTAAAGTCGTATATTGCAACACAACATTTTGGTTAAATGTGAGACATCTAGTTAGTCTAGACACAAACCAAAGTAAAAGTTAGCAATAAATTAGATAATAATGGGTTGTGCATAATAGTGTTAACACAAAAGTTGATTATTTTGTTTTCATTTAGCTCCCATCCAGCAACGTGTGATAAGGAATTTCGTTCCAATATTTGATGTTTGAAATATATAAAAGTTTGAAATATATAAAATTAGTTTGAAATATATAAAATTATGAAATTTGAAAATTAATTCGTTTGCCCCTACAGAATTCATGAGAGATTCGGTATAACTGCAACCGAATTGACGCCGAAGTCGGTTGCTTTAAACGACTTAAGGGTAAATTCAGTTTTTGCCACCGGATTGATACCAAATGCGGCTATTGCACTTTCGGTTACTCCAACCGAATTTGGTACCAATTTCGGAATTGCATCCAAATTTTATCCAAATTCGATTGTTCCAACCGAAATTTTAGAAAAATGAGTTAACTGAACGAATACAATTGAAGATTCAGTTGTCACAACCGAATCAGATATGAAACTAGATTGCCTCAACCTAATTTTTAGTTGTGGGGACTGAATTCGGTTGGGACAACCTTAATTTGGTTGTCACAATCGAAATTTGGTAGTAACAGCCGAGTTTACGGTTGCTACAAACTCTTCTCAAATTATGAGTTATCTGCGTGTGGGTGAAAGAACTTGTATACGACTTTTATTAGAGGACATATTTTTAGATTAGATTGTTGAGCTCTTCCGCCCTCTTGTCCAAAATATTTTGTCTTTGACGCTGAGGTTAAGGTGAAGGCTGTCTTCAGACGTGATTCAGAATTTGTACCTATATGTGCTAAAACAAAAATTATATTATTTTATTATTTTTTATACAAAATTTATAACTTTCTGGCGTGTAAATTGCAATATCTTTACATTATATTCTCTTCTTTTCATATTCATAGTTTTGCATATCACGTCCAACGTTTATTAAATGTTCAAAAGCTAGAGATTTGCAAAGTTTGATGATGTTAAACGTAACGTCCTCATCATCTCTACTACAACGTAGGCATCATAATCATCATCTCTTTTGGGTCGTTTGTTGCATGCCGCATGGCAGTGCTGGCGATGCCACTAAAAAGGGTATCAAACAAAGTGCCGCTAAATGATGTGTCACTTTTAATATAATAATTTTTTGTCATACTCTTCTTCGTTTTGTATTCATTATGTTTGTGTATTTTACATGAGTTTGCTGTAATTCATAGTTAAAGTTGTTAAAATAAAGATTGGTGAGATGGCGGAGATTCGTACTTCAACTGAACGTGGCAATGTGTTGTTGTTGTTGCTTTTTTTCGCTACACTAAAGGACAAACATGAAAAAAGAGAAAGGATTTCACAGCTATTTTAAATGTGATTAATTTAGATGTTTCTATGTCGTGTGTGTAAGTAAAGTGCTGTAGTTAGACATTTTAATATAATAATTTCGCTTGAACAAAACCGTCAAAATACTATGAAATACGGCATTTTTTTATAAATTTCAAAGGGTTTTTTGTCGCTAGTGGTATTTGTAAACCCACAATTGCTATTATGAATCTGGTTATACGCGACAGTTAGAGGGTTCATTTGTTCCACAAAAATGTTTATCTGAATCTTTTCTATAAAACTTCTGAACATATTTTGTACCTCAGAAGTAAGGAACACACAATTTTGCATGCCGATATGTTGCAGGAAAGTACCGAGGGGCGGAAACTTTGATCCGCCCAAAAAAATATTCTGATCAGATCTGGCAAAACGCCGATACACGTATATTTTCTTTTTGACTTTTCTGCCACAATCCGTTGACAGAACCCCATCATTTTGAAAAAATCTAATTTTGTCTCAGTGTAATAACAAACATTTTGAAATGAAAACGGCTTTATTGGTTTTCAACATATTCACCTTGATGATCAATACACTTTAGCATTTGTACAAAACATTGGTCATAGCAGTTTTTTAATTCCTCTTGAGACATCTCCAAGTGAAACTTTAAATTTGAAGCAAAATTAACGAAGTTACGATTCCGTAAAATTTTGTACAAAATTATTTCAAAAAACCAAAATCAATTTTTCAGACCATTGGTACTTCTCCGTTGACCAGATCACAAATTTATTTATAACATTTTGCAATTTAAACTCGAATATGAATTTGAAGTGGTCGGTACACAAATTTGTTGCAAGTGGCTCATTAGTGCAATTTGATTTAAAATAAATACTGAAAAAATCGTTTTAACCGATTTTTGCCAAAATGAAAAACTGGAAAGCGGTTTCTTAAAAAATTTATGTTTCGAACAAACCAAAACCGGTTTATAAAGAATGACTATTTTTTTGGACACTCTACAGCTAACTCGGCGACGTCATTGATGATGCATAATAATTTTGCCATGTCTATTTCTACCCAATTTTCCATCATCCTGTACAGAGCGGACTTTTCGCACGTCAAGCCTATATTATTAGCGTAGGCAGCATCAAGACTTTTAAGAATTTGCATTTCTTCGTCTAGCCTATTAAGAATTTTGGTACATTTGCCGAATTTTGCTGTTAACATTTTCTTTTCTTGGACCAATTTATTGTAGTTTCAACGTTAGATATTCTTCTAAAAAATAATTTCAGATCGAATCATATATAACAGTAAATCATGCGGTAGAGCTCGACCGAAACACGTGAGACACTAACGAAAATATAAATAGTTATGTTCAAAAAATAGATTACTTTCGAAAACTTCAGCACGAAAGGAGAACGTGTTTATAATATAATAAAGCCGTTCACACAAAATATCGGAAGAGAAGAGAAACCCCGACGACGACAACTGCAATTAGTTACAATGTGAACAAGACTGTCACTGGCCTACGACGCTAAGGCGCTGATGAGAACAGTCACAAACTTCGAAACGATCGTTCGCCGCCAACGTTAGTTCAAATCCTTGTGCCGACTGTTTATATTTTTGCTAATTACAGAAATAAACCACTGACCGGTATAGCTCATAGGCAATAGAAAACTATTCTTTTAAGAAATAATTTCAGATAGAATAATATAAAATAAAAAGTCAGATATGTTTGCTTCAATTGTTTTTGTCTTGCTCTGGCCAGCAATGGGGACTTAAAACCTTATATCCTGATTCTTCTTAAATTAAACTTTTTCTATTTTTTTGTTCAAATATTTTCCTCAAAAAGGAAAAAAAATATTAACTCACTGTTTAATTACAGCCTATTTGCTTAAAACGAATCGTTGTTCATTTCACTTTAGCACAGTATGAGCACAGCCACTGTTAAAACTGTACTAATCCCTGTTGTACAACTGTTATACTTAATATTAAAGAAATTTCGAATGTGCACTAAATTCAACTTTTGTTAACACATTTTTCAACAGGAGTACGTGCTAAATCACGGTAGACACAAAATTCAACATTTGTACGGTTCATGGAAAGACTGTACAAGTTACCAGGTCACTGAAAAAATTGAGAATCGCATAGAAGGCTTCACAAATGAAATACTACGAAACTATTATGACAAGTGAAGAATTTCAATGGGTTATAAAAGTAGAGCTAAAGAAAATATGATTTGTAGCTTTTGCACTTTTCGAAATATGAAATTGTTCACCATTGATATTCAACAGATTGCAGATTCATATTCCAGGATGGACCTTATTCTGGTTGTTTAAAGCCTGTGTGTCATTCGAGAATGGATGCCCCATTTTGAGCCCATTAATTATTACACATTTGTGGGAAATACCGTATCATAATCTTGTGTATGACCAGAGTTAGTAATAATACCGCTTGCGAGCAGAAAAATTCAGCTCCACCTCAAATGCTAACTCAGACTTTAAAAAGATTAAATTCTCGAGCGAAATTAATTTTTAAAATTTTTGTTTATTTGAATCGTTGCCGTATATATATGACTCGCAAAAAAATGCTCGAAAATGACGCGGGGCATGGTCAAAATGTTCTACAAAAATGATTGCCATAAAATTTCACTATATGGGTCCAAACACTCGAAAACACAAATCTTAGCCCAAGTGTTTTTAATGGAAACAGCAAAATGATAAAATTCATTATTAGCCCTAAGAAGACAGTAAGTTTTTGCATATTATCTAGCACTTGGGCTAAGATTTGTGTTTTAGAGTGTTCGGACACATATACCGGCATTTTGTGGCGATCATTTTTGCGAGTTTTCAAAAAAATTTTAAAAATTATGGTCATACGTGACAGTTAGAGGGTTTATTTGTTCCACAAAAACGTTTATCTGGATCTTTTCTATAAAATCCCTAAACATATTTTGTACCTCAGAAGTAAGGAACACACAATTTTGCATGCCGATATGTTGTAGGAAAGTTCCGAGGGGCGGAAACTTTGAACCGCCTTAAAAAAAAATTCTGATCAGATCTGGCAAAACGCCGATACACGTATATTTTTTTTTAGACAATTCCATCAGAATCCGTTGACAGAACCCGATAATTTTTTTTGTTGTCGCACAGTGTAATTGTCCTGTTCAAGATCAATCACTATTAAAAAGTACTTTTTCTATGAAAAAGTAAGCATGTTATGCCCAGAAGAAATTTTAGGTAACTAAACTTGGTTTTGAGGAATGTAACTGAGGTCAATAGACATTTGTTGAATCAAATATAAATGGAATGATTACAATAAACTATATATGGAAACACTAAATTGTAAACAAAGTGTTTACGAGAAACGAAAACATTTCCATTACCTGTTCTTTGATTTACTGCAAGCGAGTCATTGCAATTCAAAACTAAATAAACTGTTAGACGAAACGAAATATATTTGCGACAATTTCCTATATCTTACGAAATTCTGAAGTCCTTGATGGAGCTAAAAAAAAACTTCATGTCATACTATTGCATGATTTCCACCCTGCTACATTGTATGTGTAACACAGTTGGCAGGCAGCCGCAAATTGCCTGTACTTTTATGGATAACCCGCAAATTGATTTACATAATTTATCAATAACAATTTGTATGGACAAATAATAATAACAAAATCAGTTGCTGCCAAATATGGTTGTCTGACAAAGTAAGTTTTTTTCATTACAATCCATATAATGATTAAATCATAAATTTAAAAAAACCCAAGTTTTTTTTATCTTAACTCCCAACTGGTAACTCGAAATTAATTTTCCATGTAGCTTTTCCTATCTTTTACCATAAATTTGAACATTTAACTAAGTGAAAACGAAAAATATCACAGAAAAATTATAAAAATTGATAACAACAAACTAAAAACTAATGTCTGTCCCCTCAAAAGATTGAACGTAATTAAAGCTGGCTTGCGCTATTGGTCGCAATAGGGGGGGCGACCAATTTCTTACCATGATTTGGGACAAATAGAAAAAAAACGATTTTAAATAAAAATATGCATTTTGAAGTAACTTCTATCTGTGCATAGCGGTGGAAAATTTGAAACCAAATAGAAAAAAATCCTATCACCAAAAACCTCTGTTTATTGACCCCTTTTGCATACACTTGGGCCAACAAATATCGCCGAGCATTTAAGTGACACACAGAGCCAAATGTTCAATTTATTTTGATCAACAACATTTTATCTTAGCGAACCAGCGAAACAAAGAATAATGTTACATTTTTGCGAGAAAAATGTTCAAGGAGTCATAAGATATCGGCAAGAAGTTAAATACTAACTGCTGCAGCAGTCTTGGACAGGGATGGAAAAAATGTGAGATGCACATGTTATTGTTCTAAAACTAGTACTATTAAATCAAGATTAAATTATAGAGAGTCGATCAATAAGTACCCGCTTGTGAAGACAGGTGGCGTTTATGAGTGAAGTTTGCATTACCATCGTTTACAGTCATCGGTCACGCGACACTGTAATATATTTTACACTGATTCATTGGTTAGTTTTTATATGTCAGCCAGGTGTATCACACGTATTTCATTTTTCTCGATAAAGTGGAAAAAGATTAATAAGAGTATCGATCCGTAATTCAATTTTAATTTTTTTTAATTTTTGGATGGAAAATCAAAGCGAAATTGGATGCTGTCTATGGGGACCCTTAATCGTCAAGGACTCTGAACGAGCACTTCTAGCTCGCCGATCACCAACATAGCTTCAGGCTGGCGCATAGCATTTCGACGGTTTCAAACGAAATAACTACCCACATCACCAATGGCCTTAATCAGAGAAGAACCGCTGTACGAACAGTGCTCGCAGCTTATGACCTGTACAAAGCATTCAACACTGTCGATCGCTCGATCCTGACCCAGGACGTCTTGAACCCGTCCCTCCTCAACTTTAGCAAGCAATCACGTGGTAACTATTACCAAGTGAGACAAACATTTGAAGAGTGCAGGGAACAGAATTTCCGTTATCGCACGATAAAACTGGTGGTGCCAAAAGGAGGAGTACTGTAGCTTCTACAATACTCTTCAATATTTGTCTTACGAATCGTTCTGCACGCCCTCACGACTCTTCCTGTACCCCCTCCCGAAGCTTCTAGTATTGTATCGTACGCCGATCATTGAACTATCATTTCCTCTAGCATAAACGTAGACGACGTAAGCGCCAGAATTAGCAGCTATCTGGCCACTCTCAGTAGCTTCTGCCAGAACGGAATTTCAAGTACTTGTCGTCGCAGTTTTCTGTGACCCTTATAACTTCTTGGACCAAAGAACTAAGGAGAGAGCTCGGCATTTTTGTCCGTAACCCCAAAATGCTCGGAGTTATTGTCGATAATCTCCTCATATTCTAGAAGCATTTGCACCACATTGGGAAAATTTTTTTCAACCGCAACAAGGTCCTAAAAGCCGCTGTAACACCTTGGGGCAAGGAAAAGTAGAAAATTGTAGTGACTTTTAAATCTATAAATCGCACGTTCTTCAACTATGCCGCCCCGATTCGGAAGTCATTCCTAAGTGAAACTCAATGAAAAGAAACTAGTGAGTTTCGAATCGCAACTGGATGCACACGAATGACGAATGTGGATCACTTACACAAGAAGATCAATATGTTGTCAGTGCTATAATATAATATGTTGTTGAAGAGGCAGAATCTTTTGGTTTTTTATTATCTGCTCAATCACCCTAACCATCATATTTTGATGCGGTATCCACCTCTATCCGGAAGGACATCAGGTGCTACTGCAGACAGTCAACAGACTGTCGATAGCAGCAGCCCAGAAAATGTTACACAATACGGTTCAGTTAGAGGCCATAAACGGTTATTCTACCAACAGATTCCTTAATGAACACCCACCTGCGATTACGGATAATGAGGGGTTTCTGCCCAAGCTCACCAGAACTATTCTGGCTCAGCTTAGATCTGGTTGTAGTTCTATTCTGAATTCATATAGATCGAGGATAATCCCAGGCATATCATATCAATGCCCACACTGCCTACAAACCCCTCATGATACTATTCATATTTTCAACTGTCCTGATAGGCCAACTGATGTGCGCCCAGTGGACATATACGATAGATCCAAATTGATGTTTATCAGGCGTTCAAGTAATTTTATCCCTGAAGAACCAATTATTACTGTGCCTAATGGACCTAAGAGCATTCACCTTGACATCTTGGATGTCTGGTAGATCCAACATGAAGTAAGGTCCCAGATATTTTCGCCTACTCATACAAAATGTCTGGCAGCAGCATATGTATAAGATGTTCGACGCCCTCGTTCTACTCTTAATCACCACAGATTCTGGAGTAACCACGAACTGTGATTCCAAGTCGAAAGGCGCGTTTGTCCATTAAAGAGTGTCCAGTTATTACAGCTGCTAGCGTAGAGAAATCTTGACTAGGCATTGGTATGATTTAGGTCACAACTTGATCATACTGGCCTGGTGATCCTCCCTTTTGCGCCACTAGAATATGGCCATCGGTGGTGTAATAGTTAGTGTGCGCGACTCTGGTACATGAGAACGAGGGATTGATCCCTGCACAGACCACCTTATAGTTGTTTCGACGACTGTCACCTCGCCTTGTGACGGCGACACTATCTAGTACTTAGCCAACAATATGCTTCTGAAAATATAGCCCTCTAATCAAACATTTCGATCACTCACTCTGCATGAGTTTATCTGAAATCTTGACGGATTTAAATTAAAATTTGTGCGTAGGTCTTTTCTTTTTATACAATATTCAGAGTCAGAGTCTTTGACAAAATTTTAATCTTTCAACATCCTCAGTACCAAAAATGGTACCTTTTAATGACTGCTCCCATTCCTAACTAAAATATGCCAAGAAACGGGCGTCGTCATTCGAAGCAGTTTCCGTGTGGTTAAATAGTTGGCAATTTAGAGTTAAAATTTTGGCCAACGATTTCAATCCAACACACTGAACAATGCAAAAATGCATTTCGATGCATAACATACGACTTTGAGATGGAGTGTTGTTCAAATGTCCATTTCGATTTTAATCTCTTGAGTTAAAATGCGATCAACCAAACTTATAACAGCAACAACAGTACAACGACAACGTCTGCGACAGCTATGACGACAACGAGGACGAGGGCGCGAGTACCATGACAATATTTCTACTCTAGTTTTATTTTATGAAACATCTGGTTCACTTTTTGCTGTGCAGTGACTATTTGAAGTAGGTACTCTATTTAGATGGTGGCACTTTGGTTGCCATATTTTTGGCATGGGTAATATTAACCTATATAAGAATAAGATGAAGTTGAGTGTTGTTAGCAAAACCGAATAACAAATTGCCTACACTCGGTTCAGAAGACTTTCATTTCGCACTACTATTTGTATAAAAATTACGTTACAAGAAACAAATCTTGTCAGAGTTCCACAACAACTTTAACATGGGATTGTGTATAAAACTGTATGGAGCAAATCGAGTGTTAAGGACATTCAGTAATAAGAGACGCGAAATGCCAGCCAACTGCTTCCAGAGAATAAAAATCATTGTCAACTTGAATCATATAACCGAAGTAAAACTACAAGTGTGTAATTGGCCTGACTTTAGCATTTTCGTCCGATGACTGTTAGTTATGAATCGTATTTATAAATGTGTATGTCGACGTAGCTTTTAGCGTCTTCACTAATGAGTGTTTAATTTTTCTGATTATATTTGTCTCCTATTCTCTTCATTGATATCCCAATGAAATCAATGCCGTTCGTCTTGTACAGTTAGTGATTTCGCCCGTGCATATGTGGGCCATTAGTCATAATGTTATTACTTTTGAGTAAACTTTTGTACTTTTGTGGACACTTTTATACGCTTGTAATCACTTTTTTTACATTTGTGAACAGCATTTGTTCCTCACTGTACACTTTCGTACTTTTGTGTACACTTTTTGTACTTAAAACACACTTCTTGGCTAATACTGCAGGTCCCAATCAGTAAATGCAAACCAGAAAGCACACAGCTCACTGTTTTTGAGAAGCTCTCCACAATATCTTCATATAATGTAATGGGAAATCATTTTTTTGCCTTGCTTGGCCACAATCGTCTTGGCTGGATGACACTTCTCCGGCAGCACTTGCCCTGGGTTGAAAACACTCGCCTTGGATTGTCAACTCTCTTCTGGAAACACGTGTCTTGAGCTTTTAACATTCGTCTTGGATTGAAATACTCCTAGCTGCATCGCAGACTGGACGATTTTAAGGATAATCGGAAATTTAGTGTGGACAACACACGATGAGTTGGATTCTTTCGGCAGGTTAGGATAGGGTATGCGGGCTACTAGGTCGGTTTGACGTCTATAGGTCCGGTGAGTACGGTTCGGTGTAGATTGTTTATGAATTAACTACATAATGGGCAACCGCTAAAGAGGAATGGTGTCCTAAAGCCGGATGGAAATATAAAGTGTTTACAGCTTGTCGCAAATATTGTATACTTGTGTCCAAAGACACTGTGTTTGCTATTCAATATAGAATGTTTAGGACACAATGATTAATAGGTTATAATATATGTTTTTGTGAACCAAATGTGGCATTGTTTGTCAAAAACTGCTAAAAACAAAAACGTGACGGACAAGAAAGAAACAAAAAGAAGCATTCTTCAATTCAGGAAAACAGTACTTGCAAACATGTACATGGTTCCTGGAATATGTTGCTGGGGCCGTTATTTTTCAGGGCGTAGAAATAGTCAACTGAGGCCTCTAAATATGAGTATTCAGCTGGAACTACTGTATAGTATTAGTCGGTCGAAGCCGCAATATTGGGATAGTGGGCCGCAGCCGCGTTATAGAAATATTAGCCAAAGACACTAGCCAGCCGGAGCCGCTATACATGAGTATTTGTCCGAAACCGCTATATTTAAATAGTCCCTGAAGCAGTCACGTAAAAATAGGCAGCCAAAGCAGCTCTGTACAAATATTAGTCACTTTATTGAAATATTCAGCCGCAGCTGCTTTAACTGAATAGTTATCTGAAACCATTATATATGAATAGTCGCTGGAGATGCTATATAGGAATCTTTACCCGAATCCTCTATATAAAATATACGAGGGAGCATCAAGAAGTTCGTGACTTTTTGAATGTAACACAGTTTTTATTTATTTTTCAACATGATCTCCTTTTAGCTCAAACACTCAGTCCAACGTTTCTCCAATTTTTATATCCCTTCCTAAAAATAGGATTTTTCGAAGTCCATAAAATAGGGATTTGTGTGATCAATATTTCCAGAAGCTAAATCTCTTTTCACCGAGCCATTTCTATAGGATTGGAAATAACTGGTCCGCCAATTAACTTTTTTTTTTGAAAATGCTATAAAAAAAACTTCTCAATATTTTCTCAAATTTCTTTTTTTATTTGAAAGAACAATCCTTCCGGTTAATAATGGAAAATAATTTCATTCAAATGGCTGCCTCGGCTGGCCATGCAGTAGCCTACACGATCGGTCCAATTTTTAAGCACATTATCGATTGTGTGCAGCTGTATTTCACCAATGGCTTCACGAATATTGTCCTTTAAAGCGTCAATTGTCTCTGGCTTGTCGGCGTAACACTTATCTTTGAGGGCACCCCACAAATAATAGTCCAACGGTGTCAAATCGCAGCTCCGAGGTGGCCAAACGACATCAGCTCTGGGGCTGATAATGCGATCTTCAAAAACAGGGTCCTTATGCAAAATTCGTCTCAGTGATGTCTCCGAAATGTTCAATTGTTGAGAACGACCGTGAATTGATGTTGATGGCGCTTCACACACACTTTCTGCCACAGGAGCAATATTCTCGGGTGTACGCACTATTTTTGGCTTTTCACGCTTTGGTTTATCGATGAGGATGCCAGTTTCTTTCACTTTTTCCACAAGACAACGAACATACGGAGCTGACGGTGCATCTCTTCTTCCAAAATCCGTACGCAATTTTCGCACACATTCTGCAGCATTACCATGATTTTCAAAGTAATGTCGCAATATTTCCCAGCGTTGTTCAAGCATATACACAACCATATTCGTTCAGCGGAAGGATACAACTAATTATCTGTCAAATCAGACATGAGCTAAGTGTTACCATTCACGAGATAAGCACCAGTTGAAAAAAAAAACGTTGGATGGCGGACCCGTTATAATGCGAAATCATTTTTTTGCCTTGCTTGGCCCCAATCGTCTTGGCTGGATGACACTTCTCCGGCAGCACTTGCCCTGGGTTGAAAACTCTCGCCTTGGATTGTCAACTCTCTTCTGGAAACACGTGTCTTGGGCTGTGAACAATCGTCTTGGAGTGAAATACTCCTAGCTGCATCGCAGATAGGACGATTTTAAGGATAATCGGAAATTTAGTGTGGACAACACACGATGAGTTGGATTCTTTCGGCAAGTTAGGATAGGGTTTGCGGGATACTGGGTCGGTTTGACGTCTATAGGTCCGGTGAGTACGGTTCGGTGTAGGTTGTTAATGAATTAAATATGTAATGGGCAGCCGCTATAGAGGAATAGTGTCCTGAAGCCGGATGGCAATATAGCGTGTTTATAGTTTGTCGCAAATATAGTATACTTGTGTCCAAACAAATTGTGTTTGCTATTCAACATTACACGTTTGGAACACAATGATAAATAGGTTATAATATATTTGAAAACTGCTAAAAATAAAAACGTGGCAGACAATAAAGGAACAAAAAGCAGCAATTCTTCAATTCAGGAAAAAACAAGCTTGCAACCATGTACATGGTTTCTGCACTATGTTGGTGGGACCGTTATTTTTCAGCGCATTGGACTAATCGACTGAAACTTCTACGAGTATATAGGAATATTCAGCTGAAACTACTATATAGTATTAGTCGTTGGAAGGCGCTATATTGGCGTAGTGGCCAGAGACACTAGACAGCCGGAGCCGCTTTATATGAGTATTTGCCGGAAACCGCTCTATTTGAATAGTCGCCGACGCAGTTCTATAAAGCAATATATAATGTTTCTGTGTAGAAGTATTAGCCACAGTCGCTATATTGGAATATTCAGCTGGAGCTGCACTTGGCCGAAACCGCTATATAGGAATAGTCGCTTGAGACTCTATATAGGAATTGTCACCCGAATCCTCTATATAAAATATATCTCCTGCCTTGACATGCAGTCCAAATAAAGTTACACTTGGTGCCTATTAAGTAGAGACCCAAGAGCCTTAGACGCGGATGACCTCTATCACCATTAATCCACTTATAATGACGCAACCCAAATTTATCATTACATACACGCTGAAAAATATAGACCCAGTAGCATATTCCGGGAAACATGTACATGTTTGCAATCACTGTTTTCATAAATTGAGGATCTGCTGTTATTTTGTTTCTTTATTGTCTGTCTCGTATATGTTTTTGGCGGTTGTAGACTGAAAAACCTCATTATGGTCTCAAAAACATATACTATAACCTATTAATCGTTGTATCTCAAACACGTTATATTGAATAGCAAACACAATGTGTTTGGGCACAATTATAGTATATTTGCGACAAGCTACAAACACGTTATGTTTGCATCCAAACAACAAAAACATGTAGATTTTTCAGCGTGAATATATGAGTATTTGCCTCAAACCGCTATATTTAAATAGTCCCTGCAGCAGTTATGTAGAACTAGTCAGCCATAGCCGCTATGTAGAAATCACTTTACTGGAATATTCAGCCGGAGCTGCCATAAATCAATAGTTAGCCGAAACCATTATATTTTCAACCGAATCGTCTATATAAAATATATATTCTGCGTTGACAAGAAGTCCAAATAAAGTTATACTTGGTTCCTAACGACCTTTATCACCAGATGCTACCCAGCGGCTTTTAATGACGCTACAAAAATTTATCACTATATACACGCTGAAAAATATCGGCCCCAGCAGCATATTGCGGGAAAGATGTATATGTTTGCAAGTACTGTTTCATGAGTTGAAGACCTGCTGCTTTTTGTTTCTTTGCAGTCTGTCTTTTATTTGTTTTTAGCGGTTTTCGTCAGAAAAGCCACATTTGGGTCTCAAAAACATATATTATAGCCTACTACTCATTGTGTCTCAAAACATGTTATATTGAGTAGTAAACACAACGTATTTGGGCACAAGTATAGTATGTTTGCCACAAGCTACTAATCTACTCACGCAGAAACGACACAAATGAGAATTCTAACGTAGCACTTTTATGTGCGGTCGTTCTCGACACTGACAATAATTTGCCTTTGCTAAATCTATTTATTATACACCCTCGGCAGAGTAAATGTGTTCTCTTTGGGTGTATTTGGTAGTTAACGTGATTATTTCTTGTGTTAGAAAAAAAATGTGAGGATGAGTTATGACGTCATGTTACATCACTACTTTTCTTCGAGAAGTGAATGTTATCTGAAGTTACGTAACGGAATAACCTCTTCCTGTTGACTAATGTGCTTTCCCACAGCGACGTTGTAGGTAGCGGAATCGGTATTATTGGAAAATGTTATTGCTATATCGGCGTTTGAGGTTGAGCTGTGTCAAGAACGGGCTCCATTACACGACCTCACCTACATCAATAATTTGTTACATATTCTTAAGTCCTCGACCTAATCTTAGAACCACTAAGACTAACTACTAATTTTGAGGGTATTCCAGATTTCGGATATGTGATATCCCCAGCAAGACGCAAAGCCCACACCAGGCCATTTTATGTTGCACTGTGTTATGAAGCCCACCTTAATTTAGAAGTCATCACATTTTTCAAGGATAACCCTTTTCAAGTTGTACACTTTTCGGCAGCACACATAGTCTTTACAGCTATTTTCTTAGCATCGAGTGCCCATGGAACTCTTTTTGTTATGACTCTATTTTCCTTATGTTCATTTTACGTCTTCCTACATAGGGTGTCACAATCAATTCCTAAACCCATTTGGTCCTATTTCTCTAGTACGTGTTTGAGTGTTAACTGGAAAATACCATAAAACTTCTTGACACAATTTCTATCATACACTTGGCCGTTCTTTTTTTTTTTGTCGTATGGACTGTTACAGTAAACTCTATGACTCGTCGGTATGTTGGTCATAATCAACATACGGCTCGTTCAGTCAACAACGCAAAATTTTCATAGGTTGAACATAACCAAAAAAAATGGCATAAATACGAATGCATGCAAATTGCTGTATCTACCAAACAAGACAAGAATCAGCCCCACCGCCCATCATAGCCAACTGGAAAGACAAAAAACACGTTATAACCAACCACCACCCAACTGAGTGTCCGGCCCCCGTTGGCCGGGTCCTTACAACGCGGCCAATACTCAAGGCACACTTCAACTGGCTGCTGCTGCTGTTGCTGATTGTGACTGACTTGTCTCACTTTAAACGTACAGACATCCACTCCACCACTCCACTCTCTAAGGCCGTAACAATTTTTTGGAACCGTTTCTTAACTTGTCTCTAACCCCAGCTGTCTGCTAACGCAGTCAGATGACAGGGCAACGGTTGATCTGACACACAGCAAGGGGGACGGGCAGATTGTGCATATGTCTCTTGTTCCAAAAATACTACAAAATTGTTGCCATATTTTCAAGTTTCTCTAGGTATCTCGTTAAGGCCGTTCTTCGTTTCTTACCCAGCGTCAAGAGAGACACCAATCCAATTCATCTGACCACAGTCAACGTTGGCAATTCCATTTGCGAAAATTATGTTGATACATTTCGCATCGTTTGCCAGCACACTCGTATACATTTGCTGTGTGTGGCTGTGGGTCCGTGGAACCCCTCGTTTGTTATGATGTTGACGTTTTTCTACTTCAGTTAATTTCAACTCGATTGTATCGGAAAGCTACGCATAATTTTCATTGTTTTCACTTCTCTATGGCGGGCGACGACATCGATGGCCATAGGCTGCTTTCATTGCACCGACACGCAGCACAGTGGCTGGCAGGGAATATAATTTGCCTCTTAGGTGGTTATTAGTTAATAAAGGCGGAACAAATAAATCGTAATAAAATTAAACAAATTCCTACCAGATCTCTTAAAAACCTTACAGAACAATAGACGTTGAAGTTATTGTAAATTTAACCACTTCGTCGCAGGAATGAAACATTTTCGTTAGTTTACTGCTATGAAACGACTTTCAACTTTACTGCAATGAAATGTTTCGTACACCATTTTGTCTTTGCTGCAGTGAAACATAAAAAAACGGTTTCGCACCTACTGCTCACAACCAGTGAGCTAGCTGGGCGCTTTCTAGTTCTGCATTCACTGATTGGGACCTACAGTTTTACACTGGTTTCAAGTGCTATTACGAGAATCAGTCTAATATGCTAGGGATCTGACTTTAATGAAATTTAGACATAAAATTGCCACATGCAACGCAACGAAACAAAAAAAAAACAATGATTGTTTGAACTCACAGGATACGATGACGTTTCATTTAAATAATATTAATACTTAAAATTATTTAAAGACAAGTGCAAGCAAATGTGTCATCATTTTCTTGCTTAATTTTTTTTGTTTGATTCCCACAAAAAACAAAGAGAATGCCAAGCAACAGACACATGTACATATATTGTGTTATGTTCGTAAGCTTACGAGCAGCAAGACTTCGTCTTTTAAGACAACAATTCGCAGCTGAGACATCAATATCATCATACTAATTTTCAAGCAGAGACTATTGTTGTATAACAACCACGTATGTGATGCTAACACCGTGTGTTGTTTGCATGTGTTCACTTTAATAGATTGCCGTACCCGGTCCTATAGATGTTAAAGGCCGGTTACCTATTGTGCAGGGTAATTTCCCATCGTCGTAGGTAACTACCCATTACTTCCCCACACCCTGTGAGTATTGAGCAAAGGTACATTACCCATTCCCCACGGTGATGGGTATGGTTTACATAATACAATGTATGCTGGGACGGCGAAAGTCATGACCTGGAAGGCCTGAAATCATAGCCAAACAGGCCTTCTTTAAAATACGGAAGGCCTTCCCTTCATATTACCTACTCCTTTCTTTTTGAACATTGCGTGAGATTGGGAGGCAATGGCTTCCTTGCCCATGGACTAAAGAAGTTCTTAGAAGGCATGCAAAAAGAAGGCCTTAAAGAGCATTTACTTTAATGTATGTTTGTTAAACAAAATTAAAATTAAAATAATTTATTTTATCACAAAATCATTATCCTCTTCTACATGTATGTATGTATCTATCGTAAAAAGTTTTACCACGCCCAACTTCAAACTGAAAATTTAAAAAATTCCCTGAAAAATATTAAATAAGCAATATAATTTTACTATATGTGTGAAATGTTCCCATTAAATTACGGTTAAAAAGAGTCGGTAAAGAAATTTTTCAAAATTGTAAAAACCTTCTTCTTGGTTATATCCGATGAAAACATTCATGCATTCCGCAGGCCTTATTTTAGGAAAGCATTACAAAAGAACCCTGCGCATGCCGTCTTAGTAGATTGCCTTGCGACTACCGCCGCTGGGATCATACTTACTTTCAGACAGAGACTATTGTTGTACAACAACCACATATTATTTTCAATGCTAACGCTGCATAGATTCGACGTAGATAATGTTGTGTGTTGTTTACATGTGTTGACTTTGTTACATTATACCCTACAGAGCGACGACCAAAAGTATTGAATAGTATAGAGAACTTATTGCACTCTTTTTCCGCTCTCCTGTAGAGAGTCTGAGTAAAAGAGCATAAACGAGTCTGTTTCTCTCTCCAGAGTACTTCAATATAAATGCACCATTTCGAAAATTTTATTACAGAAAACAATACAGAAAGCATAAATGTTTCAAAAGCCATAAATGTTTCACATCAAAATTATGAATTGACCAAGTTATGAGAAAAAGAGAGAAGCATTCGCCAGATGTCGCCAGTGCTTTTGAGTCATACAATTCGTTCCATGAGTCCTCTATACTATTCAGTACTCTTTGGCGACGACGACCTGCTTGTTTGTTCGCTGCAGCTACATCAATGCCATCATACTTAATTTCAGACTATTGTTGTACAACAACCACTTATGTGTTGCTAACGCTGTGTGTTTCTTGCATGTGTTCACTTTGCTAGGTTGCCCTACCCGTACCTATAAATGTTAACACATGATAAATTGTGTGTGTAACAATTCCATCTAAATTAGGCGTTCTGACTTTTCATCGAAATGGAAATTCGAGAGGAAATTGTAAAACTATCGGAGAGAGCTCTTGATTGTTTATATTGATGCATGGAGACCACAGTTTCTAAACCACTTTTTTGTCGCATCACGAAACCTTATTCATCGCAATAATTAAAGAAATCCATTGCAACAATTAATCACATTAATCGCAGCAAGGAAATATTTTCATCGCAGTGACGACACTTTTTTCAATAATTGCTTTTGTTGCGGTATATAACCTGTTCGTTAACTCACATTTTCTGAAACGAATTCATTGACAAAATTCACTCGCATTATATCACTGTTTCTTTCAGTGTAAAAAGCTCAAAATTGTGGCAATGCCTCCAAGGTTGTTAACGAACTATGATCCACGTACTGGCTAGCGCTGAACATATTCATAGAAGGTATTCTCTGGATGCTGCCCCATGGTGACAGTTGATGATATAACAGTCATTGGCTCGGACAAAGTTTCTCGTTTAGTGTCTGCCAAGCGGACAGAATTTCAACACAGTTGACGCAAGTCTATATAGAAACAAAATTCGATTATTCGTATATATGGTGCTAGGTCAGAATGTGATCCGATCTGGATCATATTCGGTTGGATTCGACTTTGGCACTGGCAAACACATTTTGAAAAATTTCATTCAGATAGTTTAAAAAATGTACTTTTGCGATTTAAACTAGAAAATTTGGCCAAAAATATATGTCTACACTGAAAAAATTTAATCATCATGTCTTTAGCATAGTTTCATAGATTATAATAAAAAGAATCCCTGAAATTTGGTCAGAACTTCAAACGAAAACTTCAAAACTGTTGATGTTTGCTTGAACATTTTCTGAAAAAACAAGACCTATGAATACGAGAACCATCATGACAATATTTTTTCTTGATTTCCCATTTCTTACCATTCTTAATAAGAACAAAACAATATTGATATCGCCGCGGCAGCAAAATTATACATTTTTTATCTTTTTTTAAAATAATATTTGATTCTAGAATTTGTATCGTCAGGTTTGAAATACATTGAATAGTATTGCGATAAGCGAATTGAAAATGATTTCGATTGTAACTACAGAATTCTCTAGAAATTGGATTACAGCAACCGAATTGACGTTAAAGTCTGTCGTTGTAGCCGACTTAAGGCTGAATCCGATCACTGCGATCGAATTGATACCAAATTTGGTTGTTCCACTTGAATTGTTGCCACTTTCGGTTACTCCAATCGGATTTTATAACAATTTCGTTTGTTGCATCTGAATTGTTTCTCAATTCGGTTCTTCCAACCGAAATTTTGAGAAAATTTATTTGAGAGATCGAATATAAATGAAAACTCAATTGTCACTGCCGAATTAATTATTAAACGAGGTTGTTTCAACAGAATTTCAGTTGTGGGGACTAAATTCGTTCGTGGCTAATTCAATTCGGTTGAGGCAACCGTATTTCGGTGGTAGCAGCCGAATTTATAGTTGCTACAATCTCTTCTCAAACAATTGGGTCACTGGGTGTGCTTATTATTTTGTATAACTTACTACACTATAGCCGCAACCGAGTCAGCTTGCAAGATATAATTCTAACATATATTTACCACTCCTGTTCCACTGTGCACATGGTAAATTAAATGCAAACGGCGACCATTGTCACTCCATCAACCGGAGGACGCATTGAATGTGTGGCAATATGGTTTTGCTGCAAAATTTGCGTTTGAAATGATATGAACGAACATATGCGAGTGTTGTTCAATGTCTGTTAGTGAGCGACTGAATGAGTGACTGAGCGTGAGTGAATGTGAACGTGGACGTGAATGTAAGTCAATGCGATTGTGTGTGATTATGCACAAGTTCGGCGCTGTTGATTTGCAAAAAAGAAAAAAAAAAATAAGGCAGGCAAAAAAACAAACAAAAATCGAAAACATTTCTGTTTGACAAGAAGTAGTACGTAGTACTACCATGAGTACTCGAACTATGTTGCACGGACATGTGAACAATTTTTTAACAACTTTTATGAGGCTCATAAAACTAAATGTTTCAAGTCAGGCGAGGCTAAAATTTATGGCATGTCGAGTCGCCAACGAATGCAAAACTTAAAAAAAAACAACAGCAACAACGCCACAATATCACACAATAAATCGAAAATCTGAACTGAAAGTGAAAATATTTGTTGGTGATTGGATTTTTCCTGTATTTGCTTATACAGTTTTTTTTTTGGAATTTGGTGGGAAAATGTGAAAATCAATACGTAGATAAGGTTACACATTCTAGGCTTTAATTTTGCGTAACATTTTGTTGCTATTGGTATAATATATGATGACGAGATAAACACATTTTTGGCGGGTGACATCTATCTAAATGCTGGAATTTCAACAGGATTATAGAACCGGTGGCAAGCATACAATTCAAATATCTAACGGCGAGATAAAACACCAGGGACATTTGAAAATCATAAAGAAAAATCTTGGTGTCATGTGCTGAGTTTCGATTGGAAATTAAATCAAATATGAAATATGCAAACAAATTGTGTATTCCTTTTCAACATTAAATACGTATCGGGGCTTTTCCATTTTAATATACAAATTGAAGCACCTGGTGGAAGAAGGTGTTAACTCATTGTTTTTTTCAAAAACACTAGTTTCCTTCTTTTAATGTTCCCATGGTGTCTGATTTTGTGTTAGATAAGAAAAAAGTCAACATCTGATATTTAAATTATTAAAATTAAATATTTTGTTTATTTTTTGTAAATTTATATTATTTTTTTTTAAATCAGATACCATGGAAATATTAAAAGAAGGCAAATATTGTTTTCGGAAAAAGTGAGTTAACACCTTCTTTCGCCAGGGGCTTCAATTATCTTTTTATTTGGTTAACAGATATATGTTTTCTGATTTATGATTGACATGTAAAGTGAAATTCTTGCATTGGATCACATTCCTAGTTCCACGTGAGGAAGTAAAAGCCTGTATCTTATTATTATTTCCATCAATAGCTACTAAGCTTGTTTAATACTAACATATAAAACCACCTGGATAGCTGTTGTGTTATAACAACACTATTACCAGGCACTTGATCTTCGTCTGATAGCCAAGGAAAACATTTCACCCCTTCGCTGCGGAACTAGAAGCTTTAACTTGCAAGAAAAATTTTTCTAATCTCCTAAACTTCAACTATGTAAAGATTAGAATAATCAATTAGTCTATGTGAAAGGGTCGACCGTTGATCCCTAGAATATATCCCATATCTTACCCGCTCATTTGATTCCGAGCCATCCTTGTGGAAATGCATTATTCGACATCTGAAACTGCTTCGTTCTAAGAGGCAGTTTATGAGACTTTTTCACTCTCTCTGAAATCTTGCCTTTCTCCGCATTGCACAATAAGTGGGATGTGGAAGCTTTTGCAATCACAGAATAATCCCAGCATTTATCTGGAAATCACCTGAGCTCTGGAAATCACAATTTAAACCCTATAACTTATCAAAGGTGTGTACAGAGGTTGGTACAGTTTTCCCCATATCGGGCTATCGGAGGCTGCGTTTAAACTCTACAAAGAAATGGTAGGTGTTGATTTATTTTTCGTGGGGTTGCTCCATGGTTTGTCGTAATATGAATATCTGTCTGATAGTTGACTTTCCAGGCCGAAAGAATCACTATTAAAGTTCGATCACGTCTGCAACGGCTTTAGTATTCCATACATTACGCTCGACAGGACCTTGTTTGCGATGGATAAAATTCATATTCCACGATAGTTGGTGTATATACTCTGGTCGCCTTTATGGAAAACAGGACATAGTATGCGAATACTCCAATCATCGCGCATGCATTCGTCTAGCCAGATGTTGCGTATGAGCTGATGCATGCACCTTTCCAAAGCAAAGGCGCCAGCCTTAGGCAGGTTTGCCGGTAGTCCATTAGCACCAGTGGCTTTGTTGTTCTTAAGCCGGGAAATTACAGAACTAACTTTGCTTTACTTTGGAGGGGGCAGTCGATGCCATTGTCGTGAATGTGATCCACTTCCTCATCCATATTGAAATCTCCTGGAGCCCAAAATTTTCTGCACATCTGCGACGATATTCCCGTCCTTAAGGCGTCGTTTCTCTATGGTAGTTGGTTTCATTTCGCACTTTTCGGTGGAATTTACGAGCCTACCTTCTTTCTTCTGTACGATTCAGTTTGCTTACTCTCACGTTTTTTTCACATTCAATTTTTCCTTTCAAATAAAAGAGTTTTGTCTCTGCCCTTTTCCTTATACCGCTAACGTTTTAACTATTATCAATTATATTGTTTACTTTTGCTTTGGTTTGTGTCTAGACTAACATATTTTGGGAAATTTCTTGCTTAATGGGAAGTTTTCTAGGTGGAGCCTGGCACCAATATTTAGTATATGTATATTGTAGTTGTGAACCCAATAAAAAGTGAATTTAGAAAAACCAAAGTGAAAGACATTTAAAAAAAAAAGAAAAGTTTCTTAAATAAGTGCCTTTTCTTAAAAAAGGTAAATTTTCTCATAAAACCTATTCATATTCTTAAACAAAGCATCTGTTCTTAAAAAAATACCTTAGCTGCAAGAAGTATCTTTGATAAAAAAAAATGTGTTAACATCTATAGCGGCGTATAGGGACTAAATCTATAAAAGTCAAAATCTGCTAAAACCAGATTTTTTGCTGCTGCTAAAACCATCGCAGTCGACTTTATGGTGACATACTAATACGTCAGCTACTTCGTACAAAGTATGTGTGATATTGTGTGTTTGGCTGTTTCATTGCTGTTGATATGGGAAACATGTGGTTATGTGACACACGTATACGTCAGCTACTTCGGACAAAGTATGTGTGAATAGTAACATATCAGTAGAAGTAGTTGTTGTAGTTGTTGTTGTGTCTTTATTATAGTGATAGGTAAGCCCAATAAAATGTGGGTGCGGAGCACTCTCAGAGCAAAGAGAGTAATGACGTATTATACGTATATAAAAATGAGATAGCAAGAGAGCAACGACAATTTTGTGAACTTGTGTAGCGTATGTACGAATATAACAATGTATGTGTGTATATACAAGTGTCTGTTGCTTTGCATTCTTTGATTTTTGTGGGAATAAAACAAAAAGTATTGAGCAAGAAAATAATGACACATGTTCTTGCACTGGGTCTTTAAATAATTTTAAGTATTAATATTATTTAACTGTAACGTCATCATATGATTGAACGCTGTTTTTTATATTCCAATGTAACATTTACGAATGTGTTCATAGAAATCGAACAGGTACCGTGTAGCAAAAAGGTGTTAACACATCGCCCGTGAGTTCGAACACTCATTGGATTTTTTTAATATCTTGAGACTTTTATTAACTTTTCGTCAGATAAGTACCTACAATTAAAAATGTATCTATTCTTGAAAAAATACTACTTCTAAAAAAAATCCCCATTTCTTAAAAAAAAAAATTTTCTTCAAAAAATAACTTCTCTTAAAAAAATACACTATCTTACAAATTCACTTTTTTAAAAGTACATTTTCTTAAAAACAAAATATTACCTTTACCTTTCTTTTCTTGCGATAAGTAGCCTTTCTGAAAATAAAAAAATTTTCTTAAATAATCTCCTTTTCCTAAAGAGAGGTACCAGTTCTTAAAACAAATACTTTTTTGTAAAACAAATCATACTATTATTAATTTTTCTTACAGAAAATACTCCTTCTTAAAAATAGTACATTTTCTTAAAAAAAACATCAGCTTTTAATAAAAGACGTACCTCTCTGTAAAAAAGGACCTAAAAATATACTTTCTTTTTAAAAAAAGTACATTCATTAAAAAAAAATTTGTTCTTTAAAAAAGTTTATTATTTTACAAAATGTCTCCTTTCTTAACCCTAATCCTGTATTTTGGGCAAATTTTGCCCAAACGCATGTTTAACTCAGCGTATCTGGCGGGTTTTTCGTAACATCGGAACGAAATTTTTTGGCAATTATTTTTTTACGTAGATTCAACAGCGTTGTGAAAATTGATGTCGTAGCTCCACCGGAGCCTCGCCCATAAAAAAGTAACGAAACTTGTATTTTGGGCAAATTTTGCCCAATACTTGTTTACGTTATTTCTGCTAGCAACATTTACTCTGTGTGCTTTAATTTTCGTTTCCCGGGAATTCCCTGATCTCCACACATTTGTTTGTATTGCTGTAGCTACATTCGTTTTTATGGATTTTGGGGAATCCCCAATATACGCACACTCTTTTAGAAGTCCAAAATCGTTAGAAACAAGAAAACTTTCGACATCCAATTCATTCGGCTTCAATTGCAGTCGCGGTTTGGGAAGTGTGTAACTCAAAATAAATCTTTTGCTTTTCAGCACGAAAAAGAAAAGAAAAGGCTCTCTAGCAAATTTCGAAATTTAATCAGATGAAGGATCAGTGACATATGTATATTGCCATATCCGAGGGAGAAAGTATTTGCTCCGATGCGCAACAATTTTCAGTTCCTACGCAAGAGGAAGACCCATCTTCCGAGTTCCTTCTGAGGACAAAAAAATAATTTGGTACAACAAATGTGGCAGCTCATATTTCGTAGGAAAAGCTATAAAAACGTTATTACTACTACTCCAGGACTGACTCAATATTCCATTGCACGTGTTAGTGATATCAAATTTACATTTGAGTTGTTTATGACAAAGGACATGCAACCTATAATCATAACGACGACGAATATTGAATGTAATTTTCATCGTATTTTCGAACGTAGGTACACTTCATAGGTATCAAAGTATTTGGAGAAGTTTGGAAGGAAATTATCCATGCATCCTTGAAGGCATATTTAGGATTGCTGTTATTAGCTGGCGTTAATCGTTCTTGTGGTGAACCAATGGTATGTTTATGGGACGATGTGAAAGGAAGGCCCATATTCAAAGCAGCAATGTCGCTGCGTAGATTCCAAAATATTAGCAGAGTTCTTCGATTCGACGATAAATCAGTGAGAACGGATAGGAGAGCTCGCGATGTATGAGGGACAAATGGGCTAATAATTTGAAGATTATGTATAATACCAACGAATGCGTAACAGTCGATGAATACCATATCGTGGCACATTCCCATTCAGGCATATATTCCTTGAAAGCGAGCGAAACGTTTGCACTGTGTGACCCTAATACCAACTATGCCGGGCTCTAATTCAAACTATGCCAGAAGGACTCAAAGGCCGCAATATACCTCGTGATATCTCTTATACCTCATACGGTCTTGCTGCTGAACTTCTGAAAACGAAAATGACTAGTTGGGACTGCCCGAAAAATAAAGTGTTTCTACCCCACATATTTTGGACATGAAAAATAAACTACCTTTTACTCAGAGTTCCTTTGTGAACATAAAATTAACGTTAGATTAGTAGCTTATGTTCCAAAGAGAAACAGATGCGTATATTTTATACGCACAGTGCACCAAAACTCACAAATACAGAATAACGAGTTGATGAAGCCAGAAATAATAGAGTTTTATAACCATACAAAAGAAGGTTTGGATACACTCGACCAGCTGGTTGGCACGTATACTTGTAAACGGAAGATCAATAGGTGGTCTTAAGATGTATGCGCAAATATGCGTGATGTATCCGCATGCAAGGCTTTAGCAGACATTTTTCCGGCGAACTGGTATTTGAGCTTTTGGAAGGTGAAAAACACACCCATATGGTGCTGCCGCCAGGAAGGTACATCACACGCAAGAAAAAAAATACAAAGAGAGGCCGTTGTCACTTCTGTGAAAGTAACTCGAGCAGTACTAAATATAATACAAAATGTATGAATTATAACTTATTTGGGTGCAAAAATCATTCCCATGCAGTAATAATATGTAACAAAAAGTAATAAAACTAGTAAAATTATATTGGGCAGAATTTGCCCAAAATACAAGATTCGTCACTTTTTTTCTTTACAGGATGAGGGTTAAAGATCCACTTAAATTATAATATTTTTCGACGGGCGCGTTAGGCGTGTTGGAACTAACTTGGAACTATCGTAATATATAGCCAATGGATCTCCGTTCCACCCGGGTGCCACCTGACACCTCTTGTGATTTTTTTCTCATGGCATGATTTTTCTCTTCATGCTGGTACTGCCATGTTCGCATCTCCTGGATAGCAGTAATGTCAGCTTTATAATTCTCGAGGACATCTGCTAGTTAGATAGTGGTACGTGATATCTATAGTATTCTGACATTCCAAGTGCATATCCGTAGATTGGGATCCTTATATCGTTTCCAGGGGATCGTCAACAAATAGGGGGTTTTATGTTTCTCATTCTCATTTTGTTTTTCGTTGCCAGCTTAATGTTTCGGCAAATAATATAATAAAATAAATGATGATTTATTCGAACTTTCGTATTATATTCAAAAATTAAATTGTTCGAGCGTTTGGTGGTATTTTTAATTACTCTTATTCTTCGACATAATAAACAAAAACATCTATTGAAAATTAGAAGATAACCAACTACCAATAGTTTTAGTATCAATGTCGTATTAAATTTTATAATTTTCTGAATATAAATTCTTAGTTGTCTTCAAAATTAACAACTGATATAAAGTGAAATTAATTGCAGCAGCAACCAAATCGTCAACTTGTCATTGCAGTAGCGTAAATAAATATAAGCATTAAGTACATGGGAACTATGTGTGAGGTCATTTATTCTTTTGGTTTCCTCCATATGCAGCTGAAACCAATACACGCTATGACTAAACTCGTGAGCCATGTCACCAGCAGTTCGGTTACAGCCTGTAGTTTCTTTTGCCAAACGAAATCTGCTCAGAAATAATTGAAAGATTTGAAGCTGCTGACAGCCAACTCGATGCTGCGTTTGCCTTACAGGTGTGGGAATTTCCACCGAAACTTCTAAAGTACACAGGAGAGTCCCTCATGTACCATGTCAATGAATTCCCTGAATTTATATTTTCCCTTGTCATAAGGCTTCGGGTGTAACTTGCATCATATAGGAGCATAAACCATGTCTTCGTATCGCGTTTGAGCATTTGCTTATATCTCCTTAACTCTACCTTGTAACCAAACCAGTCTTCTAAATGCCAATTTCTAATTGCTAATTTTTATTAATATATATAATATTTTCTATTAAATACTTTATGTGCGAGAATTTGGTTCAACAAAATTTTGTATTCCAACAATATTTTCTATTAGCTGCCATATTCTGCAAAAGTACCATAATATTTGATGTGAAATCTATCGAGATTTTTAATGTATTTCAGTCACGTGTGCGAGTTATGAATAACATGCTTGATGAATGCAGAAGAAGACGTAATAAACTACTAAGGAATCTCATACAAGTATCGTAAGACAAATGAGGAAAACATGAAACACACAGTAGCAGTGGCTGCTATAGACTAAATTTTTAAAGGATAAACCAAAGCAACAGCTCCGTGAGATGATGTCGACATCTTTCAAATGATATATGAAAACACTTGTATTTGCCGCCAACATAAATCTCTAGAACACAAAGTATACAACTCAAACGAATAGAGTATCCGAATCATAGATTGTATAGCAACAAACAACGTTATTAATTAACTGCTAAAAATGGAGAGAGAGAGAGAAAAAAACTGAAACCTTTTTTGATTAATTTTCATTTATTGGAAGATAAAGATTTATTTGCATTTATTTTAAAGCTCTGCCCGCATCATAAATATAATTAATTAAAATTCAGTTTATATACTGTAATGCACGTTCATGTCAATTAGTGTTGTCATATTCCATTGTTTTGTTTTTGCTGTATTATAGACAATATAGAGCATTAAAACCTTGATACAAACAAGAGATTTATTTTAGTAAATCTTAGTAAAACAAAAAACAAAAAAAAATAAACAAATAAACAATATTTAATATGTTAGCTGGAGTTATTATTGTTGCCAGAGTCGATAAATAGTATTATTTTTGGCGGTGACAGTACCCTACGTTCGATCAAATTATACCACGTACTAAAGAGTTTCACAGATTGACTTCTGGTTTGTAGTTAAGATTGGAGCAAAAGTGGCAAGAGAAAAATATAAGTGACTGATAAACGGGAAATCAGAACCTTGTAAGACTGCGCCATAATGCGCCTATACAGGGTAATTCAGGAAGTTCCGGACAAATTTCTCCAGCGTATTCCTTGGCTCATTTCATGAAGAAAAGTCCACTAGGACCATGTCCGAAAATGCAAGGGTGCTAAATGGCAGCGGGTTTAAAATTTTCGGATTGGTGGTCGGAGGTTAGTAGGGTATAGTTGCTAACTTCTGAGCCAGTGGTCGGATTTTTTTAGGTTTGTTGGAAAGGTCTTTAAGATGCCTTTCATAATCAATAAAAAAAAAGTAGAGAAAAGTCAAATCGCCAAGATACAGAGCTTTCGGAAAAAATGGAAAAAAATTCACATAACCTCAATTTACTCAGCCACATGGAAGGTAACTTATGTATTTTGTCCTGTTGAAAGATAGCCATACCTCATACTTTTCCAAAATTACCTAAACGAGGCCCAGAGGTCTTACAGCTCCAAAGTTACGACCATTTCTGAAAATTTCAATAAAATAAAATTTTAAACGTGTTAATTTACAAAAACAAATAAATGTGTGCTGTTATTTCGCTTCCAAAAACAAACATTTTTCCATTTCAGCATTTTATTGATGGAAGGCCTCTTAAAGATCTTTCCAACAAGCCCAAAATCCGACCACTGGCACAGAAGTTAGCGACTTTACCCTACTACCTCCCGACCACCAATCGGCAACTTTTGAACCCGCTGCCATTTCGCACCCTTGCATTTTCGGACATGGTCCTAGTGGAATTTTCTTCATGAAATGAGCCAAGGAATACGCTGGAGAAATTTGTGCGGAACTTCCTGAATCACCCTGTATATATGATAGATAGACAGATATTTCCTTTAATAATAACACAAAATAAGAATATAAAACAATATTACAATACAAAGTTTACGCCTACACTGCATGTAAACAAATAATATGGTTAAAGTTCGCACAACACAGCAATTTCTGTGATATCTGTTGACTAGTAAATATTTATTTTGTAAATGTCTTTGCAGGTCAAGCTGAGCCAAATTTGTGTGAAGCAATTAAAGTGCACGATTTAATTGAAAACTAAAACGCAAACTTTAGACATGTTCCAATTAATTGTACACGCTGAAAAATAACGGCCTCTCTAATATATTTCCCAAACATATTCTGCTGGAACCATGTATATATTTGAAACACACTTCAAACACTCATAATACAAACAGTATCATGTTAACAGACAAACATGTATGCTTTTTCATGGAAACGTATGCGTTCTTCCACTCATATAATTGAGTGGAAGCATTCGCGTGTTTCCCCCAAACCTACGTATACTTACGTGGAAACATATGCGAATTTCCTCCCAAACATAACAATAGTTAGAAATGAAATATTCCTCGATATCAATATATATGTATTCATTATTATAATTAATTTTAACAACATAAATCCACATTTGTAAATAATTAATAAAAAAAAATTACTAGATTTAAAACGGCACTATTTATATCTATTTGCATTGAATGCATTATTAGTTTTTTCTTCTTCATGAAATGAGAATCTGCTGCTCTTGTGCTTCTCCTTTCTTTGTTGTCTCTCACGTGTTTGTTTTCAGAAGGTTGCAGCTATGCGTTGGTTATCACTATCAATCAAGTTCATGCAAGCCAAGCGTGGATTAACTACTTGTGTTTTTTTATTATATTTCACAATTCGTCCGCCGTTCCGATTTTCTCAGTAAAGGCTCGGACAGACACAGGGTTTCACGTTGTTGCCGTTTCCAGTTTCTTTCCTAAAAATCGTTTCTCATTTTAGTAGCACACATAGATTATACGAAACACATACACAAAAACCAAAATAACATCACAAACCATTTAACCGTTCGAGACTTCGTTTATTCCTTTTTTCACTGATCAAGCGCTTTTGATATCCTAACGTCCGATGAACCATTGATGACTGAATACATGAAACTAAAACGCAATAAAGCTGTTTTCAATAAGAGCGCTGCAAAAGTTTTTTTAAATAAAACAAAACCAGTTTTAGATTCCAATGAAATTCTTTGTTCCTGTGAAAGTACGTTCGATGCCATTATGTATGGAACTCGATTTCTTTTGCATGGCCACCACGGGCACGCTTGCAGAAGTCCAGACGCTGAACCCAATTTTTGAGAGTTTTCAAGCACACATCGGCCGAAACTGCTGCAATTTCACGTTCGATATTCGTACGAAGTTCATCAATCGTCGCTGGCTTGTCGGCATATACCATAGACTTAACGTAGCCCCACAGGAAATAATCTAACGGCGTCAAATCGCACGACCGAGGCGGCCAATCGACTGGGCCATTTCGTGAGATAACACGTTCACCAAACTTGGTTTCCAATAAATTGATTGTGGCATTCGCTGTGTGGCTTGTGGCGCCGTCCTGTTGGAGCCACATGTCCTCCAAGTCCACATTATCCAATTGGCGCCAAAAATATTAGGTTATCATTGAACGGTAGCGATTCGCATGCACTGTAATGTGCCGGTCTTGATCATCACGGAAGAAGTACGGCCCAATGACGCCGCCGGCCAATAAATCGCACCAAACCATAATTTTTTCGGGATGCAATGATGACTCATGGATTACGTGTGGATTGCTGTCTGCCCAATAACGCATATTTTGCTTATTGACGAAGCCATTCAGCCAGAAATGAGCCTCATCGCTGAAGATGATTTTTCGATGAAAATCCGAATCATTTTCAAGTTGTTGCTCAGCCTAATTCACGAACATACGACGCTTATGGTGGATCAGCGGCTTCAGTTCTTGCGTCAATTTAATCTTGTAAGGATGTAGGCCAAGATCTTTTCGCAAAATTCGCCACAACGACGTCACAGAGATGCCCAACGCTTGAGAACGACGCGTGAGAAACACATTTGGGCTTTCTTGACGCTCAACTAGACGCTCAATTGTTGATCTGGTAGGTCGATTATGACGACCATAAATTGGACGTAGCGCTCTTAAAGTTAAGGCCACTGACTCCAAATTTCGGTAGTAAATTTTAATAATCGTATATCTTTCCATGATGAAGTGGCAAAACTTACTGAGGAGAAATGTCAAAAGAGCGGAAAACATATGACGTCGTTTGCTGTCCCTATCGATTTACTTTTGTAGCGTCTCAGTTGAAAACCCGTTACATGAGGCAAAATAAGAAATCCTGCATCTGCAATTTACATGCATATTCGAGAGTATTTATGATATTATTATATTCAGGAGTCGTATCACTGACTGAGAGAGAATAATGCAAAAATACATAAACACACTTACAGTATAGACTCTCTCGTTGTCACTCTCTTATTCTCTCTCGAGAGCATTTTCCAGTGCAACAACCACAGCTATATTTGTATAACAAACATAAATATATGTGATTCGCAAACACATATACATATTATAACATATTAATCATTGTGTCTCAAACATGTAATATTGAATAGCAAACACATTGTGTTTGGACACAAGTATATTATATTTGCGTCAAGCTCCAAAAACAATTTATAGTTGCATCCCAAAAACAACAAAAAAGACAGATTTTTCAGCGTGTATAAGTAGAATAATCCAATACAGCAATTCGTGTCGTGTGAACCGTCTGAAACATTCCCTCACCTTAAGTCATGCATTCGGTTCGAGTTCCATTCCAAAAGGACTATTTTCGAAGGTACCAGAATGGGAGTCGCAAAGCCATTCACTTTCCATAGAAGAGTGGAATTTCACTAAATATTTTCTAATATCACATTTTATACAGATTGGTTCGGTTGAAAGATTGCTTCGATATCTTATTAAACAGCCAGCCACCCAAAATTGTTTTATTAGGGAGTTACAAAAATGTGTGTGGTGAAATCACGTTTGTTTCGGTAACTAACTCGCGTTTGATAAAATGAAGCCAAATACATAATTTCATATATAATTTATCTGTACCTACAACCTATCCTGGAATAAGCCGTTTAACCACCCCTTACAAGGTCCTTTCATGCGTAATGTGTGAAAGGCAAAAACCGCCTGTTGCAGACCTGATCGGATCTTATCACCGTAGCTTTCGGCCTGGAAAGTCAACTATGGACCAGATATTTACACTACGACAAATCCCGAAGAGACTCCACGCAAAACAAATCGACACCAACCACATCTGTGTTAGATTATAAGAGAACCCGGTTAGAGGAAGCTTGAGGTCTGATAAACAGACACAGCTTTGTATGTATATTACTATAGTGCAACTCTGTCATCTATTTATTGGCAGTGACTGGCACGAAATCCTCAGTAACAGTTGGCATACATCTCATCGAACCACTTAGAAAGGGGCGAGGCCTCAGGCAGCACGATACACTATCATGCGATCTCTTCAACCTACTAATTCTGATCATTGTGAGAAAAGCTGCAGTCAACAGGAATTAATCTATCAGCAGCAAAAGTCACATGCTGATTAGGCATCACTGGGCGAAATCTGTGAGAAGTTACTGCAGTATTTTCGAGAAATTAGAAGGAATTAGCAAAAATGGGTTTGGCAGTAAAGAGGGCATGACAAAATGAATAATGCCGACAAGCAGCACATCCACCCGATTGGAAGAAAAGGTTATATTTTCGAGGTAGTCGACGAATTTAGTTACCTCTAATCTGCCGTAAATAAAAGCAATAACGTCTGCCTAGAAATTAAACTTAGATTTGTGCTTGCAAACATCAGGGATAAGCAATGATAGTGTCTAGGGAGTTAGTTACTTTGGGGGTCTGTCACATCAAGTCAATCGAATAGGTTCTTGGGTACATCATAGAATTTCAATATATTTCCTAATACGACGCAGACAAGATTAATAAAATTTCTTGTAGACAGGCAATATCGATGCGTAAAATCGAGGAACCCTAGACCAGGTAATAGGGATCAATCAAAATCTACATGAATCGATTCTTTGCATCCCACATTGCAATTTAAACAGCATCCAAGTGGGTGATTTTACCAAAGTACTGCAACTAACTGCATGACACAAATGCACCGACACTGTAACGTATAAACGGGCAAACTGTCAGAGCGCCCGACAGACAACGCGTCGTGGTATTCCGTGCCAAGTGTGTGTATTGAAATGAAAAGTGATTGATGTTGTTTTTTCACAAAACAATTCTTTAATAAATTTTAAACCAACAAAATGGCAAATATACAAAAACTGAACAACATAAAGGTCTTGGCCCCCCCTCCTCCCTGTTTAAGGTTCAATGGTTGCATGGTATCGCATTAAATCTGTCGGTCCGTGTGTATCCAGTCAACCATTATTGAACATTATTTAAGCTGTTTTTGTTTTCTTCTTTTGTGCCGCGAGTTAATGATTTGGTAATACGGTTATAGCGCGCATACATATAGAGGATTTCCACTCTTATTGGCCACATCCAGCTCGTATGTCACTTCGTTTGGTTGCCAGTCTTGTTTGCAGTCGATTGGCTAGAAAATGACATAAACAACACTAAACAAATTTTTGCAAAATTTTTCAAAAAGAAAAAAATTGCAGAGTTTTTGGAGTTTATAGAAATGACAGCAATGGGGGACCCCATTGTTTGTTGTCTGTCTGTCAGAGGCAGTTTGGTACAAGCAGACATTAAATTTTCGTTTATAAATGTTTGAAATATTTCAGTTTCTGATTGTTCAAGTGGCGGCTGGCAGACAAAAGGAATTTAAATGGGGGATGGAAATAACAGCTGAAATGTGTTGCAGAAATCACATATTTAATTTTGTTTTTTAGGTTTGATGTTAAGGAATGATTTGTTATGGGTTTCAAGTGATTTGCAATGTGAGTAATATTCGTATTTGCAATCAAGTGTGAAAATATAATATACAACAAATTCGTTATTGAAGCCGTACATGATTATTACAGTAATTTTATTAATATCAAATGCAAAAGACACAGTATATACACAAGTCTATATTTGGCACCCACAGCTGAAATTCTGTTGAAGCATTTTCGTTTCATAAATTTTTCGATTGTGACAGCCTCATTTTTAATTTTATTTTATTATTATTAATTTAGAATTAATTTTGCTCCATCAACAGAATTTGGAAATACAGCAACAACCGTATTTGAAATCAATTCAGTTGCAGCAACCAAGTTTAATAATTTATTCGGTTGTTGCAACTGAGTTTAGTAAGATAAGTGAGTTCCTCCTTATGAAAATTACCTGAAAAATAAAGAAAAATAAGAATGTGCCAGTAACAGATTGAGGTTAACTTACGATGGATTGCGGCAACTGAATTTTAAATTTTATGGCGGTTGCTTGTTACAACCTCTAATTCGGAAGTAACAACCTCTAATGCGGTTATGACAACCTCTCACACGATTGTGACAGACTCCAAAGTGGTTGTCACAAACTTCAATGCGGCTGTGACAACCTCCACTGCGGTTGTGACAACTTATAATGCGGTTGTCATAACAGCTATTATGGATGTGACAACTTCCAATGCGATTGTCACAACCGTACCACTAATACAGTTTTGACAAACTCCAAAGCGGTTGTGACAACCCCGTTTTCAGCTGTGATGACCTCTAATATGCTTGTGACAATAAATAAATTCGATTGAGGCAACCTCTAGTTTCGATTATGCCTACCTCCAAATTCGGTTACGGCTATTTCGGTTGTCTCATTCGAATTTTTGAATTGAGTCGAATTGAAGTAAATTGAATAGAATTGAAGTGAATTGAATTGAATTGAATTGAATTGAATTGAATTGAATTGAATTGAATTGAATTGAATTGAATTTAATTGAATTTAATTGAATCGAATTGAATTGAATTGAATTGAATTGAATTGAATTGAATTGAATTGAATTGAATTGAATTGAATTGAATTGAATTGATCTGAACTGAATTGAATTGAATTGAGTTGAATTGTATTGAATTAAATTGAATAGATCTGAATTGAACTAAATTGCATTTGATTGAACTGAATTGAATTAATTTGCAGCTGATTGAATTAAATTGAATAAAATTGAATGGCATTGAATTGAATTGAATTGAATTGAATTGAATGGAATTGAATTAATTAAATTTAAATTAACTAAACTGAATTCAAGTGAACTAAATTGAAAACAATTAAGAGATTTGAATTGAATTGATTTAGAATGAATTTGAATTGAATTGAATTTCAATGCGTTGACTTGACTTGAATTGCATTTTATTGAATTAAAGTGAATTCAATTAAATATAACTGAATTGAATTAAATTCCATATAATCGAACTGAATTGAATTAATTTTCATTTAATTGATTTGGATGGAATTAAATTGAATTGAATTTAACTGAATTGAATTGAATTTAATTGGATTTAATTGTATTGTATTGTATTGAATTGAGTTGAAATGAATTGAATTGAATTGAACTGAATTAAATTGAATTGTATTGAAGTGAACTGAATTAAATTGAATTGAATTGAATTAAATTGAATTTAATTGAATTGAATGTAAGTGAATTGAATTGAATCGAATTGAATTGAATTGAATTGAATTGAATCGAATTGAATTGAATTGAATTGAATTGAATTGAATTGAATTGAATTGAATTGAATTGAATTGAATTGAATTGAATTGAATTGAATTGAATTGAATTGAATTGAATTGAATTGAATTGAATTGAATTGAATTGAATTGAATTGAATTGAATTGAATTGAATTGAATTGAATTGAATTGAATTGAATTGAATTGAATTGAATTGAATTGAATTGAATTGAATTGAATTGAATTGAATTGAATTGAATTGAACTGAATTGAATTGAATTGAGTTGGATTGTATTGAATTAAATTGAATTCAACTGAATAGATCTGAAGTGAATTGAACTAAATTGCATTTAATTGAACTGAATTCAATTAATTTGCAGCTGGTTGAATTAAATTGAATAAAATTGAATTGAATTGAATTGAAGAAAAATTAAGAGAATAGAATTGAATTGATTTATAATGAATTTGAATTGAATTGAATTTCAATGCATTGACTTGACTTGAATTGAATTTCAATGCATTGACTTGACTTGAATTGAATTGAATTGAATTGAATTGAATTGAATTGAATTTAATTGAATTGAATTGAATCGAATTGAATTGAATTGAATTGAATTGAATTGAATTGAATTGAATTGAATTGAATTGAATTGAATTGAATTGAATTGAATTGAATTAAATTGAATTGAACTGAACTGAATTGAATTGAATCGAGTTGAATTGTATTGAATTAAATTGAATAGATCTGAATTGAACTAAATTGCATTTCATTGAACTGATTTCAATTAATTTGCAGCTGGTTGAATTTAATTGAATAAAATTGAATTGAATTGAATTGAAGAAAAATTAAGAGAATAGAATTGAATTGATTTATAATGAATTTGAATTGAATTGAATTTCAATGCAATGACTTGACTTGAATTGAATTTCAATGCATTGACTTGACTTGAATTGAATTAAATTAAATTGAATTGAATTTAACTGAATTGAATTGAATTTAATTGGATTTAATTGTTTTGTATTGTATTGAATTGAGTTGAAATGAATTGAATTGAATTGAATTGAATTGAATTGAATTGAATTGAATTGAATTGAATTGAATTGAATTGAATTGAATTGAATTGAATTAAATTGAATTGAATTGAAGTGAATTGAATTAAACTGAATTAAATTGAATTAAATTGAATTGAATTGAATTGAATTGAATTGAATTAAATTGAATTGAATTGAATTGAATTGAATTGAATGTAAGTGAATTGAATTGAATCGAATTAAATTGAATTGAATTGAATTGAATTGAATTGAATTGAATTGAATTGAATTGAATTGAATTGAATTGAATTGAATTGAACTGAACTGAATTGAATTGAATTGAATTGAATTGAATTGAATTGAATTGAACTGAATTGAATTGAATTGAATTGAATCGAATTGAATTGAGTTGAATTGTATTGAATTAAATTGAATTCAACTGAATAGATCTGAAGTGAATTGAACAAAATTGCATTTAATTGAACTGAATTCAATTAATTTGCAGCTGGTTGAATTAAATTGAATAAAATTGAATTGAATTGAATTGAAGAAAAATTAAGAGAATAGAATTGAATTGATTTATAATGAATTTGAATTGAATTGAAGTTCAATGCATTGACTTGACTTGAATTGAATTGAATTTTATTGAATTAAAGTGAATTCAACTAAATATAACTGAATTGAATTGAAGTAAATTGCATTTAATTGAATTGAATTAATTTGCAGTTGATTGAATTAAATTGAATAAAATTGAATTGAATTTGAATTGAATTGAATAGAATTGAATTGAATTGAATTGAATTGAATTGAATTGAATTGAATTGAATTGAATTGAATTGAATTGAATTGAATTGAATTGAATTGAATTGAATTGAATTGAATTGATTTGAATTGAATTGAATGGAATTCAATTGAACTGAATTGAATTCAATTGAATTATTTTTGAGTTCCCTGGCAACTACAAGTAAACATAAATCCAGCATTTTCTTCCTGATACTTTACTTCTTTGTCATAAATGCCCATATTTCTCATTCAAATTGATTGAGACATGCACCATTTGCACTGACTTTGCTTTATCGCCATACCTGAGTCATCATATGAATATCCTACTGTCTAAGTGTGGCCCGACCCGGACCATTTGTTACCGCTTGAACTCGTAATTTGTTTATAATCGCATTTATAAAAATCACACATTTAGAAACATGACTTTTTCAATTAATTGTTCTGTTGCGGGTGCTTATCGAAATGTTATTATTATTAATATCTCTAATGTCAATTTCTACCGTTTTGTTTTTTTGCTTTGCTATTGTGGCAGTTGCTTGTGCTGCCTTTTGGCAACTGACAGTAGTAGGTGTGTTACAACACAACAAATGCTTCTAAATGCAAATGTAAAACAAACCCAACAACAATGGTTTTTGTGACAAATTTTACCAAAGATAAGCTAACTGTATGCCAATGGACGCCGGATGATATGTAGTAGGAAAAGGTTTGCTCTTTTGTTTTGGAATAATTTAAAAGGTAAACACTCGACGAAAATTGCGAAACACTCGACAAATTCTTAAAATATGTATGTTCCCAAAATAGTGTTCGGAATTTCTCCTTTAGTCTAAATTTTGGATCAGCTGGTCCAGCGCCATATTAAAATATCAAATGGGCACTGATAAATTGCGTTACGCTTAAATGAAGTCTGAGATAAGTGCACTTCATTTAGGGAGTGTAATTGAGGCCAATGAACATTTTGTGAAGCAAACGGATTATTTTCTTTCTGGGGAAGAAATGAATCATTTGATTTCACCAGGTATCTGTTTGAGCGATTATCTAATGGGAATACTGAATGTTGTAAAATTTAGTGAATGACATCAACATTTGCTGAATGCCGTGTTTTGGTAGAGTATATAGAGTAAATTTGCACAAGAGGTACCTAGATGCCACTTCAAAATATCGTGGACCTTTTTAATGAAAGATATTTTTGTACCCTTCGGAACCGGTGTAAAACTGTCGATCCAATTAGTGAGTGTAACACTAGAAAGCGTACAGGTCACTGGTTGTGAGAATTCCTTACCATTCGCTTCATGGAAGGTATTGGGCAACCAATTTTGTTATTGTTTTTTCTCATGAGCAAACGCGGCACCCATCTTGACGTCAGATTTTCCATATCCAAGGTATCTACCGGTGTAAAACTGTCGAACCAATTAGCGACTCTAACATTTAAAAGCGCACAGCTCACTGGTTATGATAAGCTTTTCCCAATCGCTTCATGGAATGTATTGGGAAACCGTAATTGTAATTTTTTTCTCATGAGCAAACGCGGCACCCATCTTGCCGTTAGTGTTTCTATATCCAAAGTAGGCAGTTGAAAGGTAGTCAGTTGAAGGCATTTGACTTTCTACCCTTCGGAACCGGTATAAAACTATAGGACCCAGTTAGTGAGTGCAATATTCTAACATTAAAAAGCGCACAGCTCACTGGTTGTGAGAAGCTCTCCACAATCGCTTCATGGAATTTGTTGGGAAACCGTATTTGATATGAGCAAACGCGGTACCCATCTTGCCCGTAGAGTTCCTATATCCAAATTATCTACACAGTCGAAGCCATTTGACTACAGGGTACACTTTAGGTGGCCTGTGGCGAGTAAAATGTTGCTATGCTTAATGCCTGGCAACCATTGGCCGTGTTTGTTTGCTTTCTTTTTAATTATTTCGGGTGTAGTGTACCCAATTGGGCGACCAAATAGTTCAGGGGCACTTGCACTTGTAAGACTACAAATAATTTTAGTAAACCATTTCTTTGGATTAACTATAATCGTAAAGTTTTGTAAATTTTTATGCTTTTTCTTAGCAAAATGTGGAGTTTTAATGCTGTTTTCCTGACGCGTTTCCTTCCTCGCAAAGAAGGGGTTTCTCCCTTGGTAAATGATTGGTCCCATAAATAAATGTCTCCACCGCTGATGTTGTACTGGATATCCCCGTACCAAATCTTAAATTTTCTTTGAGTGTATACCTTAACTCCAAACGGTTGTACACCATTAAAAAGGGATTTCTTTTCTTGGGTTTTATCAGATAAATCCCATACATTTGCCAACTGGCAGCAAGAATAACAGCAACATTTACTGCTTATGCTGTCAATAGAACAGCATGCAGTAAACCCAAGACAACTCTGGCAACGTCAAATTCAAAATAAGGAAAACCACCAAAAATAGTTAACAAACTTTAAGACAAAATATGATAAATCAATAAAGCCAACACTCATTCACTCACTTACTGAGTGCCCCAGCCAACCATCCAACCATTGAGCCCCTCAGTCTGTCCAACCAGCGGGCATATGTAAAAAAACAAGAGCAAAGGTGCTGATTGTCACACTGGCATTTTTGCGAAATATTCGTAAGAAAAGGTAAAATGTAAAGAAATCGACAACAAAACTAATGTTACACCCACCAGGAGTCGAGTGTGGCCCGGCCTGGCCTGGCCGTATGTGTTTGTGGCATGCAGAGTTTCTTCCATAATCGAAGAGATCATAAAGTTCTCAGGTTTTAAATGGTGCTAACACCACAACTGGCGCGCCATCTCACACTTAGGGGCTGGAGGAGTTTCAAAAGCATTTTAACATTTAAGTTTGAAATTTATGAGATCGGCTCAGATACAACTCTGCTATGCCATATATTCCCAATGCAGCACAACAATTTTTGTGATTGATTTTTATGAGGTTTTTGCGGGAATAGAGAGCGAACAAGCGGAAACTAAAAAAGGAGGTAGAACTGTTAGAATATATGAATTCCATTGTTTGTGCTGGGACAGTGTTTGGAAACTGAATACACTGATGCAGAGTAGAAAAAGGAATTAGAAACACCAAGGCGATTGAGGGAAACCCTAAAAAATTAAAACTTAAACCAGAAACAACCTTACGTGGAATTATTTCACATTAACAAAAATTGGTGGTGATTTTTTTTTTGTAAAAAAATATTAAAGATTAAAAATATATAATCTACGCGAGTCAAATACAAATTGTTGTACCTTAAGGAGCATTTCCCTTAAGAAATTGATTTAAGGAAATCTATGAATTTGGATTGTATGAGATTTCATTACGTCCATTGAGAATTGATTATTCACAAATATACGCAGATTTGTACGCGTATTTTGTATTCACTGATTTCGAGTGAAAATTGTAACAGATGATTTTATTGCTGTTTGGGGTTTCAGTGTAGAATTTCTGACAGCTGATATACGCTGAAACATCTGTCGTTTTTTGTTGTTTGGATGCAAATATAACCTGTGTTTCGAGCTCGTCGCAAACATAATATACTTGTGTGCAATCTCACTGTGTTTGCTATTAAATATTACATGATTGAGACGCAATGATTAATATGTTATAATATATATATTTGCCACCTAAATATATGTGGGTTTGTGATACAAATACAGCTGTGTTTGTTGCACTGTTTATGCTCTCTCTGCAGAGCAAGATAATAAAAGAGGGACAACGAGGGAGTCTATATTGTAAGCATGTATCGGTATTTTTCCATTATTCTCTCAGTCAGTGATTCATAAATATTCCTGAATGGGCGCATAAATTGCAGACGAAGTTTCATGGATTCAGTCATCCATAGTTCATCTGAAAGCGCTTGTTCAGTGAGAAAAAGCATAAACAAAGGCTCGCACGGTTAAATTGTTTGTGATGTTGCTTTCATTTTGTGTACGGATGTGAGATACCAAAGTTTTTGATGTGTTAACATCTATAAGCGCGGGTAGTAGAGTTGAGTAGTACATGAACTACCTAGTTCATTTAGGGTGACCAAACATCACCCTCATGAACATAATGCGCATGTCGGATACGGCGAATATGTTCGTTATTGTAACGACCGTGCACCTTAAATGATACGAGCTCGGTATAAGTCTAGCGGTTGGGGACTAAACTAACAAAATAAACACATCGCCTGCGATCGCACAGATTGTTTGGCGATAAACTCCTCCAAAACGGCTGGACCGATTTGTATGAAATTTTGTGTGCATATCGGGTAGGTGTCAGAATCGGCCAACGTCTATTTTTAATACCCTTAAGTGATGAGGGTGACTCACCTCTATATAGAACACAGACTTGTCCGACTTCGAAACACAGATTGTCAGCCTGCGAAAAAAAAACACACTGATGTAGCGGCAGCGAATAGTTGCTTGTGTGGGTGCGGAGCACTCTCAGCACAAAGAGAATAATGACGTAGTTATACGTATATAAAAATGAGATAGCAAGAGAATAACGATAATTGTGTGAACTTGTGTAGCGTATGTACGAACACAATAATGTATGTATGTACATGTGTCTGTTGCTTTGCGTTCTCTTTGTTTTATGTGGGAATAAAACAAAATGTATTAAGGAAGAAAGTAATGACACATGTGCTTGCACTGAGCTTTAAATAATTTTAAGTATTAATATATCATGTTACATTTACTAATGAGTTCATAGAAATCGAACAGGTACCGTATAACAAAAAGGTGTTAACACATCGCCCGTGATTTCGAACACTCATTGGATTGCTTTTTATTTATCATACGTCTGATTTTAAAAAATGTGCGACATCTGCGTGTACTTTTCCCAAATGAAGTTGATTTTCATGGTGGCGGTTTAATATCTTCTTCTTTTCAAATTCTCGACACTACTTCTTTAATGGAAAACGAACTAAATTGAAATAGGATTTGGAAGAAACACCTGCGAGTATTAATACAATTATTTCCACTTGGATCAAAATACCATCGACGTATGCAATTTCGCCGAGCTAAGTCGATGCAATAAGAAGTATCATCTCCCATTTAGTTCAACTCTCTGGTCAGATAGCTTTAACCCTCCTTTCAGTATTGGGATCTGGGGGACACCTTCCTCAAATTTATAGAAGTGGGGTTCACGGCACCTACTACAGATTCTTTTGAGAAATGATGCCAATAATTTTCGGGAATCAGGGGTTCGTCTTTAATCAATAAAAATGTCCACCCGTGCTAAGTTACCATATTTTTACTTAATTTGTAGATGGGGTCTGAAGGACCCCACAAAAATGTAACTCGTAAGTTGTCACTGACATGAAGCAAATGGTTTCCGCTACATCCCATGAAGGGATAATAAGGGAGAGCTTCTGAAAACCAATGAGTTGTGCGCATTCTAGTTTTACACTCACTGATTGGGACCTACAGTTTTACACCGATTCCGAAAGGAATTTTGGGAAGCTTTTTCATGGTTAAATACTCGATAGTTTCGCCGTCACTAAGCGAGGTGACCGTCATCAAAAAAAAATCAATGAGTGTTCGAACTCACGGATGATGTGTTAACACCTTTTTGCTACACGGTACCTGTTCGATTTCTATGAACACATTAGTAAATGTTACATTGGAAAATAAAAAATAATAGTTTTTTTGTATACACCGGGCAATGCTGAACATCAAATGACTCGCTTTGTTTGGCCATAGCAACAACAAGGAAACAACCAAACACACAACATCACACATACTTTGTCCGAAGTAGCTGACGTATACGTGTGTCACATAACCACATGTTTGCCATATCAACAGCATCGAAACAGCCAAACACACAACATCACACATCCTTTGTAGGAAGTAGCTGACGTATTAGTGTGTCACCATAACGTCGACTGCGCAAGCCCATGGGTTTGGAAATGAAATTTTGCGTGGCTATGATTTATATCTCCGTTCAACAACAGCAACAGACACATGTACATACATATATTATTATGTTAATACATACGCTATAGACACAATTTCGTTTGCCTCACCCCTGCCTCACCCCTGCCACTCCACTCTTTCATTGCTATCTTGCTCGCTCATTTTTGTTTAACACGTCATTATTCTCTTTCGCAGTCGCAGAAAATCTGGTTTTAGCAGCAGCATAAAATCTGGGTTTAGGAGCAGCATGAAATCTGAGATTTAGTCCTTATACGCCGCTATAGATGTTAACACATCAAAAATTTAAGGTGGTCAGAGGAGGGATCGAACCCACGTTCTCATCAACAGCTGCACATACTGCACCACCATTGACGGCCACAATGACATGCAATAAGGGTTAATAATTTTGATCCGACCACTTCCTCTATAAAACTTCAACTGTGTGAATTGTTTTGAAACACTGTGCAACACAACGAGTATATATAATCTCCTACTACTTCCCCCCACACGTGCACTCCTTGTGTTTTTGTATTTGCAGTTTTATTAATAGTATTTTGTGAGATTTTGAATTGTTCTGTAAATTTGCAAATTGTGGAAGGAAAATAAATAGATCTCCTCTGAAAATCAAAACAAAATAACAGACAAAGATTAATGTTCGGCCTTAAGTTTTATTGACAATCTAAATGAGTTTGAAAATATGTGCATAGATTTACATGTTTCATACCCTTCCTTGCTGGTACCTTATGGGGCGATTATTCCTTTATTTCCATTGTGATTATTCACTGGTTTGTTTTTGGATTTTGCTCTCAAATATTTTCAGTGTTGAACACATTTGTTTTTGGAATTTAGTTAAAGGTATTATGTCATTTAGACTTATGCAAATTCTTGAACGGAACGTATAGGAAAACTTGGAGAAATCCTTTTTGGATTTGCTTGTTATTGATATGCAAACGTATTACGACGAAGCTGACAGCGTCGTCGTCGGGCATATGGGGGGAGGCGATTGTTCATGTCACCAATGTAAACGATGGCTTGAAATCCGAGTTAATTAGATGCAAAGAAACCATAAGAAATGTTACAACGAAAAATGTCAACAAATCGTACTTTGTTACTTTGATGGGAAAACAAAAAGTGTAGCAAAACTTGGGTTGGCTACGAAGGAGGTTGGGTTTTAAAGGTTATGATGTCAGATAGGTTTTAAAATAATCGGGTACTTTTCAATAACCCGGGTATCGGTTTTTGGTTTTAAAATTGTTTGGTTTTAAAATTTATTGAAATACAATAAAATTTGTTTACATAGCTGGGTTTCGAATATTGTTCACATTTTATACTTTTAAAAAGCAGTTTGTTTAAAACCCAATAAAAACCCCAATTTGTAATACAATAAATCCGTGCACACAAGACATAGAACAAGGAGAGAACCCTCGACGACAACTACTGCAATTATTGACAATGTGAACAGAACTTTCGCCGACCTACAAGTTTAGGGCGTTGATGAGAGGAGTCACAAGCTTCGAGACGATCGTCCCCCGACTTGAATTCAAATCCTGGTTTCTACGGTTTAAATTTTTTCTAACTGCAGAATAAACCTGATCTATGTAGCTCAAAGGAAATCGATAATATTCTTGTAAGAAATAATTTCAGATCGAATCTGATATAATTAAAAATATTCTGGTTGGTTTATTTCTATGAGGGTTTCGAAAAGTTGGTTTTCCAAAATTTTTTTTCCAACTTTTTCCGGGTATGATATCGTGAAAATTTTATGTTATACAAAAGAGCTTTGCCCCTTGGATGGACTAACTTTCTTAGATGGCTTACATTGATGCTGTTTCAAACATCTCTAGATTTTGTTGGGTCTTCTGGGAATGGCACGAGTGATTATTGTAGAGTTTATCAGGCAATTAAGGAAATTATCGAACGCAGGGATAATAGTCCCGTAGTAGGGCTTGGAAATTGTTCAATAATATAGTTCATTTAGGGTGACCAGACATGAATCTTGTAACGTGGCGTCATAATCCGACCGTACATACTTTAACCAAAAATCCGCGAATAACCATCACTCACAGCGAACACTGTAACCAGCCAACCACAAGCGCGAACAACCACACACACGCTCAATCGAAAGTGAATTGTAAACATTAATACCAGTCAAGTTCAGTCGCGAACGATCACATACTCAATGAAAAGAATGGTCAGTGTGCGACAGCGACCACACAAGAATAATTGGTTCGCTGTAATTCTCATTAATATCAATGTAGCTGGAGTACTTAATGTTAGGGTTGATCACGATCATCAACCAGCCGCTACCCAGCGCACAACCAGATACCATCGTTAATAGATCTCGGGACTGTAAAAGTTTTCCCGTAAATACATTTACCATAGCGGCTTCGACTGACTATACCACCATAGTGACTCCGGTTGACTGTTCCACCATATGGGCTTAGGCTGACTATTCCCCCATAGCGACTTCGGTTGACTATTCCACTATAGCAACTTCAATGGACTATTCCACCACAGCAGCTTAGGCTGGCTATTCCACCATAGACTGGCTATTCCACCATACGGGCTTTGGCTGACTATTCCACCATAGAGACTTCGGTCTACTATTCAACCGTAGAGACTTCGGTCTACTGTTCCACCATATCGGTTTTGGCTGACTATTCCACCATGGCGACTTCGGGTGACTATTCCATCATAGCAACTTCAGTTGACCATTCACCATAGAGCGTCTGCTGACTATTCCACCACAGGGACTTCGGTTGACTACTCTACAATAGTGATTTTTGTCGACTACTCCAGCATAGCGGTTTAGGCTGACTATTCCACCATGGCGACTTCGGTTGACTATTCCATCATAGCAACTTCAGTTGACCATTCACCATAGAGCTTCTGCTGACTATTCCACCTCACCGACTTCGGTTGACTATTCTACAATAGTGACTTCGGTTGACTACTCCACCATAGCGGCTTAGGCTGGCTATTCCAACATTGTGGCCTCGATTGACTATTCCACCATAATGGCTTTGGCTGACTATTCCACCATAGAGACTTCGGTCTACTATTCAATCATAGAGATTTCGGTCTACTATTCCACCATAGCGGTTTTTGCTAACTATTCCACCATGGCGACTTCGGTTGACTATTCCATCATAGCAACTTCAGTTGACCATTCACCATAGACCTTCTGCTGACTATTCCACCACACCGACTTCGGTTGACTATTCTACAATAGTGACTTCGGTTGATTACTCCAGCATAGCGGTTTAGGCTGACTATTCCTCTATAGTGACATCTGTTGAATACTCCACCATAGCGGTTTAGCCTGACTATTAGTTGACTATTCCACCATTGGGGCTTAGTCTTACTATTCCACCGTAGTGACTCCGGCTGAATATTCCACCACAACGGCTTTAGCTGACTATGCCACCATAGAGACTTCGGTCTACTATTCAACCACAGAGACTTCGGTCTACTACTCCACCATAGCGGCTTTGGCTGACTATTACACCATAGCGACATCGGTTGACTATTCCACCATATTGACTTCGTTTGACTATTCAACCATAGTGACTCCGACTGGCTATCCCACCATAGCGGCTTAGGCTGACTATTCCCCCACAGAAACTTCGGTCTACTATTCCACCATAGCGACTTCGGGTGAATATTCCACCACAGCGGCTTGAGCTGACTATTCCCCCATAGCGACTTCGGCTGACTATTCCGCCATAGAGGCTAAGGCCGACTATTCCACCATAGCGGATTACTGTTATTGACCGACGGGAATTCGATCCCGATACAGTTCTGCCCACCGGAATATAAGACGCCCGTTTTGAAGGACGAAACGAATCGGTGTTGAGCCATTCTCAGACCGAACCCCATGGAACGGTCAAACCATTCCTACAAGGATACTCTTAATCGTTACCAGAAGAGTGTTGGCAAACCTACCTCAGAAGAGTGCTATCAGACCGAACCCAACGGAGTGTTCTCAAACCATTTCCAGCAGAATATTCTCAACATTTCCCAGAAGATTGTTGTCAAACCGCTCCTAGAAGTGTGCTCTCAGATCTAACCCAAAGGAGTGTTCTGAAGCCGTTCCCAGAATTGTATCACCATCCATTCCAAGCTATTCCCAGGAGTGTGGTCTCAACGTGTGGATACATTTATTTTGTTTCTTTAAATTAAATTATTTTGTATCCTACAAAAACCAATAATGAATCTGAATTCAAACTCCAGAAAAGGGCAAACGATTCTATTCTTATCTCGGAAGGCTTAGTGGATCCTAACGACAGACCCTGGTCATGACTGAGCTTACCTCAGCATTTGACAGAACCACGTTACGATTGATGTGCTTGATTGTTATGTGAGGACCCATTATTGCACAAGTTCGGCCCAACTCCAGTTCTACAGTGATTAAGGGTTAATGTCACCCCTAACAGTCAGTCGGGTGGTACATCCCTGAACTCAAACTTCTTGAACTCAATATCTGCATATCGGCGCCGGGGCACAAACACATGCCAGAGAACTACGGAGTGAATGAGCTAGATAGACTAGGGGCAATCATACAAGTTCCACAGGAAGAGTTAGCTGTTGATATACTCCCAGGCGACTGAGTGGAAAATACCTGAAATCGAACTTCTTGAAACTTCTTGAACTCTGCGTATGTGTGTTGGGGAGAACTACTGAATTAATGAGCTATATCTTACAAGTCTTAGCGACTGCGAAGCCTCTACCGTGCGAACGCTCCTATGTGATAATGCAGGGACGGTGAACTAGGTACACAGATTGTGTATGCACTGAGAAAAATCTACCAGAAATTGGATGTAAGGAAACGTATGGACCTTTTGCCACTATATACGCCGTAATGCCTGTGCCAGATTTTACTGGACACTGTCTGAATGGAAATCATTCGGCCAGACAGTCGTCGTTCATATTTACTTTTTCGGTGAGTGTAAAAGTTTGAGGACGACCGACCCATAACATATTACTCTCCTAGGAATCAGTGAGGGTTCCACTTTTATTGTACACCCTGAGACTTAAACTATTTAATGGCCACGGGTCGGACGACAATCCGATTAAGTGTGGACTTAACCCTGCTGTTAGATTAGAAAAAACTTACGAATCTTAGATTGAGGGACCATTTGGTCCATACTGCAATTTTCATCCAAAATAATAATTTTATCTTATTCTTTGTAACTATTTTGGTTCAAAAATTTCTAAAGCAAGTATTTGACATATCAAAAACATCCGCTAACATATCAAAAACATCTTCTAAATATTTGACATGAATTTACATTCGCTTGGTAATGAAAAAACTTACGAATCTTAGATTGAGGGACCATTTGGTCCATACTGGAGTTTTCATCCAAAATAATAATTTTATCTTATCCTTTGTAACTATTTTGGTTCAATAATTTCTAAAGCAAGTATTTGACATATCAAAAACATCTTCTAAATATTTGACATGAATTTACATTCGCTTGGTAATGAAAAAATGTACTATTGACCAAATGGTCCTCTAACCTAAGATTCGTCATTTTGTATTTTTCTCAGTCCTGAATAAAGTTAGAAAATTTAATTTTCGCACATAACATTGTTTTATTAAAAGACCCCATTAGCAGAAAAATTTAGTCAGTATATATCACCGTTCCAAAGTTACAAGGGAAAACAGAAAAAATTTGGACCAAATGGTCCTAATCTAACAGCAGGGTTAAGTTACTATGTTCTCACTTTAATATTCTTCGTACTACAAAACCACAAACATAGTTGGGGTGTTCACAAGAGTGTCCTAACTGTTGTATGTGTCGTATGTGCTAAAATTGTACAACAGTTGTACAACTATAGTAGATTTTTTTCCATACAAAAGTGTTGTACTATAGTACAACTGTTGCATATATATTTTTGCGGTGTACTAAGCGATCAGCTGATGCCATTTGTAGCAAGGCCTAGTAAAGAAAGTGGTTGCACCAACATAGCTGATCGAGTTTGTTTATATTCGCCTCACAATTACAGTAATCAACAACTGAAAACCAGTCCACCGGTGGGGTAGAAGATATAATATTAAGCTGAAAATGTAAGATACAATAGTTTGGGTAAAATTCTTTATTAGAAGTTATGGGCCTTATATCGAAAATAGTTTTTACATTTTCCCACAATCCAGAAATGTAAATTAGTGCACAGGGGTATTTCTCTTCCTGGTCCCTGAGCCCGGCCGGACGGCTCGAAATGCAAAATAATCGTCAGTCAAAAAAAATTTTGGGACAAAATCCTCCGTTATCTGGACTTTGGAGGCCCATAACTTTTGTATTTAACATTTTGTGCTAAAAATCGTGTGTTCATACAGTTTTTGATACGGCAACACGACATAAAGGCGACCTGTTCCGTATTATTACTATTAAATGCGAATATGTGTGAAATTTTGAAAACAAAATAATAAAAAGAATCATGATTTAACATAATTTATTCTTTTTCTGTAAATTTATTCTCATTTTTTATATTAAAAATACGCGTGGCCACAGATGTTTCAAAAATGGCACTTTCCGAAACAAGTGAAAACCCGGTTTCTGGGATAGGCGGATTCCTGAATACGAGTACCCTTCTCACACTCAGCTGATTTTGACAATTTCATTAATTAGAAGTTGCCCAATAACATCTAGTGCAAAGAGGAAGAATTAGCACAGCTATTTTCAGTACTTTTATGACGTTGTAGCGAGCAACTGTCAAATTCGTGTGTATTTTGTTTTTATACTTGCTTGTTTACTTTTATTGTTGGTATACATACATGCAGAGTTTGACACAACGTCGGTACGAAATAAAAACTAAATTCCTGTTGTTTTTGCCTACGATTTTAAGAACGCCTAATGCTTTCACTTGGTATAAATACACTTTGATCTAGTGCGACCACCTTCTCCAATACGCCTTGGATTGTAGTATGTACATATATGCATTTGTGACAGGGTTGTTCACATATGTGCTATTGGAGGTCTTATATTTTCTTACAACCTATAACCTTAGTACACCTTGTGAATTCCCTAATTATGTTGATGTAATAAATAATGAAAACACAGAATCGCTTGAAAGACAAAATTTCGAACTTGAATTTTTATTTGATAATTACTCCCTTTCGGGAATCATAGTAATAATTTGATTAAAATTAATGTATTTTTTCTAATTTAAAATTAATGAATTCGCAAAAATACTCATTTAAGTTTTCAAATTCCTTCTATGATTTAATTGAGACACAATCACACAACATCTTTATTGCATTAGCGATATCACATTATGCCAGTTATGAACGAACAACTCTATTATTTATAAAAATCTAATAAACTTTAACAGCAAAGACAACACCACCACCACCAGCACTTTAATCAATAGTCGACGATGACTATGACGACGACGACGACAAAGACTCTCCAGAGTTGTTAGTCCACGGAGCGGTAACGAAACGACTTTAACTGATTCATAGAATTCAGGTGCAGCCTTACGTCGTTAGCGCGAAACTCGGCATGAAACAGCTGCTGGCACAAGTGAACCTTAAAAGAGCTCACACACCTCACAGAGCTTCATTGTGCTGGCAAACAGTTTACATAAATATTAATAATGAAATAATCAGCAGTAATAAATGATTAATTATTTTAGAACATAAGGAATCGACAGCAAATAACGGCGGAAATAATAATGTAGTGATGGTGAGTGGAATGAAGGATATAAGGGGGGATTATATTTTAAATTAATGAATGTCTTAAGGTGGCGTTAAAATTACTAAGGAGTTTAAGAGTTAAGAAGTTAAGGTGTGAAAAGTCGATAGACAGTGAATCACAACTAACCCTACAAAACAAATTAGATCGGTCTTTTGTTGTTGCCATGAGTAATTCGATTGCAATTACTAGGCCTAAATGGTGAACACGGGGAAAGATAAGGGGAGCTATGAAAAAATTTTGTAGTTGCGACTTTGGCGCCGTCATTTACAGCAAACATTAGAAAAGATGTAAAATACTTGCTGAAGAGAAAGTATGTGCGCGAAAGATCATCGCATCATCGGTGTCACTACTGCTGTGTATAAGTGGATACAGTAAACAAACAGGGGGGAAGTTTTTATCGCTCTCTTTTTTTTTAAATTTTACTATTCGTTGGGTTTAGTTTCACTATTTAGACTTATAGTTTGAGACAAAACCATCCGATCAAGACATCAACTTAACAAGCTACAAGTGAAAGAAATTAACAAAAAATCAATGAGTGTTCGAACTCACGGGCGATGTGTTAACACCTTTCTATTACACGGTATCTGTTCGATTTCTGTGAACACATTAGTAAATGTTACATTGGAAAAAAGGAACAGTTTTTGTGGTGAATGTTCTTTTCCTATTGCACGTTAATTTTTTTTTATTTTCTTTAACATTAGACGTAATATTGTTGAAATAAATAAAGCAATGTTTAGCTCTCTGAAATACTTGATTTTGTGTTGTCATAAACAGAGCGACGACAAAAAGGATTGAATAGTATAGGGAAATTATTGCACTCTTTTTCCGCTCTCATGTAGAGAATCTGAGTAAATGAGCATAAACGAGTTCTATTCTCTCTCTAGAATATTTCAATATCTATGCCTAATTTCGACAATGTTATTACATAACACAATACAAAAAGCACAAATGTATCAAACGGCATCAATGTTTCACATTGGGCCAAGCTATGCTCAAAAAGAGAGTAATACGTTTTGAATCATGCAAGCTCGAGGCCAGATGTTGCCAGTGCTTTTGAGTCATACAATTCATTCCATGAGTTCTCTATAATATTTAATACTCCTTGGCGACGACGACCTGCTTGTGTGTTTGCTGGCGCTACATCAATACCATCATACTTATTTTCAGGCAGAGACTATTGTTGTACAACAACCACGTATGTGACGCTAACGCTGTGTGTTATTTGCATTTGTTCACTTTGATAGAGTGCCCTACCCGTGCCTATATAAGTAGATATTAACACACCAAAAAAGGAAAACTGGGACACTGAAAAAAGAATCTCCAACCCACAAACACTGCACGAAAGGGAATTTCATCCAATTCGTGTCACAGTGTGCTGTGCAGTTTCTTCACGCTATATTGTGCGACCATACATCTTTGGACAAAAAGGACACGGCGTTACAGATAATGGAGGCCGTTACTTGGCATGGTAAAAGTATTTCTCCATCCGGAACTACGCCGAAAGAAAATTCCTTTTTAGTTTTAATGTTCAAGTTCGAGGCCATTCTATATCCCTATTAATAGAGAGATAGCTAGATCTGAACACATTTGCTAAGCTCCTTTTTAAAAACTATATATCTATTAATAGAGATATAGAATGGCCTCGAGCTTGCATATTACAATTATTATAATTATAAATAAAAATCATACCTGATGAATTTTAATAACGCGGAGCACGACGAAACTGCATGCATTTGATATTGTATGTAAACAAATTGTGTTGTCTTTTAGGCAACAACAAAAAACATGTCTAATGAAGACCGGTGGTTCTCTGGAGATGGAAAGAAGTTTCTGCAAATGTTTTCTTGTGTGATTTGCGTGCGATATTTTTGGAACACTTGCATTAGAGTGAATTCTCAATTCAAATGAGATTTCGTTTGCATTTAGTTTGATGAATGTTTCAGTAGCATCATTTCAAACAATCGCTGATGAAGATCTCTGGCTAGATCTGAAATAGCTATACGGTTTGCCAGGAATTCGCAAAGCTCCTTTTTGAAAACTATATCTCTATTTATAGAGATATAAAATGGCCTCGAGCTTGAACAATAAAATTGAAAAGTACCAATGTTATCATCCCTGATGAATTTGAAAGATAATTCCTTTAACTCCGTGTGGTTTCAACAAGATGGTGCTCGGCCGGTTATGGCCAAGTTACGCAGAAAATATCCTAACAGGCTTATTTCAAGAAACTCAGTCTTCCTTTAGCCCCCCAGGTCGCCTGACCTGACTCCACCGGACTGTTTCTTGTGGGGTTATTGTAAACACGAAGTGCACAAATGGCAACCGACAAATGTGGATGAACTAAAACAATCAATTCGAGCGACAATAGATTCAACTCCAGCCTCAACTTTGCGCGCAGTAATGAACAACTTTTTGCTAAGGTGCCGCGCCTGCACCAACGAACAGGGTGGGCATTTAAATTCAATTATCTTTAATACTAAATAAACTTGTGTTAATATAATTCAATGGGCTTTCAAATGAAAAAAGATTGAATAAATTCCAGGCACAGTTTTGACGTCATGCAAATTTGGGATCCATTTCAACTTCATATTTTATTGTTAGTTACAATTTATTTATTCTCACTTTAGGTGAAACTTTGATACAATAAACACGGAATACATTAATTTTTCACCGAACTGTAATGGTCGTTTAGCGAACTTCCCGTGCAGCAAAAGGAAAACGACTAAGCAGTTACGTATTAAAGAAGAAACTAATAACACCAGCAATTATTATAGAGGGCCCTTCCATATTGAATATTATTCATTGTAATATTCGCACTTATTATAACACTAACGCCTAAATATATAAAGATAAAATCATTTCCCCTCTCCCAAACAAGAATTAAACTATATAAGATTTTTTCATTTTTCATTGCACCCAATCAACTTTAAAGTGTCAGCCTTAGCAAATTTTCGTGGCGTTTCCTTAAAGGCATCGCCAAAATCTTAATATGATTATATGTATTTATCTCACGTTTGAAATCTTTTAATCATTAGTTAGTAACCAGAAAAGGTGATAACTACCAAAAATCATTTGTTCTTTAGTTTTTTGTTGGCGAGGGTGTTTCTATGTTTTGACAGAAAACCTCCGTAAGTCAAGTAAAACGAAAACAATGAACGCAGGTTTTCAATTTTATTAATTTTGTGCAAATTGTTATACGGAAACCACCTGCTGCTGTCGGTTGTGTTTCTGGGTATTGTTGTTAACACTCCAGTGTTGCAGTTTCTGTCGGTGGTGCTTTAATTTTGGCGTTGATTGAACTCCCAAAAATCAATTAATTTTTTTTCGTCATTGTTTGAAACAAATGATCTGGAAAGGTAAAACAAAAACGTGATTTGAACATTTAGCTTGTGATTGTTTTTATTCAGTTTCGGAAGACCATGAGACGAAAATAAATTAAGTCAGTTTGTATAAAGAGGAAAAAAATTGTATAAGACCCAAATGGAAATTTTGTTAAAGCGAAATAATATAAAAGTATTTAAAAAATTTAAATAAAATTTAAAATGCTAAAAATAGGAGATAAAAATAAAAGAACATGTTTCAAGATACAAAATATAGGAGTAAACAATATTTCATAAATTTTCCAAAATTAGTAAAAATAAATAAAATGAGGAACCAAAAAATAATTTAAAACCATTAAGTAACAAGTTTCAAAAACTCATTTGACTGCCATGTTATCTGAATTAGAAATTTCGAGTATCTATAATTTTGGTTCTTAAAAAATGTCACCTTAAGCCAGTGAAGTTCAAATTTTGAATTTCCATTACACGCATGGTTGAAAGACAAGGTTGTATAGTTAGAACAGCTGATTTGATTTTTTTCATTTGACGCACTTGGGAAATGTCAAATTTGTTTACATTTGTTGGTTGTAAGTTGTTTACAGACGCGGAATTAAACAACAGACGCGAATACAAATGCATAAACTCAATGAGTACACAACTTCTCACACTAATTCTGGTTTTTGTTTACCTTAGCTTTTCGCTTGAGTTCATCGAGTTAGAGTTTCACACCGGGAAAACCCAATTCAACTGCAGCATCAAAAAATTTCAATTATTAATTTCAATCTTCATTAATTTGGCAAATATTTCTTTCCAATTATATCACAACTGATTCCAAAATGAACATTTTGATTACATTTTTATCAGCTGAGTTTGACAGAAGCCAAGTGCGATTTTGCACATGCTTACACACATATTTGCTGCTACTACCGTGATTAGTGTGCCCTGATTACACGCGTGGTGGACAGCAAAATGCTGTTCTTGCACTGCCAACACACGTATAGTCAGTGATGCCAACTTAGCGCTTTTGGGGCTAGATTTAGCACTTTTCGACCTAGCAAAACGCGGAAAAAAGTCATTGGCGCTTTTTTGGAAAAACGCGTAATGTGGACGCATTTTGAGTTTCTATTTAGCCCATTGGTCCGTTTTTTATACAACACCAATTTGCTAAAGAATGTTAAATTTTTGTCTCTTCCGTGCAACACCGTTGACCGTTGGCTTCAATTTTTGTATTGGTCATTATGCTTAATACTTATAAATATTTCGGTGGAGAGACACCCAGACATATCGCAAGGTATGGGATGTAAGGTATCATCGTCGGTGGTGCAACTGATAGTGTGCGCATCTCTTGTGCATGAGAACGTGGGTTCGATCTATGCTCTGACCACCTTACATTTCCTTCGACGACGTCTACCTAGCTTAGTGATGGCGGCACAATCGAGTACTTAGCCATGAAAGAGCTTCTCAAAATTGTGTTCGAAACCGGTGTGAAACTGTAGGTCCCAATCCCGTAACCCGTTTTCCCATTACATCCCATGAAGGGATTTTTACTCACTAATTTTTCACTCACTGATTGGGACCTACAGTTTTACGCCGGTTCCGAACGGTATTTTGAGTAGCTCCTCATGTCATGGGTAACTGGTGTTTTATGGGAAATAGAACCCTCTTTTTAGAAATGGCTAAACCCCCTATGATGAGTCCAAGGCAATATGTATTTCTTGGAAATGAGTGATTCCTGAAAAACACTTCCACTTATGTATACGTAACAGACTATCCTAGATCACATAAACTTATGAAAGACATCAAACCTTTCGACAGAATTCAGTTGGTACAACTAGAGACAAAAGCAAAAATGTCAGGCAATGCTGGTAGACGTCAAATCTGCACTACAAACATCGTTTTCTTCGGGTGAACATCTGAAAGGATGTTCCAAGAGAGGATGTTAAAATTTAATGAAACAAGTTACGCGTGAGATATCACCGAATTTTTTTTTGAAAGGCCTATCAAGAACACTATATGGGGTATACGCCTTTTAGCAGTTTTGTGGATTTTTCTGGTTTTTTCGTTATTTTGTGCGTTTTAGCACCTTTTGGGTACTTCGACGGCGCATTTCGTTCCAGCAGAGGTTGCATCACTGCGTATAGTATAAGCTTCTTGGTGTGATTTCGATCGTGGGCGGTCGGCTCTTGCTTTGTTTATATTTTTTCAATGCAAATCAATTCAGTTGCTGGTCAGTATTTGCTGTAGAAGACTCGCGCTGCATAATTGTTTAAGAATACTTCCAATTGAACTTCGTTTTATTCTGGTTCTCAAACAAGCGCAATATGTTACAATATGTGTGTGGACATCAGTGCCTTAAGCGAACCAGAGACTTGTCATTCATGAGCATGAACATCACCTATCGTTTACGTTTATTGTCGGTTTACCGCCCTTCTGGATATCAAATTAGAGTGTAATCGAAGTTGTTCCCATCACTATCATGTTTACACAATTTTTTTCTAAAATTTTTTTAAAATCCATCAGCCACATAAAAAGTTATCAACCAAGCTCGTGCTCATGAATGGCAAGTGTTTGGTTCGCTTTAGGGACAGAATGAAAGTCATAGCGATACTTTCAATCATATAGTAAATATAGAATAGATAAGTTAATTCTCTCAATAATTTCAACTTCATAGGTATGGTTGCATGTAAACGTTGGATGGTGCAATGTATGGGTTCAATACTACCAGATAGAGGCATTAGTACAAAACATCCAACAAGACAATGCCAACGGTATTATGTGTCAGTATAGTAAAATAGTTGTGTTAAATACAACAGAAATGCATACCAACAATAAAAGTCAACAAAAAAGTGCAAAATATATTTAAATTTCACAGTTCTATACCAAACCGATATGATAAAGTCAAGTCTACAGTTCTGGTAACTCCACTAGGTGTAAGTCACTGTTCATCGAACATCCCTCATTTGCAGAAACCCATACAAAACCGTAAACTGAAATGTCAGATGAGAGAAACTACTATTCTATGGCAAATTTACTCTGTGCTTTCAATTAGCGTTCCCAATGCCAGCATGGCTGTACTGGAACACTGGACGCCACCATAGGAACACTGAATTACTATAGATAAATTCCATATATGGAGGGGAAATTTCTCTCATCTGACGTGTGTAAGTTTTCACACTATTGGTGGTGAGGTCGTGGTGATAGAGAGATGTTTGGCGAAAATTGATTTACATCAGGTGGAGTTACAAAAACTTCTCTCTTGAATTTGTCATGCCTTTTTTTGGTGGAAAACTGTGAAATTTAACCCTGCTGTTTATTCGAAATTGTGCTATTTGTCGTATATTATAGATTTAAATTATTTTCATTGTTATATGTCCAATTTGGTTACCCTTTGTTTACCACTTTTTAATGTCTTTAATAAGAGATGTTTGTTTTGAGTTTTTTTTGTATTGTTTATTAACACTTATTTATTGGTTTTATTTAGAGTTCACTTTATCTTAGTTTTATGTAATTATATAATTTATGTTTACTGTTTAACTAAATGTTTTTTAATGTTTTATTGTTTTTCCTTCTAATTTTGTTCTCGAAACATGAATACGGTTGAAAGTGATAAAAGCGACTGACTTCTTTTGCGCTGTTCTTGTTGTGTTTACCAAAAAGAAGTTAGAAAAAACAACAACAACATTCACTTGTATATTACTTGGGCATGCGAAAGGTTGAATTAGATGTGTGCGTGTGTATGTGAGTCGTTGAGTCGTTGTCTCTGCTTTGAGATGCAAAGCAGAAGAGCAACGATTTTCGAATTATAACAACAAAGCAGCTTAATTCCGTTGCAGGGAAGTCAATGATCTTGATATATGTATGTTGTTTTGTTGTTTTCTCTTCTTTCTAATTGGTATTTGCAAAGATCAAATTTTGAAATAGAAATTTAAAGTTAATTTTGCATATAGGTCTTTCCACGGATTGAGTAAAAAATGTAACTAATTTAAATGAATATTTTTAATGATGATTAAAGTAATTTTGATTCTATGATGCGTAGACATTTCGGCCCCTCCGTGTAGTATTACCAGGGTTTACCAATTGGGCCAGTGAAAACATATCCAACTGCTGTTTGCATGGCTACTACAAACTTTAAGTCAGTATTTATCGATCCGTTTCGATAGAGAGCATAAAATTCTTCGGCTCCGAGTTCCAAGTCGATCGGCAAATTGCATCTAGGGTCCGGATCGGCTAAAGAGTCGTCAGAAAAGTCAGCGGCTGGGTTTTCCATAATTGGCTTGCTGTAAGGCTTCTTTGGCAAATCGCTGGTAAGCATGGCGTGAACTTTCTTTTCCCATTTGAAGTGATTTAGACGTGCTTTTACGCAAAGTTTGGCAAAACGAGCTTCACCAAAGTCAAAAGTTTCCAATTTCAAAGAAGTCTGTAGGCTGATGGAAATTTTTGAGACCGAGGAGTAAAAATTTAAACCAGCACGACATATATGCCACAAACCAGGTTCATTTGGAATGGCGATTCTTAATTGAGCAGTCGCAATGAAAACTTTTGACCAGCTGAATGAAACACATGGCCGAGGTTGAAGGCTGAAATCAGTGTGGACTCGTACGACAGATTTTGGACGTTCTCGTGAGGTTGGTGCTCGTTTGCGTGGTGAAGTTTCTTCAAGTTTGCTCTGCCTAGAAGTTCGGGGTTTTTCGTTGCGATCTTGGGGCAAATTCTGATTGCGATTGGCGTATTCTTGAGGTCGTTCAACGCACTTTAGTTTGCGAATGGTGAAGTCCTTAAGTTGAGGGGAAAAATGTAAAAGAGTGTTGTGTTTTTCTTGGCATATTTGACATGAAAGGTCTGTAGTACAGTTAGCTCTGGTGTGAGAACAGGCTAGACAATTTATACAATAAAAGTATTCACAGACAACATCGAAACGTTCTGCGGGGCCCAAGGCTAAAAAGCGTTGACAAGTCTTGAGCGCATGATCCCGTTTACACAATCCGCAAGAATAAATCCAATTATGAGGTCGTTTGCCCTTGATGTCGTGTGAAGGGGTTTGTTGTGCCATGTCTGTGAATAAGAAATTAAATGTGGTAGTTTTAGTTATTACAAATGGGAGCTGAAAATGTATCTTCGAAAGTTAATCGGACAATAAGGGTATAAGTTTAGTAATAGGTCTACGAATGCTTCCGTTTGAAGTAAGTATGTCTACTACCCGACAATTATTGTCAATGCCCTGATATAACTTGGTGATTCTACCCAATTTCCACTCATTTTGTGGCAGTTTTTCATCTCTGATGACTACAAGATCGTTTATTTTAACATTTTTTTCTTGTCGTTTCCATTTGTATCTTCTGTGTAGCTCTTTCAAATATTCTTCTTTCCAACGTTGGCAGAATTGTTGAGATATAATTTTTAAGCGTTTCCAGCGATTAACCAAATTAATATTGTCTTCTGAAACGTCTGGTTCAGCTGGAGTTAATAGAGAAGTTCCAATTAGAAAATGTCCTGGGGTGAGCGGTAGAAGGTCGTTTGGGTCATCACTAGCGGGACATAGAGGTCTAGAATTCAGGCAGGACTCAATTCTAGCTAGAATTGTTGAAAGCTCTTCAAACGTAAATTTCATAGTTGGAATGAATTTTCGAAGATGACATTTGAATGATTTGACGCCAGCTTCCCAAAGTCCGCCCATGTGTGGGGCACCAGGGGGTATAAAGTTCCATTCAAGCGATTGATTTGAGTATTGGTGAGTTATACTTGTGTGCAGTCGTTTGAAAAATTCCAATCGATCTTTTTTTAATATTTCTGCTGCGCCAGTGAAGTTTGTTCCGTTATCGGAGAACATTTTTGCTGGACAACCGCGTCTTCCAATAAACCTCGTGAAGGCAGCAAGAAATGATTGAGTCGACAGATCGCTGGTGGCTTCTAAATGCACAGCTTTTGTTGAAAAGCAAACAAATATGCAAATATATCCCTTGGTAATAAGACATGCTCTTCCTGTAAAGTTTCGAATGCTAAAGGGTCCAGCAAAGTCAACTCCAGTATTTAAAAAAGGTCTAGTGATTATTGTTCGTTCAGGAGGTAAGGATGCCATAATTTGAGTTTGTGTATGTTTTTTATACAAAATACAAGTCTTACAATGGTTTATAACTAATTTGACTAAAGGTTTTAATCGGAATATCCAAAACTCAGCGCGTAATACTCGAATCATTAATTGGTTACCACCATGCAAAGTCATTTTGTGAGTGTGTTCGACAATAAGTTTAGAAAGGCGTGAATTATGGGGTAGTAATATTGGATGTCGTTCATTATATGTTAGTGTTGGGGAATTTGTCAGACGTCCATTAGCTCTCATGATTCCAAGAGAATCTAAAAATGGGTTTAAAGTTAAAAGTGAACTACTCGATTGTATTCTTGATTTTCGTGATAAGAGTCGATATTCTTCAGTGAAATATTGGTGTTGAGTTATTTTTATCAGTTTTGATTTAACGAATTTTATTTCTTCGCCCGAAATTTCAGCTGATGTGACCCGAAGTTGATGTCTATTTCCTGTGTTCCTCCAGAATCGTAAAACATAGGCTAAGACACGATACGCACGCGATAAAGATGAGAATCTTTCAAGCGGGTCTTCAAAGGTCGTATTAAAAAATGATTTAATTTCTTTTTGTTCTAGGGTTGTATCAGTTGGTTGATGTGATTTTGGCCAGCAATTTTGGGACTGTTTAAGCCACGAAGGTCCATGCCACCATAAAGAATGAGCTTCAAGGTCCTTGGAAGAACATCCCCGAGATGCAATGTCAGCTGGATTGTCCTCAGAATTTATGTGTCGCCAATTAGAAGTGTTAGCTTTGTCTGCAATTTCGGATATTCGATTTCCCACAAAGGTATTCCAAACACATGGAGGTTTCTTTAGCCAAGCAAGTACAATTGTTGAGTCTGTCCAATAATATGTTTCATATGAAGATAGTTTTAGATTGGGAATTATTGTTGATGTTAATGTCGCTAATAACACAGCTCCACATAGTTCAAGTCTGGGTAATGAAAGTTTCTTTATTGGAGCAACACGTGTTTTTGCAGCAAGTAAATGGCAAGTTGTGTAATTGTTGGTTTCAAGTCGAACATATAAAGTTGCTGCATACGCTTTTTCAGATGAATCACAAAAGCCATGAATTTCCACTTTGCAATTTGGGGTGTAATTTATCCACCTGGGAATTTGTAATAGTTGGATATCTGGGCAGTGTCGGATGAAGTTTTTCCATGTTATACAAGTCAAAGGGGTTAACTCATCGTCCCATTCGACTTTGTCCAACCAAATTTGTTGCATGATGAGTTTTGCAGCAACAATAATAGGTGCTAGCCATCCACAGGGATCAAAGAATCGGGCAATAGTCGAAAGAACTTCCCTTTTCGTGTAATTAGGTTTGATGTCAATATTGGGTTGTGGAAATGAGAATGAATCTGTTTTAATATTCCACTTTATGCCTAAAGTTTTGGTGCCTAGGTTTTCAGAGAGATTTAAACAATCGATGGAAAGGAGCTTTTCTTCAGGTATGTCTTTGATTACTTGAGGTTCGTTAGAGGTCCACTTCATTAAGTTAAACCCTGCTAACTCTAGAGCTTGTTGTAGCTGAAATCGTGAATCAATGGTTTCTTCCAGTGTGTGTCCTCCGGCTAATACGTCATCAACGTACATATTTCCTTTTAATGCTTTGGCAGCTAGAGGGTATGAGTGACTAACGTCATCAGCAACTTGTAGAAGAGTCCTTATCGCTAGAAATGGTGCACAATTGACTCCGAAGGTCACTGTTTGCAGTTCGAAGTCTTCAATTGGCTCTTTGGGAGATCTTCGAAACAATATTCTTTGATATTGTGTTTGCGATGGATGAATTAATATTTGGCGATACATTTTAGTGATGTCAGCATTGTAAACATATTTAAAAAAACGCCATTTTAAAGTCTGTAAAACGAGATCTTGTTGCAGAATAGGTCCAGGATACAAAATGTCGTTTAGACTTTTTTTATTTGAAGTTGGGGATGATGCATTAAAAACCACACGAAGTTTTGTGGTTACTCTGTCAGGTTTTATAACTGCGTGATGAGGTAAGTAGTAATTTGGAATTTTGTTTATGTCCGCTTGTGGGACTTTTTTCATATGCCCGAGGTCTAAGTATTCAAGTATGACTTGATCATACTGTTGTTTTATGTCAGGTTTGTTACTAAGTATTTTCTCCATACGAATAAATTGCGCCATGGCTATGTTTCGTGAGTGTCCGATTTCTTCGTCATTTTTAAACGGTAGGGTGACAATATATCTTCCCGAACTATTTTGGTATGTTGTAGATTTATAAATGTTTTCGCAAATGGTGTCATCTGCTGACCTTAAAATGGTTTTCGAAGTTTCCTCCACCTCCCAAAATTGTGTGAGGATTTTGTCTAGTGCCACGGCATTAAAAAGCAATATTTCAGATTTTGATCGATTTGGTTGTTCTATTGGTCCCCCCACAATCCAACCAAATACAGTTTTTTGTGTCAAAAGGGATCCAAGTGGACGTATCGGAACTGTGAAATCAAAAATGAATGGGCTTATGTCAAGGCCAATGAGAATGTCTATTGGTTGACTTCGGTAAAAATGTGGATCAGCTAATGGTTCATTGAAACGATTGTAGAACTCTATGTCCAGATTTTTAGGTGGTAAGTTGAATGGTAATGTCTTCAATACTGGTGCTAGGACGTCTAATTTGAAGCTTGGTTCCACCCGAGAGCACAGTGTAAAAATGCAAGCTTGTGTTGAAGTTTCAGTGACTGTGGGACTTAAACCTGAGACATGTACTAGATTTCGCTTGGTCGGAAGTCTTAACTTATTCTTAAGTTTGTCAGAGATAAAAGTCGATTGGGATCCTGTGTCGATGATCGCTCTTGCTTCGTATCTCTGACCATTAGATTCTAATTGCACGATGGCCGTAAACAGTAAAGTCTCTCGCACATGATTTGTTGACGGAGGTTGTTTATCATCGCGTAGAGTTAATGTTGTGATGTTTGATTGGTTTGGATTTGATGTGGAAGTGGACTGTATAGTTGTGGTTAAAGCCTGGGCACTTGTACTAGGTTGTTCGCTGGCTTCGACTTCAGGCGCAGTGGACTGTGTTCCACTGCCCTTATGTAAGAGGGTATGATGTTTGTGGCCGCAAATTCGGCAAGCGAATTTACTTTTGCACTCTTTGACGCCATGATCTTTATAGAGGCAATTAAAACAAGACTGTGTAGTTTTGACAACGTGAATGCGATCATTTATGCCTTTTTGTAAAAATTTAGGACAATTTCGCATTAAATGTGCATCTTTACAAAGCTGACAGGTCAAATAGTTCGAATTTAGATTTGTAGAATAGGATCTATAATTCGCTTCAACTAGATTTGAATGTGGTTCTAGGTTCGTCTGGAATGTATTAATGTTTTTTTCTTTGGGATTATTCCTTCTGCTATCGTTTGAAGAATGACTAAACTTGGAGGTTGATGGTTGAATATTTTCTATGGATTCCAATGTTTTAAAACGTTGAGTCAAAAATTTGTCAAAGTCATTCCAGGAAGGCATGTTAGAACTATCATCTAGTGCATTTTCAAATTCTTCTAAATAGCATCTGGGCATCTTCATTGAACAAAGGTAGATTAGAATCGGGTCCCATGTGCCTGTATTAATGTCAAAAGTTCTCAGATTTTGGATACAACCGTTAACTGTCCGTTGAAGTGACTTAACAGACGAACTAGAGTTCGTTAAAACTGATGGCAAATTAAATAGAGTCTTTAATTGTTCATTAATTTGCATCCGTTTATTTTCATAACGGTCTGTTAAATTCTTCCATGCGAGGTCAAAACCATCATTGGTCAATGGAACGAGTGATATAATTTCACGGGCCTCACCTCCTGTTTTTTGGTTTAAATGATAGAGTTTCTCTACATTACTCAACCGTGTATTTTTTATATAAATTGCAGAAAAAAGGTCTCTAAATGTGGGCCAGTTTTTGTAGCTACCGTGAAAAATGTCAGTGTCGCATGGAGGAAGTTTTATTGAATACTGAGGAGATTTTTCAATTATAGTTTGGTCTGGTGGCACCATTGAATAGTATGTTCCTTCCACTGGAGTCCTAGGAGGGGGTGTTATTGAGTCAATTTCCGCATTAATTGAACTTAAAGAACATTTATAGGCCGTTAGCGCTTTTTTAAATGATTCTCGTAACTTGTTAATGTCTATTGGCCTTTCTTCTCCTTGAGCCTTATAATCGCGACAATCTTCGTAACTACGTTTGACTTGAGTCCAGAGATAATCCAAATGTACACGAAGAACTTCTAATGCGTGTATGTTGTCCTCCGCTTTGCTACCCGCTTGGACTTCTTCAAAGTCAACTAAATCGTTATACGAGTTTGTAAATTTATTAAGAAGATCCATTTTTTAAGGTTGGGAGTTCGAGGAAGTTGAAGAAGGTAATGTGACACGGTCAAAGAGTGTGGGATGTTCAAAAATGTCAACAGGTCGCAATATATTTTGAGAAATGTACTCCCAAAAGTTCCCCGGAAAATTATTAAAGGTGTCTGATGTGGCAACTCTTCACTTTTACGAAAAAGGAAGTCAATCGGAGAGCGAAGGGCAAGGACCAGCAAGGTGCAGAAAATGTCTGTTGCTATTTCGTATATGAGTATGTCTGTATGTGGAAAACTGAGTACTTACTCACTTGTTGCTCGAATACTTGCTCTTTTTGTGGTTGCTGAGGTCCCGTTGACAATGCTGACGATTGTTGTCTTTGGTGTTTTCTTTGTTTTGTTGTTGTGGCTGAGGTCCAAAAGTACAGAAGAAATTGCACTTAATGATTTTTTTTTTTTTTTTAAATTTCAAGATTTAGCCTTGAAACATTTTCCCGTTATATGCACTTGGATTTTTTCGATTGAGTTTTAAATGTTTGTTTTAGTAGTTAAACAACGATTAAATAGTCAATTTTTGTTCTTGACTGTCTGTTCACTAAATACTTTTTTTTTGGCACACACATTTGATGTTGATGGGGTTAGGTCACTGGTACGACTTATTTTGAGATATTTGATAAAAAAAATATTTTTTTTTAAGTTTTGTTAAAACACGAATACGGTTCGACAAGGACCAAATGTTTATTCGAAATTGTGCTATTTGTCGTATATTATAGATTTAAATTATTTTCATTGTTATATGTCCAATTTGGTTACCCTTTGTTTACCACTTTTTAATGTCTTTAATAAGAGATGTTTGTTTTGAGTTTTTTTTGTATTGTTTATTAACACTTATTTATTGGTTTTATTTAGAGTTCACTTTATCTTAGTTTTATGTAATTATATAATTTATGTTTACTGTTTAACTAAATGTTTTTTAATGTTTTATTGTTTTTCCTTCTAATTTTGTTCTCGAAACATGAATACGGTTGAAAGTGATAAAAGCGACTGACTTCTTTTGCGCTGTTCTTGTTGTGTTTACCAAAAAGAAGTTAGAAAAAACAACAACAACATTCACTTGTATATTACTTGGGCATGCGAAAGGTTGAATTAGATGTGTGCGTGTGTATGTGAGTCGTTGAGTCGTTGTCTCTGCTTTGAGATGCAAAGCAGAAGAGCAACGATTTTCGAATTATAACAACAAAGCAGCTTAATTCCGTTGCAGGGAAGTCAATGATCTTGATATATGTATGTTGTTTTGTTGTTTTCTCTTCTTTCTAATTGGTATTTGCAAAGATCAAATTTTGAAATAGAAATTTAAAGTTAATTTTGCATATAGGTCTTTCCACGGATTGAGTAAAAAATGTAACTAATTTAAATGAATATTTTTAATGATGATTAAAGTAATTTTGATTCTATGATGCGTAGACACCTGCTGTTAGATTAGGACCATTTGGTCCAAATTTTTTCTGTTTTCCCTTGTAACTTTGGAACGGTGATATATACTGACTAAATTTTTCTGCTAATGGGGTCTTTTAATAAAACAATGTTATGTGCGAAAATTAAATTTTCTAACTTTATTCAGGACTGAGAAAAATACAAAATGACGAATCTTAGGTTAGATGACCATTTGGTCAATAGTACATTTTTTCATTACCAAGCGAATGTAAATTCATGTCAAATATTTAGAAGATGTTTTTGATATGTCAAATACTTGCTTTAGAAATTATTGAACCAAAATAGTTACAAAGGATAAGATAAAATTATTATTTTGGATGAAAATTCCAGTATGGACCAAATGGTCCCTCAACCTAAGATTCGTAAATTTTTTCATTGCCAAGCGAATGTAAATTCATGTCAAATATTTAGAAGATGTTTTTGATATGTTAGCGGATGTTTTTGATATGTCAAATACTTGCTTTAGAAATTTTTGAACCAAAATAGTTACAAAGAATAAGATAAAATTATTATTTTGGATGAAAATTGCAGTATGGACCAAATGGTCCCTCAATCTAAGATTCGTAAGTTTTTTCTAATCTAACAGCAGGGTTAAATGTGTTACCCAGGGTAAAGCATACCCTTTTTTGATCGAAACTATGAAAAATTTAGAAAAAATTTCTATATCTCGGAGACGGTGCGTCGAATCGAAAAAATAAAAAATTTTTTGAAGTTTCTAAGGGTTTTGCATTAATTGAAATTCGTATTGAAGAATATGGTAGAATTTTTTTTTTAAATCGCCAAAATAAGAGAATCGCTGAAAACGACTACAACGCGTAAACGATGCGTCCAGTCGTAAAAATTAGATATTTTTTAAATTCGTTACATTAACTTCATCTGTCTGTATGTATGAATGCATGTCAAGCAAATTTTGGATTGATTTTTAACCCTTTTCCCGTGAATCAATCGAGCTGAAACTTAACGCCGACGACAAAAATGAACTGTCAACTATTCACAGCCATCGGATGCGGATGCGAAAAGTAATCGCACCAATGAAATCGTAAGGCGATTTCCTTTCATTTGAGTATCAACACTTACCTGTAATTTCAGGGGCCCGTTTTTTAGATTCTTTGTACCTTAGGGGCAATTTCCGTCTTTCGGACAACTTGTTCCCGATTCAAGAGCTCAAGTCAAACGAAACTGCATATTCAGTTTTTTTTCCAGCGCGTCTCCCCAAGGTCGTAAAATTTAGCCAAATCTTTTTCCAATTGGCATTCGCTACTGTTGGCTACATTAAATTAGTTTTCAATTTCAATTCAATCCTTTCACTTTTCATCATCTTTACCTAAATCAATCTATCGCATGCACCAGGTAAATTAGGTGGATTAGTGGTGGAAATTTAATTTAGATTTAGTATGTTTGTTTATAATACTTTTGCTTTTTGCATGTTTCTCACTTATATTGAAGAGATTTATTTTTATATTAATTTTAAGCAAATGTCATAGTAACTCTGTTTTAGAATTTGAAAAACTGTTATCATCGTTGATGTGAAAATCGTCACTAAAGTTTACTATGGAGTCCACTGTTGTGAAAGAGTTGCTGAAGTCTCCACTACGTTTCGTACAGATGAGCTGATAATCTCCATACATCAGCGGAATGCAAAGTGTTATAGAATCGATCTGATTGTTAAGGTATTCCACGAGTAATACATCGGCACGTAGTAATTTATTTAAAGACTATAAGGCTTGAAAACAAATGCACATGCTGTTCCGGCTGATGATTTACACAAAATTGGGTGAAATCTGCGAAAATTTACTGCAATATTTTCAAGAATTGAGAAGGAATGAGCTAAACTGGTTTTGACAGTAAACAACGACAAGACAAAGTTAATGGATTCGACATGCAGAACATCCATCCAAATGGATAAAAGTGTGAACGTTGACAACCCTTATAATTTCGAGGAAGTGGATGAATTTATTTGCCACGGATCTGCTTTGAACAAAAGCAGTAACGTCAGCCTAGTAATCAAACGGCTAATTGTCATTGCACACATGTGTTATTTTGGGCTCAGAAATCACTTTAGTGGTAAGAAATTTTCTCGAGAAACGAAGATTCACCTAGATCAAACTCTCATACAACCCGTTTTGCTTTATTTGCTTTATGGCGCAGAATCCTGAGTCATATTAATAAATAAATAAATAGTTTCCCATTATATCCGATAAAGGGATACTGAAGAGCTGCGCACAATCAGTGAGATGTGCGCTTTATAGTTTTCAGAATTAATTAAGAAGAATTAAGAAGAATTTTCATGGCTAAATACTCGGTAGTTCGAAATAAATGTAGGGTGGTCAGAGCAGGGATCGATCTTCGATCGATCTCTTGTACAATAATCGCGCACATTAATCATTACACCATTGGAATAAAATATCCGTCAAATGGCCCCCACGGTTCTGGTGACATGCCATTATTCTTTTAATTCAATTTTCCATGACTTTTTCACGGTCTCTCACCGATGATGCTTTGGCTCAGGAATTGTTTCTGATTTATTCGCATAAACCTGAGATTTCTCAAAACCCTGAAGAAAGAAATCGCACGGCGTTACATAGTATGACTACATTTTGTACGCTTGAATGTGAAGGTCGTTTGTCAAAACTCGCCGGGTAGTACTTCGTGAAATTCTAAGTTGTTGAGAACGATGATGAATTGATGTTTTCGGGTTTTCTCTCGTTTAAAGCAGCAATGACTGGTACCGCCTGGTACGTTGACGCATAGGAGTCCTACTGTCCATAACCGATCCAGTGTCTTACAATTTTTTTACCACTCTTCGAAAGGATGACACATTAGGCGTACTTTTTCGACTGAACATTCTTCGAAGTTTGCTAGCGGTCTCAGCATAACTTCCAAATTTTTTTCATAAGTTCTCACAATTAGAACTAATCTTCCTTCGTAAAGTGCTCCAATTTTGATAATCGGAATAAACATATGTGTCAGCTGCCAAAGTTCAGAGTTGCCACTTGCACAAAAAAAAAATTACACTAATTTTAAAAAGTGCAATCTTACTGATACACCCTTTATACATTGGGGTATAACTTCTATATCTCTCCACGGATTTTCTCCGGCTATGATTTATTTTCTTTGCTAAGATGCAAGCTATATTACAAAAATATTTTAAAATTTTTTATCAATTTGATTTAAAATTTTAGGAATTTGATTGTGTTTGAATTTTTCGTTCTTTAAAAAAAGTTTTTCATCTAATATTTTGTCCACTGTCCCTGAACTACTGCATTAATTTCAAAACTTTTTAACTTACACTGTGCGACAGCCAAAATCGGCGGGGGTTCTGACTACCGGGAAAATTTATATCGGCCAAGATAAAGTTATACGTGTCCCGGCATTTGAAACGCACACGCTCTTAAACAAAGTCATAACTGCTGCTAAATGAGCGCACAATAATAAAATGTTCGAACCCTATTTTTAGAAGGCTCAATCAGATACATATGCTCCCTTAACAAATGCCTCCTTTCTTAAGTACCTGTCAGTTAAATAAACATACGGATACCCGATTTAAAGGGAACCAATACCAAACGCATGGCTGGCTTGCTCGAGATTCAACGGAGAAAGGACACAACTGGGTAAATTATACACTCGTGCCAATGGAGAATGTCTTCATGACCCCTCTTCATGTCAAACTGGGAATCGTCAAAAATTTCATCAAAGCCATTGTGAATCAACCGAAAATTCTCGATTGTTTGAAAAATATTTTCCAAGAATCAGCGAAGCAAAATTGAAGGAAGGGTTTCGGAATGGGCCCGATATACGAGAAGCTCATCAAATCAAAAGAATTTAAAGACGCTTTAGTCGGTAATACTTACTTTGCATGGAGGGTAGTTAAGAAAGTTACTCGATTTTTTTTGGGGAAATAAGCGAGCATACAATTACCCCGCTCTTGTGACCAAGATGTTGCAATACTTCCAGAAAATTGAAGTGCACATGTCTCTCAAATTAAATTCTTGCATCACCCCCTCGAATACTTCAGCAAGCAGCTAGCCTCAAAGTCGGATGAGCATGGCGAGCGCTTCCATCAAGTAGCCATGCCCATGGAAACGTGATATAAAGGCAAAAGGCTGGACTTGATGGTGGCTGAAATTTATTGGTGGTGGCAAAAGATATACGATCCCGACAATGGAGAAGAATATACAATGGGAGTTAAGTAACAATATAAATTTATGCGTTCATCGATTTTTATGATCTATGTCTCATTTTGTTCCTAGGTTATGTGACTTTACGCGAAAGTAATAATACATGGAACTTTTTTCCATTTTGGTTTTTTTCATGATTTTTGAAATAAAAAATTTTTATTTTTTAAGCAAACAATTATTTTTTTCTTCATAAATTTATTTATAACTGCAAAACCGTTGATTATGTAGACAAACGAGGTATCATTAGATTCGAGAAATTGTAGTTTTCAATTTTTCTAAGTTTATTGCAGCAAAATCGAACTAGTGGTTCTCGAGTTATGTGAAACAAAAGTGCCCCAAACGTGACAAACTCCCCTATATGATGCTTACTTATTTCAAATCGAAATATCTCGAATATTAGATTCGAGAAATTTTAGTTTTCAATTTTTCTAAGTTTATTGCAGCAAAATCGAACTAGTGGTTCTCGAGTTATGTGAAACAAAATTGCCCCAAACGTGACAAACTCCCCTATATGATGCTTACTTATTTCAAATCGAAATATCTCGAATATTAGATTCGAGAAATTGTAGTTCTCAATTTTTCTAAGTTTATTGCAGCAAAATCGAACTAGTCGTTCTGGAGTTATGTGAAACAAAAGAGCCCCAAACGTGACAAACTCCCCTATATGATACTTACTTATTTCAAATCGAAATATCTCGACTCCTTGCCGTGACCCAGCGAAACGCCGGGACATGTATAACTTGTTTTTGACCTGTATAACTTTTCCGTTTAGTCAAAACCCCCACCGATCACTCACCCCTACCATTTGTCGCACAGTCTTTTTAACAATGTTTATTTCCCAATTTGTTGTCTTGAAATTGAGACCACACTGGGCCCGGTAGGATATTTCTGTCTCAAAACAAGGTACAAATAGTAAAACCATGTCCGGTGAAAAGTAAAATCTAAAATTTTTTTTATAAATGTCGCTGGTGAAAAATAAACAAAAATTATTAAAACGAAAAACATGCTTTTATACAGGAACAGACTACAAATCATAAACCAAAAAGTTTAAATTGGGGCACTTATGTATAATGAGTCATAACTTCTATATCTATCCATGGATTTTTTCCAAACAGGATTTGATTTCTTTGCTAAGGTGAAAGCTACATATAGCAAAAAAATTTATTAAATTTGTAGTCTATTTGGTTTCCAATTTTGTGAAAATTTTTTGTTTTAAATAAAAAAAAATGCCTTTTCATAAAATATTTTGTCTAGTGTTAAACTACTGCGCCGCTTTAAACACTACGTTCACTATGTTAACAGCCCAAATAGTTGTATTGAATTAAGACCATCGCTGGGATACTTCTGTCTGAAAATTTTAAGATTATTACAGGCGAAAAGTAAATTATAAATTATATTTATTTTTTAGTGAATCTATAAATAGTTTTATAAATTCCCGTTGTTGAAAATAAACACTAAATCAAACAAAATGCATTTTTGCATATGCATCATAATGATTCCAGGCACACCTCATAGCTCTTTCAGATCTAGCAACAAATTTTCTTCAGCTTTTGTTTCGAATGCCGCTTTTGAAAAATTCATCAAACTTAGTGCAACGGAAACTCATCTCAATTGAGAATTTTCCACTATGCAATTGTTCGAAAAATATGTCAAGCAACACGCACAAGAAAACGTTTGCAACAAATTTTTTTCCATCTCTATAGAACCATCGGTATCCATTAGATATGATTTTTGTTATTGCCCAAAAGACAACAAATTTTTGCAGGCAATAATAATTTCCTGCACCTTCGTCATGCACTACGTTCATAAGGGATGATTTTTATATATTGGGCCTTTGTATTATTGAGGAACTATACTGGGGTATAACTTCTATATCTCTCCACGGATTTTCTTTAAATATGATTTATTTTCTTTGCTAAGATATATAACAATAATATAGATATAATATTTTTAATTTTGCTATCAATTTGTTTTAAAATTTGTAGGAAGTTTTTCCTGTTTAATTTTTTCCTTCTGTTAAAAAACCTTGTCACCTTGTCAACACTGTCCTGAAACTACTGCAGTGCTTTCAAAACTTATTAACAATATTTATTTCCTAATTTATTGTCTTGAAACTGAGACCACACTGTGCCTGATGGGATATTTGTGTCTCTAAATATGGTAAAAATATTAAAATCATATCCGACCAAAAGTAAAATCTAAAATAATTTTAATTTTTTTAATTGAATTTATAAATAGTTTTATACATTTCCTCGGGTGAAAAAATAGTAAAAAAAAATATTAAAAGAAACAACATGCTTCTATAGAGAAACAGGATAGTAAGCATAGCCCAAAAATATTAGATTCGGGTAGTTATATATAACGGACAACATGCTTCTATAGAGAAACAGGATAGTAAGCATAGCCCAAAAATATTAGATTCGGGTAGTTATATATAACGGATCATAACTTCTATATCTATTCACGGATTTTCTTCAAATAAGATTTGGATTCTTTGCTAAGGTGCCAGCTACATATATCAAAAAAAACATATTAAATTTGTTGTCTGTGTGGTTTCCAATTTTTGTGAATTTTTCCGCGTTCGATTTTTTAACCCTTTTCATCTAGAGTTTTGCCCACTTTACTTAAATTCTGCAGCGATTAAAACCACGTCTAAACTATTTGGGTATATCCCGAATAGTTGTACTGAAACTCAGACCATATTGGACTCGAACGGATATTTTTGTAATATGGTGTAAAAAGTAAAATATGGTGTAAAAAGTGAAGCTATCCACTATGAAATGCAAAATTAAATTTTTTCTTCAAAATTCGTCCACAATTATATTTTGTATTTCTTCCTCTTTAAAGGTTGAAAAGATTAGTTAATTTACATTGAAAATTTTGTATTTATAAAACTACCTGAGACTATTTCCGACTCACTCCAATTAACATTTCCTTACTTAGCCCTCTCCCATTACACATCTACCCTGACCACCCACAATGTTTGTACTTGTGACTTAAGTTATTAATTTATTCTTGCCCCCTATAATTCTTTCCATAGCCATAAAAACTCCACAAAAATGCCATAGAAATACTAATCTCATACTTAAAAATTATAAAAATACATTTTATGTTTGATTTTCCTTCCCTAAATTGTTGTTTATTTGTGGCTCGAGGATAAATTACAAGTCTATTAAATTTTTAAAGGCCTTAGCTCAAGTAATTTATGTTGTCTGGCTGATGTGAATATAAAAAAAAATACTCCACAGCTCAAATGATTATAATCTTGAACCATAATATCCCATATCAAGAAAACCATAGAGAAAAAGACACACACAGACACCAAATAAAACGCTGGCCAAAACTGTAACCAGTAGTTTTTTCTTCAAATGAATCGATCACTTATATGGCTAACATTTCATATGGGTCAGTCATACACATAGATACTTAAAAACATTTATATGGATGTGTGGATGAATATCGTGTTTACTTTAAGATCAAGCAACTCTGTCTGTTGAGTTGGAGTATCTGAAGAAATTCACAAAATAATCAATCAAGTGTCAGTGTTTAAATGATTTTTATGGCTTCTGTAGACATTTATTAGCAAACTCGAACTCATTTCAAACTTTAACTGTTTTTGTGTGCAAACTCCTGTGCCAGCCAGCTCTACAGTAAACTGACTAGATAAAAAAAAAAGCAAAGAGGCAAAAAATTTTTAACTTCAATAATTAACTTTGAAGTAAAATTTATTAGTTCATATTTAACAATAATTTCAGCTACAGCGAAATACACTCGTACAATGGAATATAAACAAACCCACTCCTAAATTGGAGTTTCTGTTTGTTTTCCGTTTCAAATGGAGATTTATTTAAACAATTTTTTGTTGTTGTTGATTTTTTTTTTGTTATGAACTGTGCTCATAAATTTTGTAATAATCTCCATTCAGTTTTTTCCTCCTTGATGTTATTTACAATTGTTTGCCGTTGTGAATGCAATTATGCAATTTTTTTGGTTTGTCTATTTGTTTGTTCATAGCGATAATGCTCTAGATTTGATATTTATTTTAAAAATTTAATATAACTTTTTTAGATTGATATGCATGTTCATGTAAAAATTTCAAACCAAAAATCGATTAACCCGATTTTACATACTAACGCCTGTCGGGGTTTAAAAATGGAAAATTCAAGTTTGAGTTGCATATAGTTTGATGAGACTTCAATCTCCTTGCTACAACACACCGCTGATTCGTATTTGTTTTAAGATTTGAAATAACATTAAAGTTTGTATAATGACGAGGTTTCTGTTAGAAACTAACCAAATAAATAGATCTCTCAAGAAGAACATCTTTTTCACCGACATCCAGCATTCAGATTAATCTTTATTAGATCGAAATAGAAATGACAGCGTTGATGGCGCATATATATAAAGGTAAGATTCCCAAAGATATGACCCACGCACATTGTAGTGTGAAGAACAAAGTGACTGGTTTGAATAACACTGTGTATAATTTTTTAAGTCATGGCAAAATATCCATATAAGGACACCACTACGTGACAAAAGAGCAAAAAAAAAAGACCCCTGTCTCCCAGTTTTGCCCAAAGTCCTCCAGGTTTTTGTTATCGGCCGCTAAAGGAGTGCGGCCTCGGTGTCATTTTTGCAAAAAAGTGATCATTTTCTCAAGCTCATATCTTGCAAACCGTTCGGAATTTTGATTTACCCCCTGAGGCAAAGTTGTAGCTCTTGTCATATTGTAAACATATAAAATCAAAAAAAAACTTCATCTTCAAAGTCAAAATCGCAAAAAACTTTAAAAAAATTGTTTAATTTCATTTGTTTTTTCTTTACTTCAACATTGAGATACTATAAAGCCTTCTCCCGTAAGTGAAAAGGCATGTTGCAGGTTTCATTGTTATACTATTACTGATTTTATTAATCTTAGTCCTTAGGTGGTATGGGTTGACATTTAGAGTTAGGGTTGTAACAAAGAGTAGTAGCATGGATATTTAGTAATAATGATTCAGTGTTGTAGGGATTAGTAGTCTCAGCAGGGATGGCACTACAATACTATGTTATTTATTACAAAAATTATAAAAAAAAATATTCGTGTTATAATGTTGATGGCCCTGAACTTGCAAATCGCACTCTCTTAAGTTGTGGATCCAAATCGTCCGAATCTGACTCTGATTCAGAACTTATGATGTCTACAGGCACGTTACTTCCAGACTTCTTTGGGGGCCCATAACAAAAAACCTGGAGGACTTTGGGCAAAACTGGGAGACAGGGGTCTTTTTTTTTGTCTTTTATCACATAGTGGTGTCCGTATATGGTTATATTTTTTCGTGTTGCACTATGTAATATTAACTTAGCCCTTCGACAGCATACTCACGTCACAAACCGAGAAGAGTATTTCAACGGAACCCCCCTCAAAAGCAGAGATCGTGGCGGCACACACCCACGGAACTAACCGATTGAAAGGAGGTTGTGGCAAACGTAAATTCGGCTGTTACCACCAAATTGCGGTTGCCACAACAGAATTGAGGTTGTCAACACTGAAGTGAAATTCGGTTGAAGCAACTTCGTGTCATTACTGATTCGGTTGAGGCAACTGAATCTTGAATTATATTAATTTTGTCAACCAAATATTCTAAAATTTCGGTTGGAACAACCGAATTTGGAATTAATTCCCATGTCACAACCGCAAATGTTACCAAAATCGGTTGGAGTAACCGAATGTGGCATCAATTCAGGGGCAGCAACCGAATTTGGCATCAATTCGGTTGTCGCCACCAAATTTGGTATCTAATTGGTTCTAACTGCAGAATTTGGTATCAATTCGATTGTATCTACCGAATTTGGTATCAATTCGGTTGTATCTACCGAATTTGGTATACAATCGGTTGTACCTACTGAATTTGATATAAATTCGGTCGAACTAATCCTCAAGTCGGTTGCAACGACCAAACTGGGCGACAATTCGGTCTGTAGGCACAACCGAATTCGGTCTGTAGGTACAACTGAATTTAATTTTTAATTCGGGTACCACAATATAATTCAATGTAATCAAAATTTGGCGTTTAAAATTATAAAAACAAATATTTTATTAAAAAAAGTTAAGGAATGTAAAGGGTTTTTCAACAGAGACGCTACAAAAGTAAATCGAGAGGGACAGCAAACGACGCCATATTTGTTCCCGCTCTTTTGACATTTCTATTCAGTTAAGTTTGCCATTTCATCATGGAAAGATATACGAGCCAACAACGAGTCGAAATTATTAAAATTTACTACCGAAATTTGGAGTCAGTGGCTTCAACTTTAAGAGGCCTCAACAATCAGCGATGAGGCTCATTTCTGGCTGAATGGCTTCGTCAATAAGCAAAATATGCGTTATTGTTCAGACAGCAATCCGCTCGTAAGCCATGAGTCATCATTGCATCCCGAAAAAATTACGGTTTGGTGCGGTTTATGGGCCGGCGGCGTCATTGGGCCGTACTTATTCCGTGATGATCAAGACCGGCACATTACTGTAAATGCGAATCGCTACCGTTGAATGATAACCGAATATTTTTGGCCCCAATTGGATAATATGGGCTTGGAGGACATGTGGTTCCAACAGGACGGTGCCACCAGCCACACAGCGAATGCCACAATCAATTTATTGGAAACCAAGTTTGGTGAACGTGTTATCTCACGAAATGGCCCAGTCGATTGACCGCCTCGGCCGTGCGATTTGACGCCGTTAGATTATTTTCTGTGGGGCTACGTCAAGTCTATGGTCTATGCCAACAAGCCATCGTAAATTTCGTAAATAAATTTCGTAATAAAGAATATTTCAATTTATCTAGCCCCTGAGTTGTTTGAGACAAATGAAACATTCAAGTTTGTGCTATGGAAAGGATGTTGCAAACGTATTTAAGTTGTTATAAAATTCAACGAATTCCACTTCACAACTTTTTTTAAAACTGCAACATTAATTTGTAATTCTCGGAAATTCCAATGGTCTTTCTCTCCCCCCATTTTGATAGACTTCAGGCATTACTTGTCTTCTAGGACTTCATATCGCCCCCTTAAGACCACTCCACTATAGCAGACTAACTTTTGAAAACAACAACATAATACGACAAATTAAGCTAATTACATTAAAGTTTCTGTGTTTTGTTGCAATTTTGCAAACACCGTTAACTTCATCATCACCTCTATTAACTTTCAAGACATTGCGACTAACTAACAAGCATTTATAGTTGCTATATACTTACATAGTACATACATGCATATATCCTTAAGCATTCGTTAACATATTACGAAGTAGCTGTTTGCGAAAAAGGGCAGTATTTGTTGTTTCTTAGGAAACTTTGACGAACAATATGGACAACTTTGTTACAATATTTCAAATAAACTTCAAAATAATCACAAAATGTGTCTGTCTGACTTGTCTGTCCAGTTGCATGCAAATACCCTCGTAACTTAACACTAGACTACAACGACGTCAGACTTCATTAAAATTTGCATACAACATTTTACTGCTCAATGATTTTCTGACTATAGACGGATTCAGTGAAGACAACAAAACTTGAAAAGTTCCAGCACCAACAGCGGTCTTACACCATCAACACAACAATCAACTGGAATTGTAGGTATTCTCGTGTAGGACATGATAATAAAATCTGTACGACCATAAATATATTTTGCAAGATTCAAAAAAAGGGATAAATATTGAGGAAGCTTGTACATATTTTAGTACCACAACAAGGACTATACTTGTGGCGGCCTTTTTAAAGCTACGAAAGTATATAACATTTTCAATTGTGTTGAAACGTTCAAACAGCAGGAGAAGTCTGTATCGCAATTCTAAAACAGTTTAACTATAAACGATTGTAGTCTGATGGCCAAAATTCAATAAATTTCAATGATGAAATGAAATAGGTTCGATGAAATTCTTTAAACACCCGAATATTTTGTGGATACTTGCTTACTTATCCGGTCTTGTACAACCCCGGAGGGTCAGGTACCTTATAAAACGTAGACAACATATTTCACCAACCAGTTCGATGTTTTGCTTTATCTCTCCAGTTGGCAATATCAAGTGTACGCAGGGATTCGTCAACCTGACCCTTCAAGCGAGGTCTTGGTCTTCCTATTTTTCGTCTTCCTTTGAGTTAGGTTTCGAAAACCCTTCATGATGGTTCGTCTTCATTCATTCTACTGACACGGCCTAGCCAACGCAATCCCGTTGTTTGATCTGCTTAACTATATGAATGTCGGGATGCGTCGCCTATAATCGCCGTTGTGCACTGGGCCATACATTTTTCAGAGAATTTTTCTCTCAAAGATTCTTAGAGATGTTTCGATTGCTTGCGATAAGACTAAGGATTTTGCGCCAGACAGGTTGTATGAGGTTCTGGTACAGCTGGACTTTTGTTACTCGAGAGAGGACTTTATTTCTAAAGTGCTTGCTTAGCCCAAAATCACATCTAGTGTTGTTAATGTCACTGGCTGATGTTTTATAAATTCGTCCACCACCGCGAAATTATAACAGTTATAAACTTTCACGCTTTGATTTAATCGCCTGGAGGCCCAGCTCGTTGAAGCCATTAAGTTTAGAGTGTCCTCATTTACTGTCAGACCCACTTTTGCTGACTCCTTCTCAATTCTTTAAAACACCGCAATAACTTCTCCAACTGTGCGCACAATAATTTCTACATCATCAGCCTACGCGAGCAGCATGTGACTTTTGCTGCTGATGGTTTTATTCATGTTGACTTCAGCTTTTCGACTAACGATCTTCATTAAGATGTCAATGAGATCGCAGTAAAGGGTGAAGCCTTGCCTGATGTCTCGCTTGGTTTCGAAAGATTCGATAAGATTCTTATCAACTTTCACTGCGGATTTGGTGTTCGGCAAGGTCATCCTGCACAGGCGTATGAGTTTAGCAGGGATACCAAGCTCAGACATTGCTGCTTGGAGTTTCTTCCGTATTGTGCTATCGACGGCCTTTTACAGTTTCCTTTCACAGTTTTATGACAAATGACAAATGATACAGTAAATGACAAAATTTCGCAAGAACTGCATGTTCGGAATATCCAGACTTCGAGGAAAAGCCGACGCATCCACATGACAAACAAACTGATTCAAGTTTTTATTCGGCATAACTGGAACTCTGTTGCTTAAGGTTGAACATATATTTGGGGATTTAGAACATGTCTGCTTTATCTCTCTCAGCATTCTTTTTTGGTTTGCTAGTAATATATCCTTTCAAGTGTAGACACTTTAACAAATTAATCAATTTTGGGATTTTTGCTTTCCCATTAGTACATTAGAACTGAGTACATTTACAGTTTTATATGCTTTCCTTTGCCATCTCTAATTCACAACATGTTCATTAGATAGAATCGGGCCTACTAAACTAAAAATTGAAAATGCCCTTAAGACGCATTTACTACTGCTGCTGCTGCCACACAGCTACTTCATCATTCATTATAAGACACAAATGCAACACATTCCTATTTCCCCGTACTGGCAGTTTGCTGAATTTCGTATTCGTTTTTTGTAAGTTACTCTGGCTGTTTGCTGAATTTTATGACTGCTTACAAAAATTTTGTAGTTATTTGCGATTTTCCTTTCGAAGACACAATATTCTCTGTACATATTGTTGGTATTGGGCTTATTTTTCTTTATTAGATGTTGTTGTTTTTGTTGCTGTTGTTTGGTTGTTGTTATAGTTTTAAGAGTTTTCGTTGTAAACCCATTCATTAAAGTAACCTGAAGTTGGTTGGGGGAACAAAAGGCGAGAATTAAATCACGTACACAAACTACAAAATTGCGCATAAAATTATTAATTTTTCAATAGAGCGAGGAGCAAATGGCAACAAGAGTGAAAGACAAGACACTAAGGTAGATATTTGAAAAAGAAGAGTTATAGGAGTTACACTCAAAAAAAGGGATAAGAAAACGCTTTAGAAGTTGTTACTAACAACAAGTTTTAATTGTGATTGTGAGCCAGAAATTATTGTAAATTTTTGCCGCCTCGCAGATTACTATTGATTCCTCTCTCTCTCTCTCTCTCTTACCAAAAGCAGTAGAGTGACATAGTAGTGCAAGTCACGAATGCCAAGCCGATTCTTAATATATTCCTATTCAATAACAGGTACTTCGATAAGCACTGTGTTGTATCACCAAAAATGCATTAAATTTGTCCATTGTCTAAAATAGGCGCTAAGCTATTGCTTATCTCTGCATTACATTGATAAGGTGAGTATTGTGTCATCAAAATTGAAAAAAAAATTGCAGAATGTAATATTTGAATCCCTTTACGGAAATGTAGATTCAGAAAAAGATCGATATTTACTACACGCTGAAAAATAACGGCCCCCTAACATATTCTCCGGAACATATTCTGGAGGAACAATGTATATGTTTCAAACACATTTCAAACACTCATATATTCGCAAGTCCCAAACTCACTTGTATTTAAGTGTAAACAGAATCATGCGTATGTTTCCACGTATGATTTTACGTGGAAACATAAGCGTTCTTCATCCTAAACATCCATACACTTACGTGGAAGAACTGCATGTTTTCCCCCAAACCTACATATACTTACGTGGAAACGTATGCGTATTTCCTCCCAACCATAATAATATTTAGAAACGAATTATTCTTTGATTTCAGTACATATGTATTATTTATTATAATTAATTTTATCAGTATAAATCCACATTTATAAATAATTAATACAAAAAATTAAAATATTTTAAATGGACCTTTATACAGTTACTTGCATTGAATGCCTTATCTTTTTTTTTCATGAAATGAGAATCTGCTGCTCTGCCCGATGAACCACTGACGACTGATTACAAGAAACGAAAAAGCAAAAACATCAGCCAAAATAAGAAACATTTCATCTGTAATTTACACGCACTTTTAGGAATATTTATGACTCACTGTCTGAGAGAATAATGGAAAAATACTGATACACACGTACAAGATATAGTCTCTCGTTATCACTCTTTTATTCTCTTGCTCGCGAGAGTGCACAGGCAGTGCAACAAACACAGCTGTATTTGTATCACAACCATAAATATATGTGGTTCGCAAACACATATTTATAACATATTAATCATTGTGTCTCAAACATGTAATATTGAATAGCAAAGACAATATGTATGGACACAAGTATATTATATTTGCAACAAGCTTCAAACACACTTTATATTTGCATCCAAACAACAAAAAATACAGATTTTCAGCGTGTAGACAGTAGCGACAAGAGTTGGGTACTTTACGAGCTATATAATTCCCCTGGGGTGACCAGATATTACCCTCACGAACATAATCTACATATTGGTGGTTGTTATATTACTTGAGCTCCTTACTTGAACCAGTTCGGTAACTGGTGAACGAGTTCAACACTAGTCTAGTAATGACAAGTTACTCCCTTTTACAATGTTTGTGATTTTTTTCCTCAGGTACATAATAATCAAATCATAACAAACCGGAAGCGAACGAAAATGTGGGCATTCATTGCTTCATAGGTTCCAGTCAAATTATATTCATTTTGCTCTTTGTTCCTATAGTGTAGCTTTCTCATACTGTCCAGAAATAAGTACCTAGTAGGCCGCATCTTGAAGACATCATCAAATAATCGAGAACGATCATGTTATGTCTTAAAATACATACCGAGAACATTCCTAACATCCTCTCAAGACACTTTCTTATAAATGTCTCCAAAAATCGTTGACGACTAGCAAGCGACATTGTGACAACGAAGTATGCGATTATGTGAACGAATCTAACGTATTTAAAATGGAATTGGCCAAACAAGTTTTACCGATGACAACGTACAAGACATTGTCGCTCAGATTGTCGTCTTTCGATACAAATGCAAACAATTTCCTAAATGCATCTTTGAAGCTGGGTAAAAACTGCCGCAAAGAGGACTTGTTTTTGTTGGCTTCTATCCGGTGATACACAAAAACTTCAAATACATTTCATTGCAAACTCCGCTATGCCTTCAATTCCTATATATTTGAAAGCATGCATCGTAAGTAGAGCGCCCAAAAACTGAATTTTTGAGCTTCCAATCCAAAATACTAAATTCGATATATCAGAGTTGAATATAAATAATATTATACTACTGTAATTAAATCGAAAATACCGGTTATACACGGTGGCGCAAAGGCAATTTCATAATGTGAATTATCTACAATTTTCAGTCGAATGTGAAATACAAGGCCGTGCACTGCTTGCGACATCTCTAGTGGATCCAGTTTGCATGAGACGCTCAGCCAAACGCTTAGCTGGTCGCGTAAATGGCACACAACGACGAGGAAAAGGAAGACGAAATTCACGCTGCGTTAAAACAATAGACCGACAATTTTTCAAATAAACAGTATCAATAATTCCACGTTCTCCAAGTGGGTATTGATCCATACTCTATTATTAAATAATTATCTATCTGTCTACAACATAGGAGTCAACACACAATGACATGTGGCGCCATTTGCAACAGTTAGAGTACATTCACATTATGTCATTACTTTTGCGCCACCTTGTATAGGAAAATTCAAAAAAGCATTTATTTGAAATAAATTTTCAACGGAAATGAGCAAAAACTAAACACACGATAAAGAAACTATGATTTTTATTGAAAATGATGCGTAAAAATCCTGTAGTGCTGCAAATTTTTATTATCTGCAGTCTTAGAATTTCTATTTTTTGTAAATAAAATTTTTATCGCACGTTTTTTGCCTGCGTATGATGTTCGTAGTGTAAACTTAAAACAATACGATCGGTTTCGTCACATCATCGTATTCGTGTTCATTGTGTCCGAACAGCATGTTTCTTTTCGTGCTTGGTCCTTCGACAGGAAATCTCTACGCGAATGAATTTCTAATATAGGTAGTTCATGCTTGCTTGTGGGTTGAGTTTGCCACTGAACGTATTCAAATAAAACGATTCTGCTTGGTACATGTTATTTTCATGCGCTTACTGATGATTACTAAAGATCTGCACTAGATGTTTTGAATAACTAGTCAAGCCATTTGCTGTTTTCCAACACATCTACTGTAGCGTAGTTGCGACAAACAAGTACTCCGGGGTACTGTCGACAAAGCGTTCGTGTATGTGTGTGCACACTAAACACAATTCGATGTGACGTGAAGTACTCGTATTGTATGGTGTAATCTACAGAGCCACAGGCATACACGAACCCTTTTTTACCAGAACACTGAAGTATTTGGTTGCAGCAACTTCGCTAAAGTACATGTCTTGAAAAAAACAGACGTCTTGAATGACCAAACAAGATGTCTTGTTCAGATGTCTAACGTCTACTGTTCACTTCAAACATGCTGGAAATTTGTTTGCTATTGCAATAACTATACTGGCATTTTGTGGAGTGTAATTCCGAGAATTTGTAGAACGGTGGAGTGCGGTTCCGAGTATTTGTTCTGCTGTACCGGTTCTTCGGTTCTGCGCATAACTACCGGCACAGGTACAAACTTGTTTAAATTATGATGAATTAGAAGATATAAACAATTGATTCGGAAAAGCTCTCACAACCAGTGAGCTATATACTAGTTCTAGTTTCACACTCACTGAGTGGGATTTTTACACCGATTTCGAATGGTATTTTTAAAGCTGTCCTCATGGCTAAATTCTCGCTATTATCGCCGTCATTAAGTGAAATGACCGCCGCACTGTGATTCAAAATCGACTTCTGTAGGTCAAAATGTAATATCCTTTGACATAGTAATTTTATTTCTGCTAAAACCCGATTGTAGGCAAGGAGTCAAGGATTATTTGGAGATATTCAAATTAAAAATATGATAATGGGGTATATTTTAGAAAGTATTCCAAAGGTGGCCACTTTTCTTATAAGGGTCCGCAATCTAACGTTTTTTTTCAACTAGTGCTTATTTCGTGAATGGTAACACTTAGCTCATGTCTGATTTGACAGATAATTAGTTTTATCCTTCCGCTGAACGAATATGCTTATGTATACGCTTGAACAACGCTGGGAAATATGGGGAAAATGGGCCTGCCAAAACAATCATCTTTTCAGATGAAGCTCATTTTGATATTGGCGGGTATGTAAACAAGCAAAATTGTCGCATTTGGGGCACAGACAACCCGTACGCATACATTGAAAAGCCGCCGCACCCAAAACGAGTCACTGTTTGGTGCGGATTTTGGTTCAGAGGGATAATTGGGCCATTTTGCTTCGAAAATTAGCAAGGAGTGGCCGTTACAGTCAATAGCGATCGTTATCGGGCCATGTTGAACGAATTTTTGTTCACAAAAATTGAAGAGGAGGATATTGGCAACATTTAGTTTCAACAGGACGGCGTTACGTGCCACACAGCTGAAGCTACACTCGACGTTTTGCGCCCTATTTTTGAAGATCGCATTATCAGCCGCAGAGCTGATGTCGTTTGGCCACCTCGGAGCTGCGATTTGACACCGTTGGACTATTATTTGTGGGGTGCCCTCAAAGATAAATGTTACGCCGACAAGCCAGAGACAATTGACGCTTTAAAGGACAATATTCGTGAAGCCATTGATGAAATACAGCTGCACACAATCGATAATGTGCTAAAAATTGGACCGATCGTGTGGGCTACTGCATGGCCAGCCAAGGCAGCCATTGGAATGAAATTATTTTCCATTATTAACCGGAAGGATTGTACTTTAAAATAAAAAAGAAATTTGAGAAAATATTCCGTAGTTTTTTTTTATAGCATTTTCAAAAAAAAAAAAAGTTATTTGGCGGCCCCGTTATTTCTATTTGAAAGAAAATACCAACACTATTTTCTTTTCTATGTTTTTCACATATTTTTAAGTTACTGGTCATCACGAGTATAAAAAAAGTATTATAGAAAATATTAGAAGAGTACTTTTTTATTGAAAATCGAAAACAATTTAATTGTTTTTTCGAATTTATGGCAGTGTATCTCAGAAAATTTTGAATGTATGGAAATCAAATTTCCTTCAATATAAATTGTAGTTCTAGGTTTTAACTCGATGAGTAAGTTGTGTTTACAGCAAATATAATTTGGCTGTACGAAATATTTGAAAAATTTTCGTTTTACGTTTCGTTTTTACGTTCAGTTAATCGGTTAATTTTGAATTTACAGTGCATAGAAACTTCCTCAAATAGAATATCATACTATTTATTTTTTCGAGTGTATCTAGTGCTTATAATAACTTGCTTCATATTCCTTGTATCCCGAAAAGTTTATGCAACTTCAATCTTCTTCTGGTGTTTTTTTTTCGCTTACAAAAATATTCACGTTATTTATGCATAGACTAATAGCAATAGTGGCAAAGATTCAAGCCGTTAACGATTGAGGTTAGGGCTGGGTAGAAAAAGTAAACAAGTGTTTTACCCCTTTTTATTCACTGTCAGTTGCAACAGGAAAAATTGGTAGCAGTTGAAGGTAATAATCAAGTCTAGTCGAATGTCTGTCTATTGGCACAAGTGTAGGTAGGCCTTAAAAGTGCCACTCAGAGTTGAAACAAATCAAGCAAAAAACAACAAAAAACTCTCCACTTTTCCCAGCTTTTTCCAAAGGATGAAGTCTATGAATATGAATATGACTATGTGAGTAAGAAAGCGCGCGCAGGCATTGCAAATTAAAAATTGCTAAAAATATGATTTTATGGAAATTTCTTAATAACTTGAAATTGCTAGTACATGGACAGACAGTCGCACTGACTGGATGTGCGACGATCTGAAGGCTAGGAATTTTTATAAATAAAGATGAGATTGCTTTAACATTGTTGTAGAATTTTAATGAAATTTGAAGGGCATTCTTAAGAAGTCCAGCGTAATAAATTATGAATATGAGTTTGGAAATATTTGTATTCATACAAAATTAATTAAGAATCAAATTTAGATGCTCACGCTATTGTTTGATAGTGTTGGAGATAGAAAATAACTTGATTTCGTGACTATCTTACTTAAATGGAAGAATTTTTTCAACGCTGCGGAATGCGCTTCTCTTTAAACCAATTAGATATAAAGGAATCGTAATGTAATAAGTCAAGAGAAAAAAATTGTTATTGAATTCAAACATTGTTGGCTACTTATCAGCAAACAATATGTCTGTTATTACAGCAAATGAACTGAGATAACAATAAAGAGTTTGTGGTATTAATAAAGTGTCAGGCAAGATCTTTGTTTAAAACAACAATCATACGAGTATATATGTTGCATGAAGTAGCAAATATGTTTACAGAAGACTTTGTTCGCTTGAAAATGAAAAGGAAACATATTTACTTATACAGAAAATCTATGTTGGGCATGTTACAGTTTCAGCAATTACATCAACATATTTTCCAGAACCCCGGGTACTATTTCCCACAACGAGGCGGATGTAATGTTGGTGGCGAAACCTGGCCGTGGTCCGGCTTCTGTATATAAATTTCCACCGCTTGAATGCGGCTTCCGCCACCCTAAAAGTATTCCTGATTCTACAAGATATAGATCTGATTCTATTCTTTGAACCATGGGTCGGTGGAGATAAAGTTCTTAATCTGAGGGCGCGTACGTATAAACTGCTTCAAAGTGCAGGTAGTATAAGACATAGGGTCTGCAGGCTTATCAGGATCAAACTTAATATTTATCTTCTTCCATCTTTCAGTAGAGAAGATGAAGTAGCAGCCAACCTGGAGTTAAGTAACTCCAATTATTGGCTGCTCTGACCACCTTAAAATTTCTTTCGACGGCGGTCACCTCGCATAGTGACGGCGACAATGTCGAGTATTTAGCCATGAAAATGCTTCTCAAAAATACCGTTCGGAACCGATGTAAAAGTGTAGGTCCCAATCAGTGAGTATAAAACTAGAATGCGCACAGCTCACTGGGTATGAGAAGCTCTCCCCGATTCCTTCTAGGGATGTAATGGGAAAACATTTATTTAATTATGAGTAGCAACCTTGTGATTTGTAACAGGGGTAGGAACATACCTTTATTAATAGAAGTAGGCAAGAAGAGCTTGATGCTACCGTTGTAATATCTGAATGGGAAGTTATGGACGCTTGTAGCTTTTCTAACTAACAATATATTAGTTTTTTCGTTATAGCCCCGACCTTCCACGCAATATTACGAAGGCAGACTGGAGAAAATTTAGAGAGACATTCAAGAGGCGTATTCCAAACAAACCTTAACTGAAGGTGCGAACTATCGTCGACATAAACACAACAGTCGAACGAGACAAATCAATATACAACAGGACTGGGGTAGATATAAAGTACAACTTCAGCAGAACAAGCGTGAGTTCAGGAAACCTAAAAATAAATCCTGAATATATTTCTGCGGTAACGTAAAAAGACCATCCGAAGCTTCCAAGCTTAGGGGAGTTCTGGCCCCACCACTTTGTACTATTGGGTATATTGGACAAGATGATGGTTCTTGGACAAACTCCAGTGTGAAATCACTGGGGATGCTTCTGGATACACATTTCCGTGGCAATTACAAAAATGAACTAGATACTTCAGTTGGAGATTCTTTTGAAGTACAACCGTGGGATGTTGCTACTGAAATTGTAACCGACTCAAAAATGTTTGGGGCTATAAAAAGTTTCAAACCTTTCAAGTCGTCAGGACTAGACAATTACTTGCCGGTGAAACTAAAAGCCTTGGCTGATAAACTGGTGAACTGGCTCAAAGTGTTCTACGCCGGATGTATCAAGCAGGCCTATATCCCTTGGAATGGAGTGTAACTAAAGTTGTCTTCATTCCTAAAGTGGGGAACCATCCACACGGGATCAAATGATGTCCGGCCGACTAGTCTATCGACATTTCTCTGCAAACCATTGGAGAGATAGCTTAACGCCTAGCGACACAGGTTACTCTCTACTCAACACCACACCTACGGCAGAGACAGGTCTACCGAAACCATCCCGCATGATCCGATAAGGTTTATAGAAGGATCTCTCGCTGTTAAAGAAAATACTATGGTAGCTTTCTTAGACATAGATGAAGCCTTTAACAATACAAATATCTGCGGCACTCATGCCTCTAGGGGTTGACAGCAACATCAGGTTTTTTTTCCATAATCGTCTTACAACCAGACATATTTTGACTAGTTTAGGGTCAACGGACCGCAATAAATTACTCAGCAAAGGAACGTCTTAAGTTACCAAATACTTTTAGGGACATCCTGCAACAGGCCCTTCATAACGCCGCATTATGGGCTTTGGATAATGGCCTTCGAATGAAGAAAGACCAAGACAGAACTGGTTCTTAACAACTCCAGGTATAAGGTACCAACTGTTTTAACTGTGTTCATGGTGGGTAGTGGAATTTCTATGGCTGAAAGCACAAAATTTTAAAATATTTTACTTGACAGGAAGTTAAACTTCAAAACCAATATTCTGAAAAGGACTACATAATCACTATATATCGGCAAAAGCGAAAACGGAAAACACTGCAGTCTGAAAGCTCGTATAGTAAATTGGATGTATGCCGCAGTAGTTAAGACCGTTGACGCCATATGACGTTATCGTCTGACGCCATTTGACGTTATCGTCAAAGGAAATGGATTCGGACACAGTGTCATTCTGAACACTATGCCTGACCTACCAGATGTTGTTGCTCTTTGGCCGAATCAGTCTTTGACGAGTAGTACCACACTGTTATAACGGGGTTGTCAATAAGAGCGCTACAAAAGTTTTTTATAATAAAACAAAACCAGTTTTAGATTCCAATGAAATTCTTTGTTCCTGAGAAAGTACGTTCGATGCCATTATGTATGGAACTCGATTTCTTTTGCATGGCCACCACGGGCACGCTTGCAGAAGTCCAGCCGCTGAACCCAATTTTCGACGGGTTTCAAGCATAAATCGGCCGATACTGCTGCAATTTCACGTTCGATATTCGTACGAAGTTCATCTATCGTCGCTGGCTTGTTGGCATAGATCACAGACTTGACGTAGGCCCACAGGAAATAGTCTAACGGCGTCAAATCGCACGACCGAGGCGCCCAATCGGCTGGGCCATTTCGTGAGATAACACGTTCACCAAACTTGGTTTGCAAGAAATTGATTGTGGCATTCGCTGTGTGGCTTGTGGCGCCGTCCTGTTGGAACCACATGTCCTCCAAGTCCATATTATCCAATCGGGGCCAAAAATATTCGGTTATCATCGAACGGTAGCGATTCGCATTCACAGTAATGTGTCGGTCTTGATCATGACGGAAGAAGTACGGCCCCATGCCGCCGCCGGCCCATAAACCGCACCAAACCGTAATTTTTTCAGGATGCAAGGATGACCCATGGATTACGTGTGGATTGCTGTCTGACCAATAACGCATATTTTGCTTATTGACAAAGCCATTCAGCCAGAAATGAGCCTCATCGCTGAAGATGATTTTCCGATGAAAATCCGAATCATTTTCAAGTTGTTGCTCAGCCCAACTCACGAACATACGACGCTTATGGTGGTCAAGCGGCTTCAGTTCTTGCGTCAATTTGATATTGATCAACGACGTCACAGAGATGCCCAACGCTTGAGAACGACCTGTGAGAGACACATTTGGACTTTCTTGAACCGATGCCTCAGCGGCAGCAATATTCTCCCCACTACGGGCACTTCTTTGTCTCACTGGCACGGGAACATTTTGTACTGTGCCTGTGGATTCAAAGTTTTCCACTAGACGCTCAATTGTTGATCTGGTAGGACGATTATGATGACCATAGATTTGACGTAGCGCTCTTAAAGTTGAGGCCACTGACTCCAAATTTCGGTAGTAAATTTTAATAGTTTCGACTCATTGTTGGCTCGTATATCTCTCCATGATGAAATGGCAAACCATACTGAAGAGAAATGTTAAAAGAGCGGGAAAAAATATGGCGTCGTTTGCTGTCCCTATCGAGTCACTTTTGTAGCGTCTCTGTTGAAAACCCCATTACTTGATATATCGGAATGGAATTGTCTCATCACTTGACAGAGGAGATTCGTGAAGATGGTGCACAACTTGATTATACAGTAGGCTCTGGTGTTTTTTTTATTGAGCGAAGATTTAACTATATATTGTTAAAAGACTGCCTGGTCACTGTATTGTCCACCAGGCAGAAATCTTCGCCATAAGGGGAGTAGCGGAATGGCTGAGAAATATTGTTCTGACTAAAGTCGGAATTTTGTTCTGACTAAAGTCGGAATCAATATTTGCTCCGAAAAACAAGCTGCCATCAAGTCCCTGGAAACTAGCTGCCTAAATTCGAGAACTGCCTTCGAATGTTACAGGTCTCTTAATGCGAAGGCTGTAAAGTTTAAAAATCATCTGATTTGAGCGCCAGGCCTCTTGGACGTAAGAGGGAACTGTAAAGCAAATGAACTTCCTAGACAGGGGACTATCTTACATGCTCAAGTAGAACTAGAACATGTGGACATGCCTCTAGCAACTTGCAAGCATTTCTTGGAAAATTGTGCCCTTATGTCAATTAACGGTAGGTGGTCACTAGTAGAAAAAGGAAATGCAACTTAAGAGCTTTTAGGATAAAAAAATCACTAGTGACACTGCGAAGAGTACTGTAGTCAGAATTAGCGCCAGATGCAGTTTTTATATATCTTGACCGATATTTCAGGAACGTATGTACCAGAAATTTTTTACGTCGCTGATTACATGTTAGAACTACACATTCCTCTTAAAGAAAAAAATCTTCGTAAAGATGATCACCTAAAAAAATTGGAAATGCACATAAGTCGTTTTTTGTTTGCAGCCCAGATATATTCAAAGCTGATGTAGTCCCTCCAAGACTTGAAACTTATCGTGTCCATCATGGCGCGTCAGTGCCTCGGTGGACGATATGCAGAGCGACCGAAAGTCTAGAGAAATGACTTCTGCCGTGATGAAGAAGAGGTGGAGTCTATAGAACACCTTCTGTGTCTGTGCCCTAACCTAAACCTAAACTAGTCGTTTTTGGTGCAAACCCCCACAAAAATCTGAACACACGTGTTGGACAGACTATGTGTCATTGGAATCAAGCTTAAATTTTCGTTACCAGGATTTACATTAGACTACATTTGCTTAGGTTTTTTGATTTTGTTGTTTGCGACAACCTCCAAATTAGTTTGTGACAACCTCTAAATGCGTTTGTGACAACCTCTAAATGCATGTGTGCCAACCTCTAATTTCGCTTGCGTCAGTTGTGACATCTTGTAAATTTCTTATTGGTTAATTCGGTTATCTCAACCGATTTTTTATTTCGGATAGGTACCTTTTTTTTGGCTGTACCATTCTTAATTGCCCGTTCTCAACCTAATTCTGTGTATTTTAGCCATAAGTGTTGAGTTTTCTTCAATATCATTCTGACTGTCTTCATTGTACGGTGGTGTATCTTTTGTCAGTTTTTCAAGCCCAGGAAGGCTCTCGGTAGCAATTTTCATTAAACAGGTAAATGTATTGACAACTTGTGGTCTCCTTTTGTTAACAGCAGACAGTCTGATACTTATATCCTGGAGTATAGTTTTTTATTGAATTTTGGTGATGCTAATCTTCGCAAAAGACTGCAATTAGTTGGGCTTTATATGATTGCTCTCCTTCCCAGACGGCGAGATATCGCATCGCAATATCAATTCCTTTGCCAAAACAAGTGGATTTCTAACGTAGTTTTCATCTCAATTGGATTTCCTGTAAAAGCATTTGCACTAATTATGCCAATCTTGTACGTTTCTCACTTCCCGTTCTACAAACATCCCACTGTATCGATTTAAAGCCAAAAGTTTAATACCTTAAAGTTAATCGTGTATGATATAAAAAGGTTGTGCTTAAACCAAAACCTCTCTAGACTCATTTAACTGCAAATTCTTTTACTTAATGAACTACAAACCTCTTTAGCCATGACGGCCGACCGGTCGATCGACCTCACAACAATTCAAGGATTATTTACCTTCATTATGGATAATATGGTTGTTAATTGAATATTTCCTTTCTATTCCACTTGATAATATTTTTTAATGGATTTATAGTCAATACATTTGGGAATTGTTGTTTTATGCCAATAAATAATCAAATACTAACAGTTCAACAAACGAACGGATAAATGCTCCAGTACCTTCTAGAGTACCCATTTAACTAGACGAACACGGAAAGAGAAAAAGTGAAAAACACCAATCCCAAAAAATAACGCCAAAACATTTAAAAATAACACTTTAAAATGTCTGGTAACTACAAATCAATTAAAATACCAATGAAAGCTACAACAAAAATAACAACTTTGTTTTCGAGAGGACGAAGAAAGGCCCCAGGCACTGGAATCAAAAGTAGGTTGTTGGCTATTCGCTTAAGAGTATATTTGGAAAACAAAACAAAAATCCAACACAATTTTGCTGGTTGTTTTTTATTTTTGAGGAGATTTTAGTGGTTACAAAGTGCCAAAGAACGGCATTCTTTGTGATACTAAACCAAGCCTTACGAACCACAAAAAAGCCAGTCAGTCAGTCAATCTGCTTGATAGTGTTTCATTTGTTTTGCAATACACTCGAAGAAAAAAATTACGGCATTTGAGTGCAGAATAAACTAAGACAGCTGCTTTCATCAAATGAGTATTGTTATGAAGTATGTAACTCAATTTTCATTACTTGTAATGAAGGAAATTTTCAGCACCGGTGAGATGTGCATTTTCTAGCTATTTTAAAACCCATCATTCAGCAGGAACAGATTTTACAAAAATCGAAATTGTATGGAGAAGCATAGTAATGGTTGACTACGATAGTGTTGCCTTCAGTAAACGTTATTCTACACGCTAAGACAAATGTCGTTAAACCCAAATCTTAGATAAATAATTTTCATTGTAATTTCATAACACGGTGTTACAAAAAATAGATTTTTTTCTGTCCTATGAACCAAATCCACATATTCGGAAAGAGGGGGAAAAAAATACACGTGTATCGTCGATTTTCATGCACACGTCAGAATTTTTTTTTTTTAAGTTTGAAGTATAAAGCTCGTAGTGGCCTGTGTGAAAGCCTTTGGACCGATTTTTAACCCTTTTTCAGTGATCCAATCGAGCTGATTTTTTGCAGGCAGACTCGTGGAAATGACTGTATCACGTCAAATTTTTTAAAAACAATTTTTATCAATTCTCAGATTTTCCCCAATTTTTATTATTTTTGAAAAAAAAAATATTTTTTTCACTTTTCTTAGCATAACTTGAAGGGACTCCAAATTTTTAAACTACTTAAGCGTTACGAAAAAAAAATGTTTTTTGACCCATCCTACTCGATATAGTTGTAGTTAATCAATAGTAACCTTCTAATACTAAACAGTTTTTGACTTTTACAACACTTACAACTGGTCTGACAGATGAAATAAGGAATTGCAAAATTGTTTTAAGTTCTGTTGTGCGAAAACGTATTTGTATATATTTCATCTGAAAAAAATTCAGTGCCCGACGCGAAATAACTTTTGTTACGTTTGTGGCTTATTCGCACCAAGTAAAAATTTGAAAAATATTACTAAAACAGTGGTGAATTCGTTTCAGAAAATATTTAAGACTGCTTATGTTCCTTACATGTGGTATACTCCGGAAGTCGTGTGCGACTATTGCTGTAGAAATGTGTGCAAGTTTACTGATGGAAGGTCAACAATAAAGGACGCTGTACCAACAATTTGGCTACCACGCATGGAGCACTGCAATGAATTGTGCTACTTTTGTGTAACTTTTGCGCAACAAAATTAGCTACGCTAATGTAGAATTGGTAATTCCAGCAGTTCTATACTCATCAGAAGAGCGTGTAGCAGCTTCAGTGGAGATTTTTGATAATGTTCCCGAAATAAGCGATGCAGAATCAACAGTTGTACCAACACTGCTATCAACTTTTCTTGCATCGAATGCGAGATGCGAGAGTCCACAAGTATCGGAATTTGTGGCAACACCCAGTGAAATTGGGACTGCAATGCCGCATTTAATAACGCAAGCCGACTTCAATGACCTCGTACGAGACGGAAATTTGTCGAGGAGAACTGCAGAACTCTTTGCATCACGCTTTAAGCAGTGGAATATAGTGGCGGCTAATTTCAAAATAACAGCCGCTCGTGGTCGAGGTACCACTATTCCATATGACGAATTTTTTAAATTGCACGAAGATCGGGATAAAACCTGGCTTATTTTTCTGATATTGATTTGATGTTTGCAAAAATTGGTTACCCTCATATTTCAGAGGAGTGGCGACTTTTCATCGATGCATCGTTCAACAGCCTTAAAGTCGTGCTGCTACATATCGGTTACATACATCCATCTGTCCCGATCGCATATGCCACAAACCTCAAGGAAACATACGAAGGCATGGAATTAATATTACAGCTTATAAAGTACAAAGAGCATAATTGGAAAATATGCTGCGATCTGAAAGTGGTCGGTTTACTCATGGGTGTTAAGCGTGGATTTCCAACCCACCAGTGCTTTTTGTGTACATGGGAAGGTCGAAAAAGAAATGAGCATTACACTGAATTTAAGTGGAAGCCGCGAACATGCTACAAAGTAGGCATAGAAAGTATAGAGAATCTACCATTGGTGCAGCCGTCTCAAATCATTTTGCCTCCACTACACAATAAGCTCGGTCTCGTCTCAAAGTTTGTTAAAAAACTGGAACGTGATGGCGAGGCCATTGCAACTTTGCGCAAAATTTTTCCGAAATTGAGCGGCGCAAAGATTCATGCAGGTATTTTTTTTAAGAAGTCATTCAGTAACTTTATGTTTTTTAATGATTTTTTTGATTTAAGGTGTTTTCAATGGTCCGCAGATAAAAAAAAATAATTGCAAGTTCTGAATTTTCATCAAAATTAAATGCTATCGAACAACGTGCATGGAAAGGTACAGTTGCCGTTATTGAGCAGTTTCATGACAACAAACGAGCTGCCAATTATAGAAATATTGTAGCAGAAATGGTTTCGGCATATGGCGAAATGGGCATATTAATGTCGCTAAAGATCCATTTTCTTCACAATCATTTAGATTTTTTCCCTGATGATTAAGGAGCTTGTAACGATGAGTATGGCGAAAGGTTCCATCAGGACATTGCGGCTATTGAAAAGCGCTTTAAAGGAAAAGACATTACGCATATGCTTGGGCGAATACTGTTGGTATTTTTGTCGCGATACTGAAGCAAATGCTCACAACCGCAAAAATAAAAGGCCTACATTTCTTTAAAAACATTAAAATTTTTAATGTAACAATTCTTTATTTTTATAAAACAAAAGTAATAAAATAAAATTGTTTTTTTAACGAACTGAAACCTTAAAAAAAAACGATAACCATTTAAAAAAAAATAAAAAATTTAGGAAAATCTGAGAATTGATAAAAATCTATTTTTTAAAAAAATTTGACGTGATACAGACATTTCCGTGAGTCTGTCTGCAAAAAATCAGCTCGATTGAATCACTGAAAAAGGGTTAAAAATCGGTACAAAGGCTTTCACACAGGCCACTACGAGCTTTATACTTCAAACTTAAAAAAAAAAAAATTCTGACGTGTACATGAAAATCGCCGATACACGTGTATTTTTATTTTTTATCCCCTTTCCGAAAAAGTAAATTTGGTTCATAGGACAGAATGTGTGTAACACGGTGTAATAATTGCTATAAACGAATAACTGTTGCTGGTATAACCATATATGAACCGACAAACGTTTAGAGCAAACGATATATGGTGATTCCAAACTCACTCAATTTGGGGGAAACAAAAGGTTTCCGTCAACTGTACTGCCCAATTGAAATATCAGATAAAATATATTCGTTTGTGGATTCTAACTACGGCAACCAAACATTCGTTGAATCAAACTCATCATTTCCTTTGGCATAAATAAAATATTGACATATGGCATAAGTCAATTAGAAAATATTGAAATATTGCATAAACACATTTGACTGATATTGTGCTTGAATTTTTAACAAAAATTACAATATTAACGACAAAGGTGGTATATTAAAACCGAAATTGTCATAAATCAAATTTGTTTACGAGAACCAATAATACGATTACCTCAAATGATATATGGTAAACCTAAACTGAAAACACCTTTTGCGATAACCGAATAATGTTTGCGTCAAGTTTTTATTTCCCTTAGCGGAATTCAAGTTTAATTTCACTAAATTGGTTGTACTTTGGATGAAATGGGGCCCTATATAATAGAGTTATTTGACTGAAATTTAAATTCAAATTCATTTTGGCACACACGATTTCCGTGACCCAAGCACCATCACCTAAAGTGCAACCTAATGTCTGCACGCTGAAAAATTTGTCGTTTGGATGCAAATATAACGTGTTTGTAGCTCGTCAAAAATATAGTGTACTTATGTCCAAACACATTTAGGGAATTCACAAGGTGTACTAAGGTTCTAGGTTGTAAGAAAATATAAGACCTCCAATAGCACATATGTGAACACCCTGTCGAAAATACATATGTGACCTGTTCCACGAAAAGGGGCCTCTGCGCCGAAAAATTTTTTTTTTACTTTTTGAGTTATTCTTATAGAAAACGTTCTTTCAAATGCCGCAAACCGCAAGTTTCTATGTCTTTTAGTTTTTTTACAAATCATCTTTAAAATGAACATAATTAATGAAATATATGAAAAAATGAACGAAGCGCTTTTTTTAAACGCTTTTTTGCCAATAACTTCTTTTCGGCGCAGAGGTCCCTTTTCGTGGAGCAAGTCACATATACTACAATCGAAGGTATATTGAAGAAGGTGGTGCCACTAGATCAAAGTGTATTTATATCAAGTGGAAGCACTAGGCGTTGTTGTAATTGTAGGCAAAAACAACAGGCATTTGGTTTTTATTTCGCGCCGACGTTGTGTTAAACTCTCCATGTAGGTATACCAACAATAAATGTAAACAAGCATGTACAAAAACAAAATTTACATGAATTTGACAGTTCCTAGGTACAACGTCATGAAAATACTGAAATCAGCTGTGCTAATGCTTCCACTTGATATAAATACACTTTGCACTAGATGTTACTGAGCGACTTCTAATTAATTAAATTGACAAAATCAGCTGATTGTGAGACGAGTATTCACGAACCCGCCTATCCCAGAAACCGGGTTTTCAGTTGTTTCGAAAAGTGTAATTTTCGAAACACCTCTGCAACGGTTATTTTTAAAATAAAAAAAAAATTACAGCAGACAGTTGTCCGAGGCCTTCGGCCACGGACTGTCCCTGCAGGCTGTGTCAGAGACACGGCCATTAAGTTTAACGTAGAATACGCCATCCGATAAGACAGAAAACATATATAACAACAAATTCATTTGCTTATATTATTTATCATTTATTGTTATACTAGCTGACCCGGGCAAACGTTGTTTTGCCTTCAAAGCCTAAACATACAAACCAAGTCAAAAAAAGTTTGTAAATGGGAAAAAAGAAGCAACGAAGGCATGTTTTGTGTGTGGAAATATTAATTTTTTATTCAATGAAAAATGGTGAATGACGCATCTATTGCAATGCATTTGTGGCTCGATGTTGTCGAACATCATTTGCATTGCGCGTGCGCCGTCCGAATGAATGATGTTTTGCTTTGCGTGGCATGGTAAGAACCTCATGAATTCCGAGGAACGTTTTGCGACGACGGACGCTTAAGAAATGAAATGATAAAGAATGAGAAAAAGAAAGAAATGAGAAAGAAATGAGAAAAACTCACGCAAAACATAAAGAATGAGAAAAAGAAAGAAATGAGAAAGAAATGAGAAAAACTTACGCTTGAAATTCAAATCGATTGGACTTTTGTTCACTGACTCGAAAAACTCACGTTTGAGCTTGAAATTCAAATCGAGTGGACTTTTGTTCACTGACTCGAAAAACTCACGCTTGAAATCCTAGTTTAATACGGCACTAAGAAGTTTAAAAACGGACCTTTAGACGAAGGGAAACAATCGAGAGAAAAAAAAGAGTTCCTACCGAACGGGGCCGAATACGGTGGAATGAATGCTAAAGAGGAAGGGAGGGAGATGTTCACGGCACGGCTTACTCGGAATTAAAAAGAAAACAGCAAACGCTGTGTTCGTTGGAAGGGGGCGTAACACCTAGAATAAAAAAGAATAGATGAAATAAGTGTATGACGCATTATTTCTACGTACCTGTTTAACTATCCACAGCCTTAATTTTAATAAAGCTGGTTGCCGTGGGTTAATCTCTACCATCCTAAAATATAAAAATTGTATAATAAATATTGTATAATATAGAATAAAAGCTTAATAGATTTCACTTACCTTGCATTACGTTGTATTGTTAAATTGCTAAATCATTTGTCAACATAAGTCAACAGCTGATCACGTAACACCCAATAGCCACATTTACTACGACGCTTTAAACATTACCCAGTAGGAACACCTTGTGATCAACCTAAATAAACTCGTATTTTTTTTTCTGTTTAAATAAATAATAATTTTTTTTTATTTGTTGAATTTACTAAATTCAAGGCCGGCAGAATGTTAAGTCCATGTAGATTTAGATAAAGATTAAAGCAAATATGTAATTATGTCAATCTACGTACTGCCCTTAACTTAAATATACCAATTCACAACACTGAATATATAAAACAATTATAATTCTAAGCACGTAGACATCATTGGCTGTAAGCTGGACGGAGTCGATAAAATAACAAAAGCAACCAGCTGATCGTAAAATACATCAATTTGTGAACATTAGAATCAACACATTTTTGTAATCCTATTTTTTAGATGATTAGTTTTTGAGCTCTCAGTGAAACATATTGTACAAAATACATTGTAGATTATTCAATAAAGAATTTTAATACATAACCAGAACCCATCAAGTGTTACTCTTTTATTTAGCGACCAGTTTATGTGCTGTGTTGTTTTGATTAAAGGATATTTATTTAGGTAACATTTTGCTGTACTACACAGGATGCTTTCAGTAGTCAGTCTTCAACAACATCATCAACAACCCCATAAAGGACATCAGTCAAGACAGGTGACTCCTTTAGTGAACATTCAATACGGTGGAATGAATGCTAAAGAGGAAGGGAGGGAGATGTTCACGGCACGGCTTACTCGGAATTAAAAAGAAAACAGCAAACGCTGTGTTCGTTGGAAGGGGGCGTAACCTCGCCCATTTTTCCAAAAATTTATACTCTCTAAACCTAATCTGGACTATACCCTTTCGAATGAAACCGGTTTGGGCTAAATCGGTTGGACGGTTGCCGAGATAAAAATATTTTTCAAAAGGGGGCGTAACCCCGCCCATTTTTCCAAAAATGTATACTCTCCAAACCTAATCTGGACTATACCCTTTCGAATGAAACCGGTTTGGGCTTAATCGGTTGGACGGTTGCCGAGATAAAAATATTTTTCAAAAGGGGGCGTAACCCCGCCCATTTTTCCAAAAATTTATACTCTATAAACATAATCTGGACTATACCCTTTCGAATGAAACCGGTTTGGGCTAAATCGGTTGGACGGTTGCCGAGAAAAAATATTTTTCAAAAGGGGGCGTAACCCCGCCCATTTTTCCAAAAATTTATACTCTCTAAAACTTTTTCCTGGCCGACACGAATAAGCCCTGAAAGTTTCATGAAGATCGGGTACGCCGTGTGAGAGGAGTAGTCTTACAAACTATTTCTGTACACAGACAGACTTTCATTTTTATATATATAGATATGTTTTCTGTCTTATCGGATGGCGTATTCTACGTTAAACTTAATGGCCTCGGACAACTGTCTGCTGTAATTTTTATATTTACCAACGGCATTTGATTCAAGTCCGTTTAAAAAAAAAATATTATGTTAAATTTTTTTAAACTTAATTTAATTTATGTATTTTAATTAATATTTTTATTGAAATAAGTTCTGCGAATGTTGAGAGAGCCGCCCTAATATTAAAAAAGGTTCACCTTATCGAGTCTTCGCATTAGCATTCGAGCGTTGTGTGAAAGCTTTACGCTTTACAATTCAAAATTAATGTTACAACAGCTTTATTGAAGCTTTCGCAAAAAAGCTTTATTACGTTAGCTTACTGTTTGTTTCACTTTTTACTAGATACATGTTGCCATGTTCCTAAGCAATGTTGAGCAACCAAAAACACTCAACCAAACACCACACATATGTTTGAGTGTATGTGTTTAAACAATTTTCATTTGAGAAATTTAAATATTAGGAAGATATCAACCAATATGAAATGTATATCAAACGAAAGATAACATCTTCATTTACCTACAAAAAAAAATTTAAAAAAATTCATCTAGCCGTTTCCTTAAATTCAATGAAATAAAGATTACAACAATAAAAACCTGACATGACTCCTCATACCGTAAGGTAAGACGTATTCTACGTCAAAAAATTTATAGAAAAAACATAAAATATGTTAATTTATGAGTTTTGTTACTATTTTCTATTAAAAATTTCACACGTATTTGCTATTATTAGTAATAATAAGAAATAGATCGCCTTTATGTCCTGTTGTCGAATCAAAAATTTTCCGGGGAAGGGGGTAGAACACACGATTTTTAGCACAAAAAGTTAAACACAAAAGTTGGGGGAAATCCCTATTTTCCGAGTTATGGGCCTCCAAATTCCGGATAAGGGGCGGTTATTGTCGCACGATTTTTTATTGTCGGACGATTATTTTGTATTTGGAGTCGTCCTGCCGGGCTCAGGGACCATGGAGAGAAATACCTCTGTTTCTTAATTTGCATTTCTGGATTTTGGAAAAATGTAAAAACTATTTTCGATACGTTTTCAAAATTTAAACGGCCGATATTTCAAAAACAAAGTGAGCTATTGAAAATTTTCTTTTAATTTGTTTTGTTTACTTTGCTTTATATTGTCCAAAAACGCTGCCAGACAAATTCCTTTAGATGCTTTTTAGTACATGGTAGCCCCCCGTATATCCGAAATTTGGAGGGCCATAATTTTACCCAAACTTTTGTACCTTAAATTTTCAGATTAAAATTATATCTTCTAACCCACCGGTGCACCTTTGTTACTGTATTTGCTGACTGTAATTGTGAGGCGATTATAAACAAACTCGATCAGCTGTGTTGGTGCAACCACCTTCTTCACTACGCCTAGCTACAGATGGTGAACAAATGGTAACAGCTGATCGCTTAGTACACCGCAAAAGCATGTCTTCAAAAGTTGTACTATCGGACAACACTTTTGTATGGGAAAAACCTACTACAGTTGTACAACTGTTGCAGAACTTTAGCACATACGACACATACAACACTTAGGACACCCTTGTGAACACCTTAATTGTGTTTGCTATTCAATATAACATGTTTGCGATACAATGATTAATAGCTCATAATATATGTAGTTATCTGTAACCCAAATGTAGGTTTGTTTGTTGAAAACTGCTGAAACCTATAATGTGACAGACAATAAGAAATAAAATGCACCAGATCTTCAATTTACGAAAACAATGCTTGCAAACATGTACATGGTTCCTGCAATTTGTTGCTGGGGCCGCTATTTTTCAGCGTGTATCCACTGAGCTAGGCTAGGTGCAAAGGCGTCGCAAACCTTAACATTGGGATTTGCTTTTTTGATTGTGTTGAAAGAAGACAGAAATAATTGATGACACAGTATACACGTTCAAAAAGCTGTAATATTTGGTTTTTTGGATGCAACTATAACATGATTTTAGATTGTCGCAAATATAGTAGACTTGTGTACGAATGCGTTAAATTTTCTATTCAATATTACATGTTAGAGACACAGTGAATAACTGGTTACATGTTTGCGACCCAAATGTGGTTATTCTTGTTGAACACTGATGAAATCAAAAACAAGACAGACACCTAACAAGCAAAAAAGCAGACGATCTTAAATTCACGCAAACAGTCCTTGGAAATATATACTTGGTTCGTGCAATATGTTGCTGGGATGTTTTTTTCAGTTCCTGCAATATGTTGCTGTGATGTTTTTTTCAGTGTGTAGTGCTGTGCTTATTTGTAAGGGTGATTTTTTTCTGCTTTTTGAAAATTGTAGAAATTACAGCAAATTTGTACATGCGAATGAAATATTTACTTGGATAGATAAATCAATGCCTGCCATTTACTTTTCACGGATTATTTAATGAAAATATTTCCCACCGCTTCGCTTCATGTGGTCCATTCTGAATGTACAATTATGGCAAACTTTTTCCAACATGTCGGCCGGTATTTCACCAATCATGAATGTAATGTTGTCTACCAAGGCTACAATCGTGCTTGAGTTGTCCCTACAGATTAGGGACTTCACGTGCTTCCACAAAAAATTAACTAATGGGATCAAATTGCACGAACCAGCATGCCAATTGACAGCGCCACAACATGAGATTAATCGATCGCCAAACTCGACTCTCAATTGTTTCATGGTATAACGTGCACTCTGGTACCGTCCTCTTGAAACCACATGCCGACCAAGTCCAATTCTTCTATTTAGGACAAAAAAAAAATAACCGTGATCATCGAACGGTACCTTGTTCTATTGACCTAACGTAGTCTCGCTTTAGCTTTAGAACGAGGTCCTTACCTAAAATCTTTCAGGTGGTCGAATAACATATAGTCAATTGCTGCGATCGCAGATGGCTGGACACATAGCGACTTTCATAAACACTGACTGATACAGGAGCAATATCCTCCTCGGTATGCACTTTACGACTTTGGTAAAAAAAACTGGGCAGCTGTCTGTATATTATTGTTACTTTCAGACAGATTACATTTTCTAAGCGGGTTTACAACCATCGTGCTAATTTGAAGAATAAATATAATATAAGCAATTGAAATTGTACTTAGGATCTTCAAACCCTTACAGCATTTCCCTATGGTTATCGAAAAAGTAAGCACTGATAATTTTAAAGGATTTCGAATCAATACTAGCATTATTTTCCCCTAGGAAACTCACAACATTTTTCGATTTTCTCGAATACAACATTTTCTTCGAGCTCTTAATGTCTTTCCACCTAAACTGCCTTTGCCACCCACTATTATAACCGATAGATTACAAACAACTTGTTGTGTTTTAACGCTTTTCACTTTGTTTAGTTTTTTTTTATCACTCTTGTATTTCTGTCCATGCTCCTTTTTCCTATCTCCTTTAGCAGAAATTAAGAAGAAACAATCAACACCACCACCAACAACAACATCATGTTCCATTACCTGGTTAGTGGAAATGGAATGAATGAATTGGGATGTCAGTAGACATAAAGCGAGAGAAAGAAGTTTGAGAAAACAAAGTACATTGGAGACTGTTGAATGTGTCGTTGTAACGCCTACTTGAGACATGTGATAAAACGTTTAAGCCATGTTTACAAGTGAAATTCTACTATTTTAACTTGAAATGGATTGTTGTCGTCGATGTCTCAACAATTTTGGCATTGAAAAAGACACCAGCCAGCTTTGTGCTACTTTGGTGGTAGTGTTTTGGGCCAATGCAACCAACGGCGGCGACACTTGGTGTTGCGAATGCAGTGCAACAGTTAACAGTTGAAAGACAAATCAAACTGTGGGCTAAATGTGAAATGGTGTGACAATTAAAAGTTAATTATGGGAATTTTTTGTCTTGCTGGCACAACTGAAAAATATTTTTGGGGGGAAAGCGATCAGGTGATAAAATTTGGCCGAGGGTTTCTCTATATATTTTGGAGGATGAATGTTGACAAAACTTTATGATTACACTGACTCTGGTGTTTAATTTCTATCTCTTTCTTTCTCTATATATTTTGGAAGATGAATGTTGAAAAACTTTATGATTACACTGACTGTGATGTTTAATTTCTTGCACTTGCTACTTGCATTCTGCCTCATGCTATTTCTTATTAGAAATATAGCCCAAGAGTTACCACCATACTGCCAAAAGAAAGTGGTTTCACATTACATCCCATAAAGGAATTGGGGAGAGCTTTTCACAACCAGTGGCCTGTTTTATTTACACTCTCTGACTAGGACCTACAGTCTTCCACAGGTTCTGAAAGGTATTTGGAGAAGTTTTTTCATGGCTAACGACTCAATAGTGTCGCCAGCGCTAAGTGAAGTGACCGTCGTTGAAAAGAATGTTCTCATGAACACGACTGAGGCACACTGACCATTGAACTAGCAACGGCCTTCTTTAAGTTAGGCTAGAATGTTAGTGAGGTCCCCTCAGGAAAGTCACCCAAGAAGCCATTTTGAATAACCACGTTACCCTAGAAAGGAAACAAAGAAAATAAAGTGATAGTAATCGATTGAGGTTACCTCTTTATACCCAATTGATACTGTTAATATAACGGGTCCGCCAAATAACTTTTTTTTTTGAAAATGCTATAAAAAAAAAACTACTGAATATATTCTCAAATTTCTTTTCTTATTTGAAAGTACAATCCTTCTGGTTAATAATGGAAAATAATTTCATTCAAATGGCTGCCTCGGCTGGCCTTGCAGTAGCCTACACGATCGGTCCAATTTTTAAGCACATTATCGATTGTGTGCAGCTGTATTTCACCAACGGCTTCACGAATATTGTCCTTTAAAGCGTCAATTGTCTCTGGTAACACTTCTCTTTGAGGGCACCTGACAAATAATAGTCCAACGGTGTCAAATCGCAACTCCGAGGTGGCCAAACGACATCAGCTCTGCGGCTGATAATGCGATCTTCAAAAACAGGGCGCAAAACATCGAGTGTAGCTTCGGCTGTGTGGCACGTAGCGCCGTCCTGTTATAGCCAAATGTTGCCAATATCCTCCTCTTCAATTTTTGCGAACAAAAATTCGTTCAACATGGCCCGATAACGATCGCCATTGACTGTAACGGCCACTCCTTGCTCATTTTCGAAGAAAAATGGCCCAATTATGCCTCTGGACCAAAATCCGCACCAAACAGTGAATCGTTTTGGGTGCATCGTCTTTTCAATGTACGCGTGCGGATTTTCTGTGGCCCAAATGCGACAATTTTGCCTGTTTACATACCCGCCAAGATCAAAATGAGGTTCATCTGAAAAGATGATTTTTTTTTGGCAAAATCGGCATCTTCTGTAAGTCGATCGCAGGCCCATTTTTCCCGTATTTCCCAGCGCTGTTCAAGCGTATACACAACCATATTCGTTCAGCGGAAGGATAAAACTAATTATCTGTCAAACCAGACATGAGCTAAGTGTTACCATTCACGAAATAAGCACTAGATGAAAAAAAAACGTTAGATGGCGGACACTTTATTATAGAAGTAGATTCAGATCAATACTCTACAAAAGAAAAATGGTGTCCCATAACATTCCATGAAGGGATTGAAGAGAGCTTCTCAAAATCAGTGAGATGTGCGCTTTCTAGTTTTTACACCGGTTCCGAACTGTATTTGGAGAAGCTTTTCATTGGATAAGTACTCGATAGTATCGCCATCGCTAAGCGAGGTGGCCGTCGTCGAAACAAATGTAAAGTCGTCTGTGCAGGGATCGAATTTAGTCAAAAAATGGCTTTCTTAAAGTTGTTCTCCGTATATTTTCCAAGGCTGATCGCTGTAGGGAACAGTGCTCAGGAGTTTTCGCCATGAGTTCATCGTCGCTACTACGATAGTAACGCCTGAATTGTAATCCCATATTATCATCATGCATACCAATACGCCAGTGACCGGCTATGACAGCCATCATTCTGGCTATTGTATTCCAGTTCAGAGTCGTCTGGATCTTGATTATCTTACCGGCATATCTAGGCCATATACCCCGTGATATGCGTCACGTAAGAAGTTGTATCCAGTTTCTGTCAGCCTCGTCGTGGAATTGGTGATAAATAATGTTACCCATCACTATTAGAGGGCGTCCGTCCGTATTTCCACTTGAAACTTTTCTGGGTAGTTCATCCGCGGCTTCGCTTCCGCCTATATTAGTATGACTCCGAACACAGACTACGGAAAGTCTTGTCGTGGTGCCGGCCTTGTCTACCAGACTTCTGCATTCACGAGCCAGTATCGATCTATTCTCCTCTAAAGATAGACATCTTATCGCGGCTTGTCTATCCGAGAAGATAGAGTGTCTTTACTACTGACGACATGTCTCCAATAATGCCACTTCTTCCGCTTAGAAGACAGGGAGACCGATTGATAATGTATTACCTATATTGACAGTGTTAATGACACCATAATGACATCTACCATCCATTTTAGACTGATACGTAAAAATTCCAATGTCAACATTCTGCAATGATTCCTTCCACTCTTCTCTTTGAGGTGAGATTGTTCTGAAGTTGTTCCGTAAGTTCAACCCGGGGATCATAGCCAGTTATTTAAGTTATGACCCCACTACACGCTGAAAAATCTGTATTTTTTGCTTGTTTGGATGCAAATATAACGTGGAGCATGTCGCACATATAGTATACTTGTGTCCTAACACATTGTGTTTGCTATTCAGTATTATATGTTTGAGACACAATGATTAATATGTTATAAGATATGTGTTTGTGATCCAAATATAGCTTTGTTGGTGATATAAATACAGCTGTGTTTGGTGCACACTTTACTACTTTTTCTACGCTATGCTCTTTCGAGAGCAAAATACTAAGAGGCGGACAAAGGCAGATCGCTCTCAGTCTAAGTTAATGTTGTTACTCTATTTTTGCATTATACTTTCAGTCAGTGATTCATATATATTCCTGAATACGGATACAAATGAATTGAGTTTTTTTTTGTTGACTGATTTGTTGCATTTTATTTTCGTGTATTAAATCGTCAATCGGTCGCTTGAGAGGAAACACACGAACGCATTGACGTAAGTATATGGACGTTTGAGATGAGACATGTATTCGGCTCCAAGTAAAAGTATGCATCTTTGCAAGTTAACATGCTAATGTTTGCATTTAAGTATAAGTGAATTTGGGACTAGCAAACATATGAATGTTTGAAATGTGTTCCACACATATAAAGTACATGGTTCCTGCAGAATATGTTTGGGAGAATATATCACAGAGACCATTTTTTTCCGGGTGTAGGCAAATTGCATAGATTCCTAATATGCCCTCAGATTCGTTGGGTCCAAAATTTCAGCTCTGTAAATAGCAAACCACGCTTTGCCCTGAGTACCCTTAGCAAGCTGTTAAATCGGAAGACAATTTATCATCGTATCGAGAGCAGCAGAGGTGCACGTCCGTTATGCACCTGTCATACCAACGAAAGCTGTTCTCTTCACTGTTGATAGTTTTCTATCTTTCTCCTTCATACAGAGGTGGTCTAATTACCACCGTGTGCATTCATAATATCATTCCCGAGTTTAGGTTTCATGTTTCATTCCATACATTTTTTTCCAAGCGTAGAATCCGCCTTACGCCTTCTTAACTCTGTGTTCAATATTAACTTTCCAGTTGAGTTACGGATACAGAATTACTCCTATATACTTCGCCCTATCTGACAATTCAAATTTTTTACCATTGAGTGAGGGTGCCCGATATTTTGGAATAGATCGCCTATTTGTGAACCAGGTTGCAGATCAGGTTCATCCGGGTTAATACCTAGATCACGGCCTTTGCCCCAGGTGCTTATCTCTCCCACAATATTCCCCATGACATCACTTATCACGGACCTATTACCATCACCGCGACATCATCCGTATATGCGATTACCATTATCTTTCTGTTAACCAAGTCCACCAATAGTGTGTTCATAACCACTAACCATAGTATTAATAATATTACCCCCTGGGGTGTAACCCTACAGACTGACCTAGTGGTCGGTAAATCACCTCACTCAGCGCTTATCCGTCTCGCCCGCAGCATTGAGTCTATCCAACTCACAATATTTGTGCCTAGATTCATATCCTTTAAGGCTTATATGATTCTTTCAGTTCTGACGTTGTTAAAAGTGTCCTCTCTATCCAGAAAAGCTGCCATTGTGTATTGTTTATAGAAGAGACCCCTTTCAGTCATGCTAAATATTTTGTATAGCGATGTCTCCGCCGACTTTCCCTTCATATATTAGTCCATATATTAGTTCACTCTTAGTCACTAGCTATTTGATATATTCATCCAAAATATTTTGTAGTGTCTTACGGTCTGAAATCCTCACACATTCATGGCCGCTCTTTCCAACCAAGATGAATATGACTTTCGCCCTTGTCAAACTTGTCGGGATGTAATTTAATCGCAAACTGGCCATGAATAATACCTTGAGTAGGGGTGGCCTGCCGATGTGTATGGCAAACAACTAGTTAAGTCTCACACAGGTTTAACAATTTTGTGCAGGGTATATGCAGTATCATCGTCTCCAAGTCCACTGTCGAGGATTTATCACTATTCCCTTCACCGCTAGTCTGTATCCATCAGTGACCCCTGGTTTTGCTTTTGGTGACTCAGTCCACAACCGATCCAAACTCCGTATGAGGGATGGACTTGAGTGGTCCTTGGAGAGAACCTTGGTCAATCTGTAGGATTCCTTTTGGCTTTCAAATACCCTCTTATACTCTCGTTGAAAGTTCTTGAAAGGCTTCTAGTCCTTGTTGTTGTAACGCTGATTAAAAACACTTCCGGCCTTCCTCATTTAATTCTTTAATCGACGATGGTGGTGGACATGAGTTATTGAGGGCCCCTATAATGTTTGGCTGGCAGCCAAGAGCCCATCTTCGTAGACGTGCCTCGCCTCTATGTACACGTACCTCGTCCCAATGTTAGTACCTTGTTTTTGTTTTAAATTTTCCATGCTATTCTTCTGTATTCGTCTTTAAAGGAGTAGATCAGAAGCCCACAGGTTTGTAGCTGGCCCAGTTCTTGGCAACGCCACAGTTAATCTCCGAGGCGGTGCAGTAACTGAGAGAGTAAAAACAGTACATCCCATGAAGGGATTGGGGAGAGCTTCTCACCGCCAGTGAGCTCTGCGATTTCTAATTTGTCACTCACTGATTGAGAGTATCACGTTAAAAATCAGCCGGTATTTGCTCCTGGCTGCCAACCATCCAAAAGGCACGGGTCAAATAAACTCCTGGTTTATGGGGTATTTTATCGACATTACTGGTCTTGACCCGTAGTGTTAGCAGGGGCACTGGAAAGGGATGTAGCACTTCCCTACGAACTGCGGTCGTGGGCCAGGAACTAGGTTCACCACCAGTAAATGAGTTTAACCCACAAAGTTATTATATACAATTTGTGACGAAATCAATTTAAGATCCTATTAGTCACTATCAGTGTTTGTTGGAACGTCGATACTCGCCTTGCCTGGGTTACATGGTAGGTACACAGTAGCGGTAGCCAGATTTGAGTTACAGCTGTGACGGCCGTATATATCTGGATCGTTCTACCTTCTCATCGGCTGATTTTAACTCTAACTATGGTTGGTGATAGAACTCAAGCCGCTTTGGCTTACAGTTGAGGTGTTTCCAGATAATGGTTGAAAATTTTAAATTGTTGGGTTGGATTTGAAAATCCTTGAATTTAACGGACATAATTTGTGGTGAACGGACTCAGGTTACTGGTTCCGTGCCAGGGAATCAGGAATTGGCATTCTATTGCAAGATTAGATTCGGCGCTGACCGAAATCAATTATGTACTAGACATCTGCACAAGACGTCTTGATTGGCAATTCAAGACATTAGGGGTTTTTTTCAAGACATATACTGTAGCGAATACCAAGTACATCAGTGTTCAGAAAAAAGCATTCGTTTATGTGCGTGAAGCTGTAGAGCTCAAATCACAATAGTACTAGTGCTTCACGTCGTATTATGTTTTTGTGCACACACATTTACACGAATGCTTTGCCGACAGTTCTCCGAAGTACTTGGTTGTCTCAACTTCGCTCCAGTACATATTTGAAAAAAAGCAAATGTCTTGAATGGCCACTCAAGACGTCTTATGGAGTATGTCTAGTATACACAAAGTAGTTGTTGTAAGTATTGAAACGGTTTCTACCGGATTGTCGACATTTTAAGTAAACGGTGATGGGCATTGGTAAATGCGTTCAGGTTACTGGTTCGGTGCCGGTGAAACAAAAATCGGCATTCGGTTGAATGGTGATAAGCAGTGCTGATCAGGATCGGGTAAGGGATCGCCAGTCGTAAGTACTGATTCGGTTACTACCGGAGTGTCGGCATTTGAAGTCAATGGAGATAACCAATGGTAAATGGGTTCGGACTACTAGTTAGGGGATTGAAGTTGAATTTGCCGCATCATTATCGGCTGGTCACAATATAATCGACGATAATCTTCGCTGCAAAGTTAGTAAAACCAAAGTATGCAATAAAAGTCTTGATTTTGCGAGGAACAAAGCCTTCGTACAATTAAGGTCCAGATCCTACGTACAACAAAGTTTCAATGTCCATGAAAAGCACAACCTTACGAGGGGATACGCAAAGATGCAGAACCCAGGAAGAGTGAAGACTTCGTAAAATTCAAGATACAGTCCTCGCACTGAGTAAATCCTTCGTGAAATTAAAGTGCAAAGTCCACGAGAAGCAAATCTTCACACTTTCCATGAGTCAGTTAGACTAGAACTTTTGCAATTTCCACCCCCTTCAGCATTACCAACCAAACTTCTTAGTCTGCGACACATACTCATCTTTAGGTTACTTGATGCAATCAGATAACTATCGCTAACCTTTAGCCGATAAACCGTTATTAGTTAATTTAGTTTTAGTACATTGAAAAATTAATTTTTAATTTACCATGTAAAGATGGCAGGGTTCTACAACAACAGGCGAGTTAATGTCGATGCGCAACGGTGACTATGACAAAGCGCTTTCCCAGCAGACACCACAAAAGTACGCACTTTATACCCACTCATGATGTAGCTGAATGGAGAGCTGGCTGGGTGACTCCATTAGGCGACCAAATATTAACGTAAGATATTCTTTTAAAACATGTTTGTTGTTACGTAGTACCAATTCCCAAAAAATTGTCTAGAGAAAATTTAACATGTTGCGAAACCGTTAGTGCATCCATCCCACCTACGTTACCATGGATGTGCGAGTATTAGATTTTCATGAAAAATATTTTGTTACAAGTTTTCCAAAATTAGCAACAATAAGGTTGGTTTCTTGTGAAAATGTACCATGGCACACCAGGAAGACTTTGTTGGTTAGAGAAGCACAGTGGGGGAAATAGCTAACGAAAATGGATTGATATGAAATAAATAAATAAATATTTTCCCATTACATACCAAGAAGGTAGTTATGCGTTTTCAGAATTTACATTCACTAATAGGGGCCTCCAGGTTTTTACCGGTTTCAAGTCCTTTCCTGGCTAACTGCTCGATAGAGTCGCCTTCAGTAAGCGAGGTGCCCGTCGTCGATAGAAATGTAAGGAGGTTACTGGCAGGGATCACACTCACGTTATGAGACACAAGACCTCCACTCATTAGCCATTGCAATACGAAGCTCTATAGATTGATATTACAGGATCATGTATTTGTGATTGATTAGAAAACAATGCTATTTCGTAGTGTCTCATAGACCTAAAGACTTGAAACGATGAATGATTCAAGGTGACTGATTATTTATTGTTAGCCACGGTGAACTAACACTAAAACAGATTAAACCTTTCCAGAAGAGCCTGTAGTTGTTAAATATTTTGCCAGATGGGACGTAAGGTAAGGTCGCAACAACCCCTAATGCTGCGGTGTCAACCTTCAATGGTGCTGTTACATCCTCTCACTCGGTTGCGATAACCTTTCCTTCGGGTGTCAGAACCTCTTATTCGGTTGCGACAACCTCTAATTTGGTTGTGTCAACCTCTAGTTCGGTTGCGAATTTCAATTCGGTTATGAAAACCTCTAATTCGGTTGTGACAAGCCCTTAGTCGGTTATGACAACCTCTATTTTGGTTGTGACAACCTCTAATTCATTTGTGACAACCTGCAATTCGGTTAAAGCTGGAATTCGATTATGGTGTACCAAGCTCAGACACAGGTTCGTAGTCCTTTCTTCTGTATCGCAGTATTGAAGGCAGCCTTTTAGTTATCTCTTTGGCTACCTTCGGTTTTTTTCTTGTGTGTTTCCTTCAGGATATGGTGTAATGTAAATATCTGGTCGGTTATAGATTTTCTAAGTATAAGGCTACACTAACAAGACTCTATCTGGTCTGCAACCATTAGTTTTAGCCTTTCGCAAATCCCGCTTTAAAGGAAATTGTATTCATTGAATAAATGTCTCATTCCACGATAGTCGGCACATACGCTGGGGCTAAAAATAAGTAAATGGTTTCCCATTTCGTCCCATGCAGGGATTGGGGACAGCTTTTCACAACCAGTGAACTGTGCTCTTTGCAGTTTTGCGGGCTTCAGTTTCACACATGCTCCGAACGGTGAGATGCTTTTTCGTGGCTAGGTACTCGATTGCGTCGCCGTCACTAAGAGATGTGACAGTCGTTGAAAGAACTGTAAGTTGGTCAGTGCAGGGATTGAACCCATGTTCTTATATACAAGAGCCGCGCACACTAAACATTGCACCACCGACGGCCACAATGACGGGTTACCTTTTTAAATACAGAATGCTGAGACTCTAATTTAACCAGATTTTATTGCATTTGAGCTGGTGCATGCTCCCTACCAGCTCATTGAACAGGTCTGCCATAATCCAGCAGCATCTTTGGCTTTATGGTTTTCAGGCCAGATAGTTGATAATCTGCCTTAGAGTTGATAAGTATGGGACACTCAACACCAACGGTATCTAGTTACTTGACTCCCTCGACTGTAAAGTATAGGAATATCCTTGGACGGGTAATGTAAAGAAATATTTTCTCCATATCTGCGAAGTACTCTGTACATCTGTAACTAGATTTTCTAATTTTGACACATGGCCGCTAGTTCAGGTTTAACCTTTTGATGAAATTATCGGCCTTCGTTCTCACTTCTTAAAGATTATATTTGTTCACTCTCCCGCTTCCCCATTTTCCGACCTTTTCTCGGTTAAATAGGCGGCTTACTCCCTCCTATATTCATTATGACGCTCTGTCGGAGATCAAGTTGCGTCTAACCGAAGTATTGCCATAAATGCATACTTCTATTTACCATGTAGCACTGGTCTTCGCAACCGTCTTCCTGCATCCCTTATAGAATGGGAAAGGTGTTACCACTTAACGTCTAAATCGCTGTGAGGGGGTGCATTCTAACCTTGAAATTGAACGAGGATATTGGAGACGTCCGTGGCTTCCTCTGATAAGTGATGCTTTCCAACGTCCAGGGAAATTTGGATTCGTACTACCTTGCTTGTAAATTCCTGCATTTGGCGACTACTTCAAAGCGGAGCCACTACTAGAGCGGAAACCCCATTTTCTCAATTCGGTTGTGGCAACTGCAATTCAGTTGTGACAACAGACAAATTCTTAAACAATTAGCTTAGTGATCGTACGGAATCTAAGTCTAGGCTAGGCATGTTGTCATAACCGAATTGCAGTTGTCACAACCGAACTGAGGATGTCACGGCTGAGTTTGGTCCCCCAAACTGAAATTCGGTCCAAGCCACCGTAAAATGATTGTGACAACCTCTAGTAGGTTGTGACAATCTCTTACGGGGTGGCGACAACCTCTTACTCGAATGTAATGATATTTAGTGTGGTTGGGACAATATCTAAATTCGATTACGGTTAATTCTGATATTTTTGCTGATTCTGTTGCCTTTTGCCGACCACAAATCCGCAACCAACTTCAAGTTTTGTTGTGGTAGTTGTAGAAGATGTCACGGTTTTTCCTTATCATTATACCATGTTCTGTCCTTCGTAATTCCTTGATAGTGCTAATATCAACCTCATAATTTTTTCGGGATACCAGCCAGTTAGGTAACAGTCAGTGGATCTGTTTCTATGTATGCTCCGATTTCTCTTACCTTTCCCTTATATCAGGAGGTTTATGATGTGGTAACATCTATAGGCCTGGGTAGGGCAACATATCAAAGTGAACACGTGCAAACAACACACAGCGAAGGCATCACATACGTGGTTGTTGTACAACAATAGTTTGTGCCTGCTAATAAGTATAATGATATTGATGTAGCGGCAGCGAAGAAACAAGCAGGTCGTCGTCGCCAAAGAGTATTGAATAGTATAGAGAACTCACGGAATGAATTATTTGACTAAAAAGCACTGGCGACATGTAGCGAATGATTCAAAATGTGTTACTCCCTTGTTGTCAAAACTTGGTCCGTTCGTAATTTTGATAGGAAATGTTGTCGTATTGTTTTATGTAATAACATTGTCGAAATGGTGCATTTATATTGAAATATTCTATAAAGAGAATAAGGCTTGTTTGTGCTCTTTTACTCAGACTCTCTCCATGAGAGCGGAAAAAGAGTGCAACAAGTTCACTATAATATTCAGTACTTTTTGTTGTCGCTCTGTTTTTGGCGCTCTTTATTTATTTGAACAATATTACATTTAATGTTAAAGCAGATGTAAGGAAACAGAAAGTGCGATAGCGAAAGAGTCTTCGGCACAAAAACCATTCTTTTTTTATTTTCCAATATAACATTTACTAATGTGTTCGTAGAAACCGAACAGGTACCGTGAAACAAAAAGGTGTTAACACAACGCCCGAGAATTGATTTTAGTGTTAGGTTTTTTCCCAGTTTACGCGTGATTCATCACATGTGTTAAAGTCAAAAGTGTTCAGTTTACTTTACCATTTCACCATAAATTGTCCTACAACATTGAGTTATATTATCAAAGTTCGGGCTCTGTGGAGAATGTTTTTCACTAGATACGCCCACTTTACGGCCGTAAATTTGACCCACCGAACAGGCTATGTAAGCGATTATGACAAAATTTGACTCTGTTGGATAGTCATCCACTAACCTGTATCCGTAGAGTGAGTAGCGAGAAGAATACTGCTGCTATATCCGCCACTATTAGTGAAGATGGCTATATGTCCATGCGCCGCGTATGACCGCAAATGGGGTCGTGTTATTCGACCACATAGAACATTATACGTAAGGACGTCTATCTGAAGCCATATAAAGTACAGCTGGTGCAGGAGCTGAAACCGCGCTATCTACCGCAACGTCGTCTTTACAGTGAATGGGTCTTAGAGAAGCTGGAAGAAGATCACTTTTTTATCTTCAGCCACTGCGGTCACATGCCACATTGCACGCGATACCATGACCCAATTGATAGGCGAGTATGGTGCGCAATTAATTTCACGTTGTGGAACTGTCAATTGGTAGCTTCGTTCGTGCGATTTGACACCTCACGACTAATTTTTGTGGGGGCACGTAAAGACTGTCGTCTGTAGGGAGCAGCTAACCACGATTGCTGCGTTGGAAGACAACATTACACGTTCCATTGTTGAGAAGCCGGCTGAAAAGTTGGATAAACTGTGCGTTCAGAAAGAACCACGTATAGCGCAGTCGAAATGGCAAGTAATGATTTATCAACGTAAATCAATATTTCAATCATTTGAATACATTTTCTGTGAAATATCACTTTTCAAAAACCTAATAGCGAAAGATCACCCATTACTTCGGCAGTGGCATATTAATCCATTGAGTTCAGCGTATGATTCGAAACTAAGTCCTACTAGGTGTATGCAAGCTTAAGGAAGGCTCCACACGGATTCACATTGGCGACTCACAAAGGATATAAATACACGGTTCGAATTGCTGTTATGAAAATTAAGTTTTCCAGCACTCCATTGACAAAATTCCCAGTGTGCGCCACATACTGACTGTCGCCTTGTTCCCCATTCGTGCCACCCTCCATTCATTCTTTTCGTACCATATGAGCCGGTGTTCATGAGTTGATCTTTTACTCGCCATTACATACATCACATCAAACCAATTTCTCGCTTTAAATTTCTTAAAAGGTTCAACTTTATAACACCAAGCCCAACATCACCAACGTCATTACCACCGCCATCCTCTTCAACATATTTCGCACCAAACTTTTCTTTCCTTCAAAGTTTGCCAGACAATGGGTATTGTTTGGTGTCGACGACAACATCGTCGTCTTCGTTGGCAATGAAGAAAATGCTTTGGTTCGTTCCGCATTGGTGCGGTGACAGTGTTATTGGTGGTGGTTGCCCTCATCTGCCGTGGATGTAAGGCAGGTAACTAACTCCTTTCTTCGCCGCTTTCTCTGTACACGCTGAGCTTTTGTCACATATTTACCCTACACGCGACAATGGAAATATCGTAATGTAAAAAATAAAAAATAAAATGTGGTTAATAATGTTGTCCTTATTGTTGCCGTTGGGAAGGAGTGTTTGTATCCGGAGTTCTTCATCAGTTCAGTTTCATCAAAAGTTTAAGAGTGATTGTTATGAAATGATAATCGCTTTTCGTGTGAAATTATTTCTGAAGATTGACCTGAAAAGAGATTTCAATATAAAAAAATTTAAATATTAAATGATATCCATATAAGGTGTAAAATAAATTGTTGGGATTTATATATGAAGCTGGCTTGTAACGAAATGTTTGGGAACAAAGTTTATGAAGGTGTTCTTGAGAAAACAGAATTGCGCGAGGTCCTCACAGTTTAGGATAAATTTAAAGAGTGTCTCAGTAAGATTGCACTTTTTAAAGTTAGTGTAGTTTTTTGTTTGTGCACGTCGCAACTCTGCTATTTGGCAGCTGTCACATATGTTTATTCCGATTATTAAACATGGAGCGCTTTATGAAAGAACGCGCGTTATAATAGTGAAAACTTATTACAAAATTTTGGAAAGTTATACTGAGACCGCTCGCAAATTTCGAAGAATCTTCGGTCGATAAAGTGCACTTAATGTGTCACCCATTCGAAGAGTGGTCCAACAAATTTTAAGAAACTGGCTCGGTAATGGACAGTAAGACTCCTGTGCGTCAACATACCGGTGGGTCTCTTGAAAATATTGCAGCTGTAAACGAGACTGTCGCTGAAAACCCGAAAACACCAAGTCGGCATCGTTCTCAACTACTTCAAATTTTCTCGAAGCACTACGCAGCGAATTTTCGCATTCCTTAAATATCCAACCGCAAAAAATTGTACTGACTTTTCACCATATCTATATTTTTATCAATACAACACTGAACAAATTTCAACATATTCCTTCAACTGGTTCTATCCCCCGCCTTTTCTCGCCAGTTGGTAATACCAAGGATACGGAGGGGTTCTTCTGCCTGGTCTTTCTGGCGGAGTCTTCTTGGTCGTCCTCTTTCCTGTTTCCATAGGGTATGTTATCGAAAACCTTTCACAAAGGCTCATCTTCAACCATTCTGATAACATGGCCTAGCCAATGCAATTGGCCTAATTTGATTCGCCTAGTTATGTCCACGTCAGAATATAGATGATACAGCTCGGGGTTCCAATGACATCGTTACTCGCTGGTTTCTTTAACAGGATCATATATTTTACGGAAAATTTTACCCTCGAATACACCCAGGTGTTTCTCATCCGCTTGCCATATGATCCATGTTTCGCAGGCATATGTCTGGTAAAATGACAGTATGTTATAGCAGAAATGCTGCCTGTCGACCTTGTTCTTAAACTACGTGCTGAGCCCAAAATATGATTTATTTGCTAGCAAAATTCTGCTATTCTCCTATTTATCTCCAGGCTCACGCTGTTGTCCTTGTTCACGGCGTATTCAAGGTAGATAAATTATTGTACCCTCATTTACAACAAGACCCACCTTCGGTCATTCATTTTGATTCGGAAAATACTACAGTAAATTCTCGCAAATTTCGCCCAAAGGTGTATATGTCATCACCGTACGCCGGCAACATATGGCTTTTCGTGCTGATGGTCCTGTTCATATTTACTGGAGCTTTTCCCATTATTGTCTCCAATAGGATGTTGAAGAGATTGCCAGAAGGTCTGTCGCCATGTCTCACTCCTCGCTTGGTACAGACTGGTTCGGTGAGGTCTTTCCCCACCGTCTCTGGTGATTTGGTGTTTGTCAGCGTCATTCCACAGAGGCGAATCAGTTTTGCCGGAATACCAAGTTCAGACATAGCTTCGTACAGTTTGCCCCGTATGGGGCTAACGAAAGCAGCTTTGTAATCGACAAAAAGGTGGTGCTTTTCTTGGGTCTTTTCCAGGATGTGGCGTAGCGTGAATATTTGGTCAGTCGCGGACTTGTCTAGTCTACATCCAATCAACAATTGGCTTTAGCCTTTCACATAGTACTCTTGACAATAAGTTATACGTGATGCATAAAAATAGTTGGTTTGCCTCCCTTCTCAGCCTCTTGTACCGCTCACTCGCAGCACGCGTTGTATCTGTCTGTTTCGTTGCCATGTGTGCAGCGTCTTTTTCGTCAGTTGCAATGCGATATTCTTCGTCGTACTATGGCTTATCCTTGCGCTGTTTTTGATACCCTAGTTAAGTCCTTGAAGCGGTTTCCAAAGAATTTTTTGCTGCTTGTCAATATCTAGCTTTTCCCGTGTTCGGCTTCGTACGTTCTTAGCCTGCTCAGTCTTGTGCGAACTTTCGCAACCACCAGGTAATGATCCGAGTAGATATTCGCACCTCGAATCACACACACAAACATTATACTAGAAAAGTGCCTGACATCTATTACCAAGTGATAAATCTGGTTCTTCGGCCTCTGATCAGGAAATAACCCGGTCGCCTTATACATATATATGTATTTATGCTGGAATCATGTGCTACTAACGGCCATGTTCTTTATCTTAATGTCGTGGTCAGAGTAAAGTTCGCATACTTCCTCCAGACGCTCATAAAATGATTCTTTTATGTCATTGTCTATACCCTCTGTCGGTGCGTGCACGCAAATTAACAGTATGTTGAAATATTTCGCTTTGTTGCGAATTGTGACTATGCGTTCGCTCACTGGGCTGAATCTTGAAATTAGGTGTCGCAGTCTCTTGCCAACTATAAATCCGCTCCCGAATTCGTGCTTCACTGATATCCTGTCCATCGCATTTTCTGAATAGCTGTTATGTCAGCTGTATATTTTTTGAGGACATCCACCAGTTGGCAAGTGGCACCCGTTCGTATAGTTTCACACATTCCAGGCACATATCCTTAAATCGTTGTCCTTATAACATTTTCGAGGGTCGTCAACAGTTAGGCGGTTTCTTCGTTTATTATATTTTCAGTGTATTTTCATTGTCTTGATAACGGTTTTCGGGTTTCGATAAAGCCATTGCCCAGACATGCTGCGTGGAAGTAACGAGGTGCTTGCACTGCCCAATGAAGGAATCATTTCTGGCACCTCCTAAGTGAATGGCTATCAGGAACTTTCCACCTCCAGGGACAGTCCCATGTCCCTTCAAAATTAGGGATTTAAAAATATATTTGTAAGACATTTTGCAAATTGATGGTTTTGAGTCACTCCTCGAAAACATTTTCATTCACAAAGAAATGATAGCAAAATGTATCTAAAGCTAATCACGGGCTTGTCATTCGTGAGCATGAACATCAGCTATCGTTGATGTTTATTGTTGGTTTACCGCTCTTCTCGATATCAAATTAGAATGCAACCGAAGTTGTTTGCATCACTATCATGTTAGCAAAATTTTTTGCAAACATTTTTGTCAAATTCATCAGCCAGATAACAAGTTATCGACCAAGCTCATGCTCACGAATATATAGATAACTTTTTGTTGCCATTGTTTGAAATTGTACATGTGGCAACATTGTCATTGCTTAAGCCGGAATTTAAGTGGGAAATTGAAATGATGCTTACCATAGATAAAGGAAATAAGTAGATACCCCACAGGCGTTGTTAAGTACTGCCACTAGGTGCTGTGTTGTCGTTTTTTAACTTTCATCGACGTTTCTCATAACATTCACTGACGTTTATTCAACAGTGTGGGACATTTTTTCAATACAAAAATAGAATCATTTTCCAGGTTGTGCTATTCGAACAACTAATTTAGTTTTAACGTAGAATACGTTATACGGTAAGGTAGGGGTGTTGATCTGGAGCACAAAATTTTGAGAAAATGTTTGTCAACTTTCACCCACTTTTACTTAAATATGAAAACATATTTTAGCAATTTTTATATGTTACTCAGTTTTGGTAATATGTTTTGTTTCGAATTACATTAAAAAAATTATATGTCTATATATAAAAGTTTTATGTAGTTAAGGAAATAAATATTTAAGAGCATGATATTTTACACTTTTTTTGTACATGCCGCTGTTGTTTTTGTTGTTGTTGTGAAATCAAATGATTTTGGCTTAGCTGTGCTTTGTTTATTTATCGAGCAGCGTGTAAATGTGGGTGTGTGTACATTTCGTTTTGTTGGATCGGTCGGTTATTAGTTCGTTTGGATGGGAACATAAAATGAAGGGAGGGGAGCGTGGACACTTGTGTGTGCTTGAAAGTTTACAGATTTTTGCTGTCGTTTGTTTACTTCTGCGAGCAGCGTGTAAATGTGTGTGTATGTACATTAATACAAAGGATTGGCGATGTATACGCTCACTATATCAATGGCGTGTTTCCTAAACACATTTCTGTGAATAGATTGGGAAGTAGTTGGAAAGCAGCTAATCTATTGTGCTGCCATATCATAAAATGTATTGCTGTAGCTGTACTTCAAATGAAGATGTCGCTAAAATGTAATACGTTAAACTAGATATATGTAGTTTCATCCGTAAACATATGGCATACAGTCTTCGAGCACACAAACTAAAAAATAAATTAATAAATCTTGTTCAAAACTATTCCAATCGTTTAGATCAGTGGTTTCCAAACTTATTTGGGTTATCGCCATCATTTTGGTAGTTTTGTTGTTGTCTTATTTTACTAAAAATTATACTGTACATACATAAAATAACTTATTACACATAACTTATCCTATCTAAAATTAATTAACTTTAATACATACAAACGCCTACTTATGTTACAAAAACTTAATAACTAGCTATCAGCTGTATGCGTATATATTAGATAGATTTAAATCATTTATCAAAAATTATATTTAATTCATATATTTTAATTGACATAACACAGGCTTGTTATATTTTTTTTCATGTCGTTGTGTTCCCCACTTTCTCATTCAAAATGCATTTTGGTTATTTGCTTTTTTGGTGTACTGTTATTGTACAGCATCGGCCCACTAAACAAAGCAAAATGTCTGTTGATGTTGCCTACAACACCTACTGCTATCACCTGTTCTAAATACATCTTATTTGGGATCAAATGATATAATTATTGCTTTCAGGTCCATCTTGAAAATATCCCATTGAACAAGAAATTTCGCACGGCACGTGCGATATCTAGTTAATTCCTTTATCTATGATGCTTACTATCACTTAGCTCGCCCGTACAAATTAAGCTAAACGTTAAATAAATTAAATTAAGCTAAACGCGCTTAGTAATTTTTTAAATTTTGAATTCTTGACTCTTGATTATAATCAACAATCCCTTTCCGTTTTTTTTTTTTGTAGTTTCCCTAACGGGTTTCCTGTGAAACTACGTTCGATGGCATTATGTATGGAACTCGATTTCTTTTGCATGTCCACCACGGGCACGCTTGCAGAAGTCCAGACGCTGAACCCAATTTTCGAAGGTTTTCAAGCATAAATCGGCCGATACTGCTGCAATTCCACGTTCGATATTCGTACGAAGTTCATCAATCGTCTCTGGCTTGTTGGCATAGACCATAGACTTGACGTACCCCCACAGGAAATAATCTAACGGCGTCAAATCGCACGACCGAGGCGGCCAATCGACTGGACCATTTCGTGAGATAACACGTTCACCCAACTTGTTTTCCAATAAATTGATTGTGGCATTCGCTGTGTGGCTTGTGGCGCCGTCCAGTTGGAACCACATGTCCTCCAAGTCCATATTATCCAATTGGGTCCAAAAATAGTCGGTTATCATTGAACGGTAGCGATTCGGATTCACAGTAATGTACCGGTCTTGATCATCACGGAAGAAGTACGGCCCAATGACGCCGCCGGTCCATAAACCGCACCAAACCGTAATTTTTTCGGGATGCAATGATGACTCATGGATTACGGGTGGATTGCTATCTAACCAATAACGCATATTTTGCTTATTGCCGAAGCCATTCAGCCAGAAATGAGCCTCATCGCTGAAAATGATTTTCCGATGAAAATCCGAATCATTTTCAAGTTGTTGCTCAGCCCAATTCACGAACAGACGACGCTTATGGTGGTCAAGCGGCTTCAGTTCTTGCGTCAATTTGATCTTGTAAGGATGTAGGCCAATATATCTTCGCAAAATTCGCCACAACGACGTCACAGAAATGCCCAACGCTTGAGAACGACGTGTGAGAGACACATTTGGGCTTTCTTGAAATGAAGCCTCAGCGGCAGCAATATCCTCGACACTACGTTCACTTCTTTGTCTCACTGGCACGGGAACATTTTGTACAGTGCCTGTGGATTCAAATTTTTCCACTAGACGCTCAATTGTTGATCTGGTAGGACGATTATGACGACCATAAATTGGACGTAGCGCTGTTAAAGTTGAAGCCACTGACTCCAAATTTCGGTAGTAAATTTTAATAATTTCGACTCGTTGTTGGCTCGTATATCTTTCCATGATGAAATGGCAAACCTTACTGCAGAGAAATGTCAAAAGAGCGGGAAAAAATATGGCGTCGTTTGCTGTCCCTATCGATTTACTTTTGTAGCGTCTCTGTTGAAAAACCCTTTACAAACAAGTCGACAAATAGCAAACACCAAACACCAATTTGCTGCATTTTCGCTAACAATTAGCCAATTAACTTTAAATATATCTTACAAATTATATCTTATTCCATAAAATGTGTTATACTTTATCGAAGAGCATGATAAAAGTAAATTCAAGTAAAATTATAAAAATATCTATAAATAATCCGTAATGCTATTTAAAATGGTTCAGTTAAAGTTTGGTATTATCGTACAACATTTATAAATGTAAAATTTCTCGACCTACCAACCGAGCGACTAACTGGCTAGCTGGCTGTTGGTTGGCCCTCGCGGTAGTTCAACTATGTTTGGCTGACTGGCATTGTTAGGTTCGCGACTCGATGGTTCAGTACAATGTATGTCATTTGATTAATGAGGCCACGTTTAACCATCGATCTCCATTTAGCATTTACAAACTGACACGCGGTCTGCCAAAACAAGATACAAAATAAAACTGATGGGGGGGGAAATCACAAAATTACAAACAAATTACAAAAACGAGACGAAATGAACCGAAACCGTCAGTTTAATGACAAATCGAATGAAACAGCACCGGCACCAACACCGATACCGGCACCGGCCAAACAACAGATGTAGCCCGATACTAAGGGAGATATACATAAATTGCAATCTCAAATTATACCGGCCAAAGATTCAAAATAAAATGTTATTAACCGAATATAAGCAGCAAATTGCAATAATAACGAATGGCCAAAATATTTATAAATAATTGTAATGGTCTTGGTCGCTGTTTCACTCTTTTCTGTGTTCAAATCTGTCTGTCCCTCCGTCAATTGGTAAACTGAGGAAGCTTGATATTGTACGAGTTCAATTTTGTAGTTACATGTGCAATAAGTAATCAAATGCACGTTAGGTTAGGGTGGCTGCTGTTTGAGGTTTATTTTCCTTTTGGTTTTTATAACTGAAAAAAGTGCTCTAACTATAATGGAAAGCGGTGCGAAAATTTGTGTTCGACTCGCACTATACGTTCGCGGCAATTGAGCTGAAAATTTTCGATGTTTCTGCAAGGAAACGAAATTCATATGCGTCATGTAATTTCGTCTCATGACCTTTTGCAGGGCTTTGATTATTTTCAAAAATATTTTTCAGTTATTTTCAAATTAGTTTAAAACCAATATCCAAATACAAACAACCCTCCTATTTGCTGACAAACACGCTAACATTTTAAGAGACACGCAGTACGTACCCAGGGATGTCCTTAAATTGTATACTGCTGACATTTCCGTCATCTAGGAAATGCACTGGACGGACATGGCGATACAAAACAAAACTATAGCATTGATACACCTGCAACAGTGACAAATCACATGAGGTGTCAGGGGACACCCGGTTGGAACGAAGTTCCTTTCGCTATCTATTATGTACTACATAGTTCCAGCACGCCTAAGGCGCCCGTTTAAAAATACGATAATTTAAATGGTTATTTAAGAAAAGATACTTTTTGAACAATGATAAACTTTATTTAAGAACTTTTGTTTTTTATAGAATGTATTTTTTTTTAAACAAGTAACTATACTTTTAGGCTCTTTTTTAAGAATAGGAATAATATTTTCCCGAAAAGGTAATTTTTCAAAGAGAGGTACTTCTTTTATTTAAAGCTAAGTTTTTTTTAAGAAAAGGTACTATTTTTACGAAGAAGTACTTTCTGTAAGAAAATGCCATAAGAGTATGATTTTTTTTTTTTACTGAGAAGTTACTTTTTTTAAGAACATGTACGTTTTAAAGAAGTGGTATTTTTTATAGGAAAAGGTTATTGTTGTTAGGAAAATTTACATATCTGCAGAAAGGCTACTTATCTCAAGAAATGAAAAGAAAATGTGTCATTTTAATTTTAAGAAAAGGTACTTTCACAAAGGGAAATTTGTAAGAAAAGGCTTTTTTAAGAGATGGTATTTTTGTTTGAAGAAAAGGTTTTTTTTGGTACGAAATGGGAATTTTTTTAGAATTGGTCCTTTTTTCAACAATAGGTAAAATTTTTTAGAATTGGTCCTTTTCTTCAAGAATAGGTTCATTTTTCAGAGTAGGTACTTATCCAAAAAAAGGTACTCTCTAAAGTAAAGGTAGTTTTTTAAGAAAATGTAATTTGATGTATGAAAAAGTACTTTTTTAAGAAAAGGTACTTATTTTAAAAAAAAGTACTTATTTTAAAAAAAGTACTTTGTTTAAGAAAATGTACTTTTCGCAAGAAAATTTCTTTTTTTTCAGCAAAGGTACTTCTTTAAGATAACGTAATTTTTTTTAAGAAAGGGTACTTTGTTTAATATAAATACATAGGTATTTTTTTGAGAAAATTTATATTTTTTCAGAAAAGGCAGTTATTTAAGAAAATGTTATTTTTTTAAACTTTTTTTACTTTGGCTTTTCTACATTTACTTTTTATTGGGTTCAAAACTACAATGTGTAGAAAATATTGGTTACAGGCTCCATCTAGAAAACTACCCATTAAACAAGAAATTTCCCAACATATGTTAGTCTAGACACAAACCAAAGCAAAAGTACCCAATATAGTTTATAAGACCTAGTTGTAGCATAATAGTGTTAAAAAAGAGTTGTTTAATTGCTTTTCATCTAGCCCCCATTCCGCAATGTGCGATAAGGAACTTCGTTCCAACAACACGAATTTGATAGCGGATATGTCGTTGGTAAAAGAGCCCTATATCTATTCCCTAGGTTTAACCCATTGAGTGACCTCGTAGCTACAATCCGTATACAATTTCAATATTATAATAATTCATTAATTTTTAACCTTGCCCAGAAGCAGGTTATGTTAGATAGAAGTGCTGTCACTATTGGTACACATAGTCTGTCGTGATACAACCAGATGTCATGTTCTGTACCCATCGTTGAGGCTGTAAATTGACCCAGTGTGGTGAAGTCGAGTTTAAACCTTTTGACTTAAGCTTTATCCTATCCCAGTCCACCAGGATCTTAAAAATATTAGTCCCTGGCTAGCCAATGTGTATTTCGGAAAAATATTCTAAGGTCGTTAAGCTCAAACCCCCTGAATATACGTTAGATCCACCAAGAAGTAAGACCCTAAATACTGTCCCCTACTCACACAAAATACGGGACAGGATATCAAAAAACCCGAAATTGGATACGAAAATGTCATTGGCAAACGAACAAAACATAAACATAAACATCCTCCTATTTGTTGACGACCCCCGCAAAAGTTAAAAGGAGCAAGATTTACGGATATGCACTTGGAATATAAGAAATCTATATAGATCCGGTGCAAGTATCCAATTGGCAGATGTCCTCGAAAGTTATAAGGCTGACAGTACCGCTATTCAGGAAATGCGATGGACAGGACATGGCTGCACAAGGAAAATAAATTGTCACATATACTACAGTTGCGATGAGTAAAAACATGAATGTGGTTGCGGATTTGTGGTTGACAAAAGACTGCAACATCTAGTCTCTAGGCTCAATCCTGTCAGTGAACGCATAGCCACAATCTGCAGAAAAGCGAAATATTTTTATATTCCCCTAATTTGTGTGCATGCCCCGACCATGACATTAAGATTGTACTGGCCATGACATGACATTAAGATTGTACTTGGAGATTTTATTGCTAAAGTAGGCAGGGAAATATGTTTCATCCATCTATTGGCAATTTCAGTCTAGTTCCGAAAACGGTATCACTCTGAATGACTATGCCGTGGCAAAAGACATGGTCATTAGTGGTACAAGAATCCAGCATAAAGACATCCACAAAGTTACTTGGTATCCCCTGCTCAAAGACCGAACATCCAAATTGATCACGTGGTAAATGACGGAAAGTACTCATCCAGTGTAATGGACGTGCGAGTGATCAGAGGATCGATTCTGATCACTACCTGGTAGCAGCAAAGGTTCGCAAAAGTCTAAGTAGAGCGAAAATCGTACGCAACCAGACGTAGAGAACGTTGGTCATCGGAAACCTGCAATTACCAGACGTAGCCACTGCCTACTTAAGGAAGCTCTCGCAACTTTTGGCATAGAACTCACCCCCTCCCGATGACGATCCTGAAGCGCAGTGGAAACCCATATCCGACTCTGAAAAAAACTGTCGCAACAACCGTACTTGGTTTTGAAAAACCGCTTCGCAACAAACCATGGTACGATGAAGAGGGCCGCACTACAAATGACGAAAAGAACGCTGCACGTATGACAGCGCTTCAGTCATTTGCAACGCGAGTTGCCAGTGAGCGGTATAGGGAAAAAAGAAAGGATATAAACCGTCTATTTAGGCGTAAGAGACGGCAGTGGAAAAATCGCGACATTGAGAAAAGTACGACATACATAAAGAAGAACGAAGCCCGAAAATTCTACCAAAAAGTCAAAAACGGAGCAATGGACATGGTATACGGACCCCTTCCGTGAAGACTAGCACGGAAATCTCATCGCAGATGTGCAGAACATATTGAGAACATGAAGAGATCATTTCGCCGCGATACTGGTACCTGACACTTGCAATGACGATGAGACAATCGATCACAATATGGAGGACGACGTTGATTGACCCCTCCTAACCCAGACGAATTCAAAACAGCATTCACTATTGGACAATGTTCACAATTTGGACGACAACGTCGATTGCCCCCTCCTAATCGACACGAGGTCAGAACAGCTATTGCCCGGCTTAAGAACAACAAAGCCGCAGGAGCCGATGGATTACCGGAGGAACTGTTTAAGGCTAGCGGCGATGAGCTGATAAGGTGCATGCATCAGCTCATTAGCAAAATTTGGTTAGATGAATGAATGCCCAACGATTGGAGTCTCAGTGTACTATGTCCCACATTTGAAAAAGGTGACCCGAATATCTGTGCCAACTACCGTGGAATAAACCTTTTATCCATATCATATATGGTTCTATCAAGTATAAAGTGCGAAACGAAAGACTAATACCAATTATCGCTGAACTGATTGGACCATACCAGTGTGGATTTATGTCTGGAAAATCGACAACTGACCAGATTTTCAAGCTACGAAAAATCGTGGAGAAAACCCAAGAAAAAAATTCTACACCTATCACATATTTGTCGATTACAAGGCGGACTTCGATAGCCCGATACGGGGGAAACTCTTCGAAGCAATGTCTGAGCTTGGTATTGCTGCAAAAGTCATACACCTTTGAAGGCTGACTTCGACGAACATCAAATCCGCAGTGAAAGTTTGTAAGGATCTTACCGAACCTTTCGAAACCATGCGAGGCCTCAGGCAAGGCGGCACCTATCGTGCGATCTCTTTAACATCTTTATGGAGATCATTATGAGAAAAGTTGCAGTCAATATGAATAAATCCATCTGCGGCAAAAGTCACATGCAGCTCGCGCATGCTGATAATATAGATATCATTGGTCGCACTGTTAGAGAAGTTACTGCAGTGTTTTCGAGAATTGAGAAGGAGACAGCAAAAGTGCATTTGACAGTAAATAGGGATAACACAAAATTAATGGTTTCAACGACCAGGCCCTCCGCGCGATCAGACCAAAGCGTGAAAGTTGATAACTGTTATAATTTCGAGGTGGTGGACGAATTTATATACCTCGAATCTTCCGTAAACGTGAACAACAACGTCAGCCTTGAGGTCAAGTGGAGAACTGTGCTTGCGAATAGATGTTATTTTAGGCTAAGCAAGCACTTTAAGAGACAAAGCCTTCTCTCGAGTAACAAAAGTACAGCTATACCAGCCTCTCATACAATCTGTCTTGCTTTTTGATGCAGAATCCTGGGTCTTATCGCAAGCAGACGAAACAACTCTATGAGTCATTGAGAGGAAAATACTCCGAAAAAATTAAGGACCTATAGTGCACAGCGGCAAGTATCGGCAACGCCTGAACCATGAGCTGTATGTGCTATATCCCGTCTTTGTCATAGTTAAACGGATTAAGATAACGCAATTGCGCTGGCTACCCGCTGAAAAATTTGCCTTAGTTTTTTGTTGTTTGGGTGCAAATATAACGTGTTTGTAACTTGTCGCAAATATATTATATTTGTGCCCAAACACATCGTGTTTGCTATTCAATATAACATGTTTGGGGTCCAATGATTAATATATGTATTTGTTACCCAAATGTGAATTTGCTTGTAGCAGATCTATAATTTTCGTAAACAATGCTTGCACACATGTAAAGGGGTATTCAACAGAGACGCTACAAAAGTAAATCGATAGGGATAGCAAGCGACACCATATTTTTTCCCGCTCTTTTGTCATTTATCTTCAGTAAGGTTTGCCATTTCATCGTGGAAAGATATACGAGCCAACAACGAGTCGAAATTATTAAAATTTACTACCGAAATTTGGAGTCAGTGGCCTCAACTTTACGAGGCCAACTTTAAGAGGCCTCAACAATCAGCGATGAGGCTCATTTCTGGCTGAATGGCTTCGTCAATAAGCAAAATATGCATTATTGGTCAGACAGCAATCCACACGTAATCCATGGGTCATCATTGCATCTCGAAAAAATTATGGTTTGGTGCGGTTTATGGGCCGGCGGCGTCATTGGGAAGTACTTCTTCCGTGATGATCAAGACGGGCACATTACTGTGAATGCGAATCGCTACCGTTCAATGATAACCGAATATTTTTGACCCCAATTGGATAATATGGACTTGGAGGACATGTGGTTCCAACAGGACGGCACCACAAGCCACACAGCAAATGCCACAATCAATTTATTGTAAACCAAGTTTGGTGAACGTGTTATCTCACGAAATGGCCCAGTTGATTAGCCGCCTCGGTCGTGCAATTTGACGCCGTTAGATTATTTACTGTGGGGCTACGGCAAGGCTATGGTCTATGCCAACAAGCCAGCGACGATTGACGAACTTTGTACGAATATCGAACGTGAAATTGCAGCAGTATAGGCCGATTTATGCTTGAAAATCGTCGAAAATTGGGTTCAGCGTCTGGACTTCTGCAAGCGTGCCCGTGGTGGCCATGCAGAAGAAATCGAGTTCCATACATAATGGCATCGAACGTACTTTCACAGGAATGAAGAATTTCATTGGTACCTGGTTTGTTTTATTTAAAAAAACTTTTGTAGCGCTCTTATTGAAAACCCCGTTACATGGTTCCCGAAATATGTTGCTGGGGATGATATTTTCCAGCGTGTAGGCAATGTCAATAGAATGGATGAAAACGAACCAGCATGAAGGGTTTTCGAAACCGAACTGGAAGGAAGACGAAAAATATGACGACCAGAACTTCGCTGTAGTAGTTAGGTTGACGAATCCCTGCGAAATATAGGTACACACTGAAAAATAGCGGCCCCAGCAACATATTGCAGGAACCATGTACATGTTTGCAGTCATTGTTTTTGTAAACTGAAGATCTACTGCTTTTCGTTTCCTAATTGTCTGTCATGTTATTGTTTAGAGGAGCGTTCAGCAAACAAAGCCACATTTGGGTTACAAATATATATACATGTATATTATAACCTATTAATCATTGTATTCCAAATATGGTATATCGAATAGCAAATATAATGTGTTCGGACACAAGTATAGTATATTTGTGGCAAGCTACAAACACGTTATATTTGCATCCAAACAACAAAAATATAAAATTGTTGCCAAGTGGAGAGCTAAGGCAAAAGGTCGTTCTCTTGGGCGTAATATGTTATCTTCGTTTTGTAACGGCCGGAGGTCAGGGTTGTTCGAGACCGGATATGGAAGTAAGTAAGAATCTTTACTCAACAACAATGTTACCTCACTGCAAACATATAACAAATATTCGAGTTTGGGAATTTATAAAAAAAATAATTGAAAACGAGCCAGATTACTACAAATGCATACAATTTCCTGTATTTCACAATTTGACAAGAAATTTTTGTAATGTTTGGTTTAACAAAATTTTCAAATATAATAAATCCATTTTGTACCTGATTGAAAATAAAGTAATTTAAATCACCAGAAAATGTTGCTTAGCATTTAAATTCCGTGTGTTGTACAAAATCAGATGCTGGGACTGTTTTTTTGTTTTTAATTTTAATAATTTTTTACCTGCTGGGATGTGATCCAAATACCAGAGATTTTAGTCGGAAACCTTTAATTACAATTGAGAAATTCAAAGACCAGGTGGTAGGTAGTGTTTAGCTTTATTGTATTCGAAATAGGAAATACAGTGCAAAACAGTTCAAATTGAAAACAAAAAAAAATAAATATTTGATATTATATTATAGGATTCGATTTTGTAATTTGAAAATCATGGATGTCGGTTGTCAAACTGTATGTTCTCTATTTATGTACATGCATATTTAGATTATTTTTTTTAAATTCATTTTTTCAATTTAAATTTTTCATTTTCAAGCCACTATTGACTTAAGCAGCACAAAGAAATATTGTATTTTTTTCAAGTTTAAATTTTCTTTGTCCTTTTCGTTATAGGATCTAGCAAAATACATTACATAGTTCACATCACTTTTCCGAATGATACAAATTTCCCCATAACTTTGGTAACATGATATCTTAGGAGACATGCTGAGGCAACCTCCTGTGAGTTAATAAACAATAATTTCTATTTTCAATTCATTTGGGGTTAATAACTCTTTCAACTCCCTAATATGTCCCAGCATGTCACAGCCACATTTGTCTTCTTCCTTTGTTGCCGTTTTCCTTATGATCATCATCTCCTTAAGCTGAGTGACAAAAATTAATTACTTTTACTACAAGAAATTCCAATCATGTTGTACTCTACCTAAATGTACTACATATGGACTTTGTATTACATCTTTAAAAAAAATATGTAATGGTACCACAACAATTTTTTATTGACTCATGTGGCGTCGGCTCTAGGACTGCAACTAGCAAGGCGCAATCAGCAGCAGCAACGGCAATAGCAGCACTCAACATGCAACATGTAGCCTACCAAGCTGATTTTTCCTCCCAAAATCCTAACATTTGTAGGTGTCATAAGTTTGACAGTCCAAATGTATGCGATGACGGAAAAGGATACGGTTGTGGTGCAGACTGTAGCAATCCAAAACGACCAACACTTCGGTCTCCACATGGTATTGAACCTACACAGCCGGCTTAATTTGCTGTTGGTATTAGTAATTTCATTTTGTTGAGGAAAAAATGAAAATTGAAAATGATGATAAATGGTGTGAAAATCATTTTGTATCAAATTTCTCAAATACTCAACGATTTTCTTGTAGTATCTTGTTATTTTTTTTTGTGTTGTAAGGCAATCAATACTTTTTGTAGAGCTGATGATTGCATGATGGAGATAATGGTGATAATGATAATGATGACGAACCATCAGAGCCGTATGGCAAGATGAAGTGAATGACCTCCATAGGGGGGAGTATTTTACAGTCAAGAAAAATCTCTCTATAAAGAAAAGACAACGAAAGACCAAAGCGTTTCTGCCCGGAATTCAATTGCAATAACGGTAGCTCTTCGCTCAAAGCCCAACAAGGGATTGGGGCATAGGATTGACTTTTGGGCAGGCATCTAACCCGTTTAGATGTCAACAATACGCCCACACTCTAAAAAATCTGTCCTTCTTTGTTTTTGTGTATGCACATATAACGTATTTGTAGCTTTTCACAAATATACTATACTTGTGCCCAAACTCATTGTGTTTGCTACTCAATATACAATATTTGAGCCACAATGATTAATAGGCAATAACATGTGTTTTTGATACCCAAATGTGGCGCTGTTTATTGAAAACCGCTGGAAACAAAAACGAGACATACAACATAGAAACAAAAAAGCAGCAGATCTTAAATTTATGAAAACAATGCTGGCAAACATGTGCATGTTTCCTGCAATATATTACTGGGGCCGATATTTTTCAGTGCGTAGGATTTAATTCACTATGGCTGAACAATGCCATTGGCAAGGGTGCGATTTTAAGGGATCTGTGCAATCCACAAGGCGCCAATGAACCCTGGGCCACGCTCCCTGATTGTTGGCCAAACCTGTAACATTTCCAATTGAAATTTAAAAACTAACAATTTTATTTGGAAAAATAACAATTGAAATTAGAAAATTATATTTTAAATTTAAAATAAATCAATTTGAATTTAAAATTTTTATTTTTATATTTTTATTTCATTATATAAGCTCAAGACCATTCTTTATCTCTATAAATAGAAATACAGTTTCTTACAAAAGAAGGTTTGCAAATGCATCGTCACGATTCCTGGCAAACTGTATAACAATTTCAGATTTAGCTGCAGATCTTCTTTAAAGTCTCTCGAGAAACGAATATCCTACTATATCAGTCTTCCATACAATCTGTCTTGCTTTGTGGCGCAGAAGCCTAGGTCATATCGCAAGCTGATGAAACATCATTGAGGCTCTTTGAGAGCAAAATACTCCGAAAAATATATGACCTGAAAATAGAGACCGGAGAGTAAAAGATATGGAAAGAAAGAAAAAAGAACTGAGAGGAGTGGTTGAACGAGCTAGACCCTGCTGAAGATGATGTTTCACAAACATCGAAACGATCGTTCAGCGAATGTGAGTTCCAATCCAACACGCTGCATTTGTTTTTTTTTCACTTTACCTTAACCCTGCTGTTAGATTAGGACCATTTGGTCCAAATTTTTTCTGTTTTCCCTTGTAACTTTGGAACGGTGATATATACTGACTAAATTTTTCTGCTAATGGGGTCTTTTAATAAAACAATGTTATGTGCGAAAATTAAATTTTCTAACTTTATTCAGGACTGAGAAAAATACAAAATGACGAATCTACGATTAGAGGACCGTTTGGTCAATAGTACATTTTTTCATTACCAAGCGAATGTAAATTCATGTCAAATATTTAGAAGATGTTTTTGATATGTCAAATACTTGCTTTAGAAATTATTGAACCAAAATAGTTACAAAGGATAAGATAAAATTATTATTTTGGATGAAAATTCCAGTATGGACCAAATGGTCCCTCAATCTAAGATTCGTAAGTTTTTTCATTACCAAGCGAATGTAAATTCATGTCAAATATTTAGAAGATGTTTTTGATATGTTAGCGGATGTTTTTGATATGTCAAATACTTGCTTTAGAAATTTTTGAACCAAAATAGTTACAAAGAATAAGATAAAATTATTATTTTGGATGAAAATTGCAGTATGGACCAAATGGTCCCTCAATCTAAGATTCGTAAGTTTTTTCTAATCTAACAGCAGGGTTAAAGAAGTACCTTTGCTTAAAAAACGTAAATTTTAGTACAAAAGCAATTTTTTCTTAAAAAAAGGATTTTTTTTTTTAAATAAGTACCTTTTCTTAAAAAAGTAAATTTTTTTTACAAACAATTGCATGTTCTTCAAACACGGCCACTTCTTTAAAGAGTAACTTTTTTTTGAAACAAAATAACTTTTCTTGAGATAAGTACCTACTCTTAAAAATTAACCTACTCTTGAAAATAGGACAAAAAAAAAACCATTTCTTAAAAAAACATTTTCTTCAAAAAAATACCTACTCTTAAAAAAATTAATTTTCTTACAAAATTTCCTTTCTTCAGCTTTTCTTAAAAATAAAATAATAGCTTTTCTTTTCTTTTCTTGAGATAAGTAGCCTTTAAGTAAATAACCTTTTTCTAAACAGAGTACCACTTCTATAAAAACTACTCGTTCATAAAAAAAGTACTTCTTTGTAGAAAAAATTCATACTCTTATGACCTTGTCTTATAAAAAGTACTTCTAATTAAATATAGTACCTTTTCTTAAAATAAACATTAGCTTTTAATAACAGAAGTACCTCTCTTTAGAAAAGGACATTTCGGGAAAATATAATGCAAATTCTTACAAAACGGACCTAAAAATATATATAGTTTTTGATGTGTTACCATCTATAGGCACGGGTGGGGCAATCTATCAAAGTGAACACATGCAAACAACACACAGCGTTAGCATCACATACGTGGTTGTTGTGTAACAAAAAGTCTGTGTCTGAAAATATAAGTATGATGGTATTGATGTAGCGGCAGCGAATAAACAAGCAGGTTGTCACCGCCAAAGAGTATTGAACTGTATAGACAACTCATGGAACGAATTGTATGACTCAAAATCACTGGCGACATCTGGCGAATGATTTAAAACGTATTACCCTCTTTTTACCATAACTTGGTCCATTCATAATTTTGATGTGAAACATTGATGCCTTTTGAAACATTTATACTTTTTGTATTGTTTTATGTAATAACGTTGTCGAAATGGTACATTTATATTGAAATGTTCTATAAACAGAATAAGACTCGTTTATTGTCTTTTATTCAGACTCTCTACATGAGAGCGGAGAAAGAGTGTAATAAGTTCTCTATACTATTCAATACTTTTGTTCCTCGCTCTGGTAATGACAAAACAAAACAATTATTTAAGTGAGCAAAATATTGATTTAATTATTTTAACAATATTACCATCTACTCTTCAAGCAGATGTAAGCAAAAAGGAAATTCAATAGCAAAAGAGCTTTCAGCACAAAAACTATTCCTTTTTTATTTTCCAATTTAGCATATACAAATGTGTTCATAGAAATTGAACAGGTACCGTGTAACGAAAAGGTGGTAACACATCGCCCGTGAGTTTGACCTCTGACTGATTTTTTTGAAAAAATAATATTTTCTATAAAAAAATAATTTCTTAAAAAAATTTCATTTTATAAAAAGTATCTTTTCTTAAAGATTCACTTAAATTATCGTATTTTTCAACGGGCGCCTTACGCGTGTTGGAACTAACTATTACATAATATATAGCTAATGGAACTTCGTTCCAACCGGGTGTCCCCTGACACCTCATGTAATATTTTTTGAATGATTATAAAAACGATTAAAATTTCAATTCTAGTTTAAATTTTAAAAATATTTTTGTCATATTTTTTTTTTTATGTTTATGGATTTATTTCTACATTTTGTGTTAAACTATAATAAACACTAGTTAACAATATAAATTTTATTATCTACAACGTTATCAAATCATTGTCCAAAATTAATTTCACGTCATTCGAGGTTTATCTGTTTCAACACAATTAACGATACATCACACACACAACATACTCATGCATTCACATCAATACTATATCACCAAAGCCTAAAAATGTACTGTCACCCGCTCGCAACATATTTTGATGCGATAGTCCAAAACTGATGGTCACCCACCTCCGGCATTGTTTGTCATAGAGGATTCCTTGATGCACTGTAATCTGTAATCTGTACTCTCTACTACACTGTACATCATCCTCAGCTCCAGTTGTAGCATCAGCAGCATTTGCCAGCCCTTCTATTAGAACGAACAACAGCAACTAAAAAGATTGTTTGACATTTTTGACACAATATGTAATTGACACTCGCACTTGTTATATGAATCTTCTCTAGTTTCCAACCTCCCTCGCACCCTGGCATATGTTGGGTAGACGTTATGGGATGTGTTTGGTTCCAGACGGGATGGAGTGCGGCGTTATGAATGTCATAACTTTCCCTCATATGTACTATGATGTGTAGCCGGTCCCTGCTGTCGTCTACATTTCGGGAGAGCTGCTGCTGTTGCTGGGATGGGGCGCTATGGTACGTTATGGTACCGGCTCGAAATGATGGCAATGCCATCATAACGATGAGCATGACGTTGTGGATGTTGATGAAAATGATTTATTTCATCACATGCTATAACTAATGATAACAACATACCAGAGAGTCATCATAGTCATCATAAACTTTGGAAGATTTCCTAGTTATTGTTCCACGTCGAGTGGCTCTAGTGTTGTTCATTTCCTGATGATGGAGCTGTTGTTCCAACTGTATATGTTACAAATTTGTAGCTACTGGTCGGTGGTGTCATAAATTTGGATGGAGTAGTCGAGCGTACGTACAGTCATCACTTGTCTAGTGTCATGTGGAAAAGTGTATACGATAATCGATTTGTTGTTGATGACATGTTGCATTGTACTTAGGGTTGATTTGAATTTTAAATTGCCAACGAGGTCAGTAACAATTTATACCGGACTCTTGTGGTATCCTAGTTGTTGTATGTCTAAATGTTTGTATACGTAATATGTACATGCGGTGTATGAACGTGGTCAAGGGTTAATGGAGTTTGCTGTCAAGGAAATGTGTTTATCAAAATTTCCCGGAAAACGTAATTGGATGTGTTTGACTTTTATTCAAGTGGGAAACGTTATAGATAATGTCGCCATTAATCGAAAGTTTATAATTTAAGAAAAACAAATTGTGGATCGTTTAACTAGACGGCCTGTCATGCAAAACATGTGAGTAAAGCTTTATTTTATCGCATTTCCAATGAAGATGTTCAACTCGAAATTCCGCAGTTTGTCTGTGGTAAAGGCTTTTGAAACCCCTGAAGTAGTTTACTCGGGTACAAGCCAAGAATGCAGCCCGCCTCATGATCCTGAAGACCAGTGGAAGTTCATTTCTCATTCTATGAAAACTGCTGCAGGGACCGTACTGGGTTATGAAAATCAGCTTAAAGACAAACCGTAGTATAATGAAAGGTATTGCATGACAAGTTATGAAACCAACGCAGCGCGTATAGCAGTGCTTCAGTCAGTTGCAACGCGAGCCGCGACAGAGCGGTATAAGGAGAGAAGGAGAGAGGAAACCCGTTTGTTTAAGACTTTTAACGAAAGGTACAAGGCAAACTCAACGGAAATAGATCAAGGAATATTTCCAGAGATCGGTACAGAATGTTGGGAGTATGAAAGATCACTTCATTGCCTTACGTGACCCAGGAGATGACGGTGTAGAGCACATACTAGACACTCAACTTGTTTTGAAATAACCACCGGGGAACTTAGTCTGTACTACACGTAATGATTTGGTGGGGCAGCCAAGGATCGGGTATCCGGGATATTGGCTCACTACCAAATCTACAGATCCGGTAGGAACTATTGGGGTTCGAAATGCAGTCTTCTGACTTCATATGAATAGTAGTTCAGTTCCAGTGAGGACTGCTCAGGATCGGTACGAAAACCTAGGCAGAATAGGTAAGTACAAGAGAATATTTAGCCAAAGCAGCTAGTGGAATTGTCAATCGAGACCGCCATGGTGAAAATAGTTATTATTTTTTCGATTGGACGCAACATTTCTGAGTTATAGGCATTTTTAATGTGTTAGCATCTATAGGCGCGGACAGGGACTAAATTCACAAAGTGAATACATCCAAACACTGTTTGTCCGACTGCGATCATGCAGATTGTCCCATTGCGATCAGACAGATTGTCCGACTGCGTTCACACAGATTGTTTGGCGTTAAACTCCTCCGAAACGGCTGGACCGATTTGTATAAAATTTTGTGTGCATATCGGGTAGATCTCAGGATCGCCCAACATCTATTTTTCATACCCCTAAATGGCAACGGTGACCCACCTCTATTTAGAACACAGATTTCTCCGACTGCGAAACACCGATTTTCGGAACCCAGCGGCGGTAGACATGACCTGGAAGTCCTGAAATCATGAGAAACAGGCCTCATTTAAAATACGGAAGGCCTTCCGTACACATTACCTCTTTCTTTCTTTTAACATTGCGTGAGATTGGGAGGCAACCTTACTTGCCCATTACCTAAAGAAGGCCTTAGAAGACATGCAAAGAGGAAGGCCTTAGAAGGGATTTACTTTAATTTATTTTTGTGAAACAAAAATAAAATTAAAATACACAAGATGTTTTATCACAAAAGCATTATCCACTTCTACATATTTATTTATAAGTATGTATGTATGTATCTTAGAAAGTTTTACTACGCCCAATTACAAATTGAAAATTTTAAAAATATCCTGAAAATATGAAATAAAAAATAAATTTTTTAAATTTGTATGAAATTTCCAATTTCCAATTAAATTACGCTTAAAAAGAATCGGAAAAGAAATTTCTCAAACCTGTCAAAATCTTCATCTTGGTTATATCTGATGAATAAATTCATGCATTCCGCAGGCCTTATTTTAGCAAGGCATTACCAAAGAACTATTCCGCGTGCCGCTGGGACTGCGAAAAAAATACACACTGATGTAGCGGCAGCGAATAGTTGCCTTGTATGGGTAATTGAGATAGCAAGAGAGCAACAAAAATTGTGTGAACTTGTGTAGCGTATGTACGAACGTAACAATGTATGTTCATGTGTCTGTTGCTGTGCATTCTCTTTGTTTTATAAGGGAATAAAACAAAAAGTATTAAGTAAGAAAATAATGACACATGTGCTTGCACTAATCTTTAAATAATTTTAAGTATTAATATTATTTAAATGTAACGTCATCATATGATTGAACGCTGTTTTTTATTTTTCAATGTAACATTTACTAATGTGTTCATAGAAATCGAACAGGTATCGTGTAACAAAAAGGTGTTAACACATCGCCCGTGAGTTCGAACACTCATTGGATTTTTTTATTTTAGCGATTTTCGTATTTTAGCGATTTTTTGAAAAAACGGCCGAGTTTTTGTACTCTACGTTTTTGAGCACAATATTAAGCTAATAAATAAGCAAAATATTAAATAAGCTTAAGTTTAAAAAATTTATACATATTTATAAAAAAAAATACTACAAACTCCCGCAAGGGAAATGATGAAACAAAGTTCTTCTATACGATTGGAACATTTTATGAAAAACCCTTGGAAACCTTTCAAAATTAGTTATTATTTCGATTGGTGATTTTTGATTCGAAAAATTGTAAATTAGCGATTTGTTTAAAGAACAAAATTGATGCCGTATTAAAGACATCCATTGGACACAGGCTCTATTTTTTATTTTAGCAATTTTCTTATTTCGGCGATTTTTTTTTTAAATATTTGTTACGAATTCGAACTGTTTAGGAAAAACTACTAGTTGCCGAGATATTGCCGTAAGGGCGTTTTAGCGAATTTTGATACGAGAAATTTTAGTTTTACCTACGTATTTAAAAAAAAAAGTGATGCCGTATTAATTACATCCAGTGGATTTAGCCTCTTATGGAGGTAAAATAAAAAATTGATATAGGGGCGTTTTAACGATTTTTAATTTCAAAAAATTTTAGTTCTAACGATTTTAATAAAAATGGTGCCGTATTAAAGACATGCATGGCTTAAGGCCAAACAGTAATTATTTTTACGACTGGACTCATTGTTTCCGAGTTATAGCCATTTTTCATTTTAGCGATTTTCTTATTTCGGCGATTAAAAACAAATATTTCTTACGAATTGCACAACTTTATAAAAAACCCTCAGAATCTTTCAAAAAGTAGCTATTTTTTCGGTTGGACAGTCCGTTATCGAGATAGAGACATTAGGGTTAGTCACTTTTTTTTGCGGCGAAAATTCCCGGAGTATGATGTAGGGCATGACAAAATATGACTTTTACTCAAGCCAGATGTTTTCGTTTGTATTTTGGAGTGTTCGGACACATATAGTGAAATTCTATGGCGATAATTTTTGTAGAACATTTTGACCATGCCTTCCGTCAGTTTGGAGCAGTTTTTTGCGAGTTTTGAAAAAAAAGTAAAAATTATGGTTCTACGTGACAGTTAGAGGGTTAATTTATTCCACAAAAATGTTAACCTGAATCTTTTCTATGAAATTTCTGAACATATTTTGTACCTCAAAAGTAAGGAACACACAATTTTGCATGCCGCTATGTTGCAGGAAAGTTCCGAGGGGCGGAAACTTTGACCAGTCCTAAAAAAAAAAAATGTTTTGATCAGATCTGGCAAAACGCCGATACACGTATATTTTTTTTGACTTTTCTACCAGAATCCGTTGACAGAACCCCATCATTTAAAAAAATCTAATTTTGTCTCACAGCGTAATTAGTTATTTTTCAATTTGATGCTTCGTTTCCGAGAAATTTATATTATTCTAATTTTTCACATTGTCGATCAAAACTGGGGATGGGTTGCTCTGGGTAACGTACAAATCAGATCGGTGATGGGTGCAATTTTTCATCGAGCTATAAAAAATATTATTCTTATGCAAACATAAATATATTGTAGCATTTTTTATAACAGGATATTAAATTAGTAATTTGTTTGAATTTGCGAAGTTATTAATTGAATTGAAAAATATTTTTTCTGTGTATCATTCAATAATTTTACTATTTAAATATAAAATCTTGTGTGGAAATGCAATTGTCGGAGTTGATGGTTTAGTAAATATTATACCAAAAGCAAAATATATTTTATCTTTCCAAGGTTCAAAATATGTTAACGCGTAGTGTGAAATCCTGGGTGTTAAATGATATTGAAAATTCCCTGTTCACAAAAATCTACAGACTATGCTAATGTTTATGTACATTAGGGTGTGCAGACAACCATTTTTTTGGAACTTCAATAGTGGAGGGCTCTGACTACGTGCAATGACTACCATAAACAGCGAAATATATGTTTAAAAGTTTGATATAGCATTGCATACATAAAAACAAGTCTGACGTTCGCATAATCAGCTCTTCATAGTTTTAGACTCGCTCTCCAAGAAATATTTTTCAGTACACCCTAATACACATATCTAGCAAAGTTTGCAGCAAACACAACACAAACAATTTGTGCATTTATTTTCATAGATGCGCCACATTTTATCACTTCTGTCAGACCATATAATTTGACGTTTAATTTGCACATTCAACATTTTCGAATATTTGCAAAAACTCATTTGCGCGTCGAAAAACAAACTTACGATTCGGTAGGGGGTGCGAGACTTGCGATGTTCATAGTAACAAATTGTAGGACGTTTGAGTAGTGGCATCATTAGTATCCCAAGACGCGAAGTGCCTTCCAAGTTGCACTAATTAATACTTGCAACAATTGCAAAAACAATTTGCAACATGTTGTAAAAGACTATATAAAGCAGCAACACTAAAACACTAAGGACTAATTAATCTAAAAATATATGTAACTACAAGTTGAAAACATTCAAATGCATTATTTGCAGCAAACATTTTGCGAACTACAACACAATGATGACTGCGTTACATATAACGGGGTTTTCAATAAGAGCGCTACAAAAGTTTTTTTAAATAAAACAAAACCGGTTTTAGATACCAATAAAATTAGTTATTCCTGTGAAAGTACGTTTGATGCCATTATGTATGGAAATCGATTTCTTTTGCATAGCCACCACGGGCACGCTTGCAGAAGTCCAGACGCTGAACCCAATTTTCGACGGATTTCAAGCATAAATCGGCTGGTACTGCTGCAATTTCACGTTCGATATTCGTACGAAGTTCATCAATCGTCGCTGGCTTGTTGGCATAGACCATAGACTTGACGTAGCCCCACAGGAAATAATCCAGCGGCATCAAATCGCACGACCGAGAGATAACACGTTCACCAAACTTGGTTTCCAATAAATTGATTGTGGCATTCGCTGTGTGGCTTGTGGCTCCGTCCTGTTGGAACCACATGTCCTCCAAGTCCATATTATCCAATTGGGGCCAAAAATATTCGGTTATCATTGAACGGTAGCGATTCGCATTCACAGTAATGTGCCGGTCTTGATCATCAAGGAGGAAGTACGGCCCAATGACGCCGCCGGCCCATAAACCGCACCACACCGTAATTTTTTCGGGAAGCAATGATGACTCATGGGTTACGTGTGGATTGCTGTCTGACTAATAATGCATATTCTGCTTATTGACGAAGCCATTCAGCCGGAAATGAGCCTCATCGCTGAAGATGATTTTCCGATGAAAATCCGAACCATTTTCAAGTTGTTGCTCAGCCCAATTCACGAACATACGACGCTTATGGTGGTCAAGCGGCTTCAGTTCTTGCGTCAATTTGATCTTGTAAGGATGTAGGCCAAGATCTTTCGCAAAATTCGCCACAACGACGTCACAGAGATGCCCAACGCTTGAGAACGACGTGTGAGAGACATATTTGGGCTTTCTTGAACTGAAGCCTCAGCGGCAGCAATATTCTCGACACTACGGGCACTTCTTTGTCTCACTGGCACGGGAACATTTTGTACTGTTCCTGTGGATTCAAATTTTTCCACTAGACGCTCAATTATTGATCTGGTAGGACGATTATGACGACCATAAATTGGACTCTTAAAGTTGAGGCCACTGACTCCAAATTTCGGTAGTAAATTTTAATAATTTCGACTCGTTGTTGGCTCGTATATCTTTCGATGATGAAATGGCAAACCTTACTGAAGAGAAATGTCAAAAGAGCGGGAAAAAATATGGCGTCGTTTGCTGTCCCTATTGATTTACTTTTGTAGCGTCTCTGTCGAAAAACCTGTTACTACACTTTGTTGGGTGATATGTGGCAATTTGTAAAATAGATTTTAGGAATTGTAAATCTCGTCATTTATCAATATTTTTGAATGGGGCAAGAGTATAAAAAAAATCGTAATAGACTGAAATTGCTGAAATTACAATTAACACATGTCTTCGAATACTGCTGTATTTTCTACCAAATATTCGTCCTTTCTTTTAGTCATTCCTTGGATTTGACTTGGTTTTCTAGTTCACTTCCTGCTTCTGAATGCTATGAAATTGTGTTCTGTTTATTCTTTGTTTCACACCTAAAATTCACATTTCATTGTTAACCTTTCAACTTTAGTTCAACCTATAGTTTGGAAGCTCTTCAAAACATCTTTTGTTCCACTACAGACAATTAACTTAGTCTCACATACATACATATGCGTCGAGAAGTTTTAGTTATATTGTAATTTTGACGTTTTGGTTCCGTCGAGCCGAGAGGAGTGTCTTTTCTTTCTTTTGGGTCAAAAACTAAATAAAACATTGTTTTGTTTTCCAATCGAAGGGGTTTCTTTGAGCGTCTGACGGCAAAACTTCAAAAACAAAAATCGCTTTAAAACGCCAACTTTGAATATGACCAATATGATGTAGTATATGTGCCTGTGCACAGTGGTATGGCAGTATATAATACTATCGCACTTAAGATACCGGTATTTTAAAAAGCCTCTATCAACTGAGATCAAATTTCCTTTGCTTATTACGAAAGTAGATATCAACAATTTAATATGAATAATAAATATACAATTTAATAAATTTAAATTCCTTCGACTAACAAAAGTACGATCATTAAAAATCTTATTAATATTTTGCAAATTTTTATCAAATTATATAAGTAGAAATTCACCACTAATAAACAAATCGCTATACAACATACGACAGATTGTACTCTTACATTCTTGAGACTATGGCCCGTAAACCCAGCTCATACTCTTTCCCAGGCAGCAGAAACTTACGTATATTCTTCCTTTAAGTCTATGCCTGCCGCAAAAAAAACATGCGAAAAAATTGTATAAGATTCCAGCAGAAAGACATCCACAAGGCTACTTGGGTATCCCCTGATCAAAGAACGAATAACCAAATTGATCACGTGGTAATTGATGGAAAGCACTCATCCAGTGTAATGGACGTACCAGTGATCAGAGGAGCTAACAGCGATTCTGATCACTACCTGGTAGCAGCAAAGGTTCGCAGAAGATTTGGTAGAGCGAAAATCGTACGAAACCAGACCCAGAGAAAGCTAGACATCGGATAGCTGTCATTGCCAGAGGTAGCCACAGCCTACTCAAGGAAGCTCTCGCAACTTCTGGCACAGAACCCACCCTCTCCTGATGACGATCCTGAAGCTCGGTGGAAACCCATTTCCGACTCTGTAATAACTGCCGCAACAATCGAACTTGGTTTTGAAAAACCGATTCGCAGCAAATCATGGTACGATGAAGAGTGTCGCATAGCAAATGACGAAAATAACGCTGCACGTATGGTAATGCTTCAGTCAATTGCAACGCGAGCTGCAACTGAGCGGTATAGGGAGAAGAGAAAGTAGGTAAACCGTCTCTTTAGGCGTAAGAAACGGCAGTGGAGAAAACGCGAGAGTGAGAAAATTGAGACATACAGAAGGAAGAACGAAGCCCGAAAATTCTACCAAAAAGTTAAAAACGGAACTAATGGACATGGTTCAGGGCCCCCCTTCTGTAAAGACAAAGACGGAAATCTCATCGCAGGTATGCAGTGCATGTTGGGGACATGGAGAGATAATATGTCTGCGCTATTAGTGGCCGTCGGTGGTGCAATGGTTGTGTGCTAGCTTCTTGTACATGAGATATTGGAATTGATCCCTGCTCAGACCACCTTAAAATTTCTTTCAGCGGCGGTCACGACTCGACGACACTATCGAGTATTTAGCCATGAAAAGGCTTCTCAAAAATACCGTCCGGAATCGGCTTAAAACTGTAGGTCCCAATCAGTGAATGAAAACTGGAAAGCGCACAGATCAGTGATTGTGATTGCGCGTCCCTTCGTGAGATGTAATGGGAAAAAAATTATATATTTTATTTATTTATTGATACCTGAGATATCCAATAACGAGACAATCGATCACAATTTGGACGACGACGTCGGCTGCCCCCTCCTAACTAATACGAGGTCAGAACTGCTATTGCCCGGCTTAAGAAGAACAAAGCCGCAAGAGCCTATGACTTACCGGCGGAGCTCACTAAGGCTGGCGGCAATGATCTCATATTGCAGGTGCATCAACTCATTAGCAAAATCTGCTTAGATGAATGCAAGCCCGGCGATTGGAGTCTCAGTGTACTATTTCCTATATTTAAAAAAGTTAACCCGAGTGTCAGCGCCAACTACCGTGGAATAAGCTTTTTATCTATAGCGTATAAGGTTCTATCGAGTATAATGTGCGAGGGACTAAGACCAATTATCGCTGAACTGATTGGGCCGTACCAGTGTGGCCTTAGGCCTAGCAAATCGACAACTGGCCAGATTTTCACGCTACACCAAATCCTGGAAAGGACCCAGGAAAAACAAATCGACACCTACCACCTATTTGTTGATTATAAAGCGGCCTTCAATAGCCCGATAAAGGATAAACTCTACGAAGCTATATCTGAGTTTGGTATTCCTGCAAAACTCATACGCCTCTGCAGGATGACCTTGACGAACGCCATATCCGCAGTGAAAGTTGGTAAGGATCTTACCGAACCTTTCGAAACCAAGCAAGGCCTCAGGCAAGGCGACACCCTATCGTGCGATCTGTTTAACCCTGCTGTTAGATTAGAAAAAACTTACGAATCTTAGATTGAGGGACCATTTGGTCCATACTGCAATTTTCATCCAAAATAATAATTTTATCTTATTCTTTGTAACTATTTTGGTTCAAAAATTTCTAAAGCAAGTATTTGACATATCAAAAACATCCGCTAACATATCAAAAACATCTTCTAAATATTTGACATGAATTTACATTCGCTTGGTAATGAAAAAATTTACGAATCTTAGGTTGAGGGACCATTTGGTCCATACTGGAATTTTCATCCAAAATAATAATTTTATCTTATCCTTTGTAACTATTTTGGTTCAATAATTTCTAAAGCAAGTATTTGACATATCAAAAACATCTTCTAAATATTTGACATGAATTTACATTCGCTTGGTAATGAAAAAATGTACTATTGACCAAATGGTCCTCTAACCTAAGATTCGTCATTTTGTATTTTTCTCAGTCCTGAATAAAGTTAGAAAATTTAATTTTCGCACATAACATTGTTTTATTAAAAGACCCCATTAGCAGAAAAATTTAGTCAGTATATATCACCGTTCCAAAGTTACAAGGGAAAACAGAAAAAATTTGGACCAAATGGTCCTAATCTAACAGCAGGGTTAACATCCTACTGGAGATCATTGTGGAAAAAGCTGCAGTCAACATTAATAAATCCATCAGCAGCAAAAGTCACATGCTGCTTGTGTATGTTGATGGTTTAGATGTCATTGGGCTCACAAACACAATCAGTGTTTTCGAGAATTGAGATGGATTCAGCAAAAGTGGGTCTGATGGTAAATGAGGACAAGACAAAATTAATGATTTCAACGAGCACGGCCCCCACGCGATTTGATCAAAGCGTGAACGTTGATAACCGTTATAATTTCGAGGTAGTGGATGAACTTATATAACTCGGATCTGCCGTAAACAAAAACAACAACGTCAGCCTTGAGATCAAGCGGAGAATTATGCTTGAGAATAGATGTTATTTTAGGCTAAGCAAGCACTTTCGAGATAAAGCCCTCTCTCGAGTAACAAAAGTCCAACTATACCAGACTCTTATTCAACCTGTCTTGCTTTATGGTGCAGAATCATGGGTCTTATCGCAAGCAGACGAAAAATCTGTAGGAGTTTTCGAGAGAGAAAAACTCCGCAAACTGTATGGCCCTATAGTGCACAACGGATCAAAATAACGCGATTGCGCTGGCTGGGCCATGTCAGTAGAATGGATGAAGAAGAAGGAATGAAGGGTTTTCGAAGATGGCTCGAAGGAAGGCGAAAAATAGGAAGACCAAGACCCCGCTGGAGGGCCCAAGCTGACGAATCCCTGCATACACTTGGTATTACCAACTGGAGAGATAAGCAAAAGATCGAACTAGTTGGCGCAATATGTTTTCTTCGTTTCGTAAGGTCCCTGACCTCCCGGGGTTGTTCGAGACCAGATAAGTAAGTAAGTAGGTATCTGCTCTTAAAGATCCATTTTGAAGATCGTATTTTTCAACGGACGCCTTAGCCGTGTTGGAACTAACTAGTACATAATACATAGCGAGAAGTAATATTGTAATGTAATTTTTTTCTTTGTTAAATCTCATGGGAAAGGAGCATGAAGCTTGTTATTGAAGCAACGCGCTGAAAAATACTGCCCTAGAAACATATTGCAGAAACCGTGGATATTTTTGCAAGCATTGTTGTCCGACATTGAAGATCTGCTGCGTTTTGGTTTATTTCTTGTCTGTCACGTTTTTGCCCTCAGCAGTTTACAACAATCAGAGCGATATTTGGGTCACTTATATTATAACCCATTGATCATTGTGTCTCTAACATATAATGCTGAATAGCAAACGCAATATATTTGGACACAAGTACACTATATTTGCGACAAGCTGCAAACACTTAAAATTTACATCCAGACAATAAAAAACACAGATTTCTCAGCGTGAATGTAAACATGTAGGTTGGTTGAAAAGGCTGCAAGACAGCACGCTGTCTAGCACACTTAGGCTAAAAAAGCCCATTGTGATACCTGCGGTTTCCTCTATAGCAACTATTGACTAGTCGTCTAGCCAATTTGCCCTTTCAATAAATTTGTCTATAAGACCTACAGGAATATCCTGTAGGGCTACGGTGCTAACTTAATGTGTCCCGAATATCCTACTTCTCACTCCTGCCAGAGCAGCGCAATCCAAGAGAAGGTGTTTCGTCGTTTCCTCGTCCTCTTCCATGCAGCATTTACAGAGAGTGGAGTTTCTATGTCCCACTCTTAGGGCGTGTTTTCCTACAAGACAATGTCTCGTGAGTGTTTCTATCATTGTGTATAACCTGCCTCTCGGCAAGTTAAGTAGTTGCCTAGTCCGCTTCCTGCCCACCTGTGGCCCGAGGACCCTGGCTTGTTTGCAAAGTTGAAGTAAGTCTCCACTTGTCCTTGAACATATTATCGTCCCATTGCCTGGTCTGCAAACGGCAGGTAGGCCTTTTTTTGCCGGAAGAACCTGTGTCATAGTGCCCTGTCTAGCAAACGCCTTCGCTACGCAAGTGCCTGGAATGCCGCTGTGTCCCGGCACCCAGATGAGCCTGATGTCAAAATACTCTGCCATCACCCTAAGTGATGAGTGGCATTCTTTAATCTTCAGGTACGTAGCAAACATGGCTTCCAGGGAATTAATGGCAGCCTGATACATACATATTCTCCGGAGGGTTGTGACACTACTTTTCAGTAGTTCAACAACCGCCAGCATGGCGGTAATTTCCGTCTGAAATACACTACAGTGGTCAGGCAGCTTGAAGGAGATATTTACATTTAGGCTCGTCCAACTTTAATCAATCCGTGAAAAATCTGATACTACTGGTATCCCCTTTCACTGACTTTTCCCAGTTATTCATGTTCGGAATAGAAGTCCTTAGATTTGTCGCTGGTAGAAGGTAGGGGATACAGTAGTCCGTTTTTACGGTAATAGAGTTGATCCGGGGCCGTCGGTGGTGCAATGGTTAGTGTGCGCGCCTCTTGTACAGGAGATCCTGGGTTCGATCCCTGCTTGAAATGCTGATCCATTTAGCTTTTCTAATCAATTGTTTGTGTGTTTAACTTCCAAACCACTGTACCACCTACCTACTGTTAAGTTGCCTACTATATCCTAGTGTTGCTTGGTTTGGCGCGTAACTAAAGCGTCGTCGTTGATAATTAACGTAATTAACGTAAAATTTATTTTGAAGTTTCAGTTGTTACGTTTCAGTTGTTTTGAGTTGAATGCGTGCAGAAAATTGTTTATCATATTTCATTCATAAATCTATCAGTTGTAACGAACGAAACACAACGCAAAAGGGGTGTTAGATTTATCACCGTTATACGGAACAAAGTTACGACTGACGTAGGCTGTGTGGACTGGTTGGTGCCCTCTGACAAATCGGTACTTATAAATGGGTGCGAATATTAATGTTAATTGGCATCCGGAAAAGCGGCATTATTCATGTGGAAATATGAGAAACCCTACAAGTTCGTCGGTGTCTTGTCTTACCATTTTTGGGTTTATTGATATACCAGCTGCCATAATATTATGTTAAAGGGAAATATTTATGTATTGTTAACAATAAATAATAACTGTTGTTTCATATTTATGTAGATATATACCTACTAACTTAAAAACGAACGCGGTCATTATGGAAACAGATAATCTGTGTTATCCGGCAATTAAACGCCCTAACACCATTTGGTGTTACTCTCGCCGCTGCGCAGGGGAAAGATGAAGTCAAGTTATCGAGTTTGGTGAATTAGTGAAATGTAGGTGTCATTTTTGGAAATAATATCAGTTAACACTCGATTGAAATGTGTACTAGCATAGCGTTTTCCAATGCCAAAGATAAAAAACATTTACACGATTACGGAACCAGTTGTAGAATTAAAAATTATACACATTTCTTTGTAATTCGTTAGGAATTTCGATTTGAGAACATACATATGTTTTAAATATCTTGCGGTCAGTTTTTCAGTCAACTATCATCTGCGTTTCAGATTTAAATTGTGGATAAACATCTGATTGCGCTTGACAGTCAATGGTTAACAATGATTTAACCACACAATGTTGGTTGGCTAACCCTTAGACATAATCATACGACATTGACAATTACATTGCTGATTTGACAATCACATTACTGATTGTCAAAATTAGAAATATAAGATTGTCTAAATAAGGGGGTTTTCAACAGAGACGCTACAAAAGTAAATCGATAGGGACAGCAAACGAAGCCATATTTTTCCACGCTCTTTTGACATTTCTCTTCAGTAAGGTTTGCCATTTCATCATCGAAAGATATACGAGCAAACAACGGGTCGAAATTATTTAAATTTACTACCGAAATTTGGAGTCAGTGGCCTCAACTTTAAGAGCGCTACGTCCAATTTATGGTCGTCATAATCGTCCTACCAGATCAACAATTGAGCGTCTAGTGGAAAAATTAGAATCCACAGGCACAGTACAAAATGTTCCCGTGCCAGTGGGACAAAGAAGTGCCCGTAGTGTCGAGAATATTGCTGGCGCTGAGGCTTCAGTTCAAGAAAGCCCAAATGTGTCTCTCACACGTCCTTCTCAAGCGTTGGGCATCTCTGTGACGTCGTTGTGGCGAATTTTGCGAAAATATATTGGCCTACATCCTTACAAGATCAAATTGACGCAAGAACTGAAGCCGCTTGACCACCATAAGCGTCGTATGTTCGTGAATTGGGCTGAGCAACAACTGGAAAATGATTCGGATTTTCATCGGAAAATCATCTTCAGCGATGAGGCTCATTTCTGGCCGAATGGCTTCGTCAATAAGCAAAATATGCGCTATTGGTCAGACAGAAATCCACACGTAATCCATGAGTCATCATTGCATCCCGAAAAAATTACGGTTTGGTGCGGTTTATGGGCCGGCGGCGTCATTGGGCCGTACTTCTTCCGTGATGATCAGGACCGGCACATTACTGTGAATGCGAATCGCTACCGTTCAATGATAACCGAATATTTTTGGCCCCAATTGGATAATATGAACTTGGAGGACATGTGGTTCCAACAGGTCGGCGCCACAAGCCACACAGCGAATGCCACAATCAATTTATTGGAAACCAAGTTTGGTGAACGTGTTATCTCAGGAAATGACCCAGTCGATTAGCCGCCTCGGTCGTGCGATTTGACGCCGTTAGATTATTTCCTGTGGGGCTACGTCAAGTCTATGGTCTATGGCAACAAGCCAGCGACGATTGATGAACTTCGTACGAATATCGAACGTGAAATTGCAGCAGTATCGGCCGATTTATGCTTGAAAACTGTCGAAAATTGGTTTCAGCGTAAAGAATTTCATTGGTATCTAAAACCGGTTTTGTTTTATTTAAAAAAAAACTTTTGTAGCGCTCTTATTGAAAAACCCTTTACATGTTGCTATATTGGTTATTTGTACACATACTTAGAGCCTAACCGATAGTTAACCAACGGCTTGAGATTTGGTAAATATCGACTTGAGATTTTCAGTCAATCGTTAACAATGATTTATCTACACAGTGTTGGTTGGCTAACCTGTGGACATACTGGACACTACTGAGTGTCACAATTAGAACTGTAAGATTGTATAAATACATGTTTCCATGTTCATTATTTGTACATATACACATAGTACTTTGAGCCTAGCCGATAGTTAATCAATGATCATCTGCGCTTCATAGTTAAATAGTGATTAAACATCGAATTGGGTTTATCAGTCAATCGTTAACAATGATTTAACCGCACAATGTTGGTTGGCTAACCTGTAGACATAATCGTATTATTTTGACAATCACATTACTGATTGACAAAATTAGAAATGTAAAATTGTATAAATACATGTTTCTGTGTTGATTATTTGTACACATACTTCGAGCCAAGCAGGTTAAATTCTTGCGCCTAAACCGTTTTTTATACATTTTGGTTAAAATGACTTCCAGTTTATGCATTTATTATTTATTTTACATAATTGCGCTTCGGTTGTCCCTCTTTATTGTTATGGTATTTATACTAAAACATATGATTTTCCAATAAGAATACAAGGGTTGCCATAATCGTTAATAATATGAATTTAACTCACTACTGAAAACACAAAATGCAAAGTTAACCTCTTACTAACATTCAATTGCGACTAAGCAAGCCGATAGTTAACCCGATAGATACCCAATTAATAACTGGATATTATTGGCATAATTTTGGCGTAGAATACGTCATACCTTACGGTATAGGGAGTCATGTCAGATTGTTATTGTTGTAATCTTTATTTCAATGATTATGAGGAAACGGCGAGATAACTTTTTTTAAAAATTTTTTTGTAGGTAAATGAAGATGCTATCTTTCGTTTGATATACATTTCATATTGGTTGATATCTTCCCAATATTTTAATTTCTCAAATGAAAATTGTTTAAACACATACACTCAAACATATGTGTGGTGTTTGGTTGAGTGTTTGAGTTTGTAGCGTGAACACAAACTATGCTGCTATTTCAGTGTGGACACAAACCTTCGGCTGTTGTTTTGATTGATGAAATATTGAAATTTCGTATATTTACTTATGTATTTAAGTGAAACAAAATGTTAAATGTGAATTTGAATTTAACATGGACATATAATTATCAAAAATATGAATCAAATTGATTTGCGTCTGTTATTTATCATTTATCCTTACTCTTTTAATTTAAGCTTATGTATATTATCAATAGTAACTATCAACTAAATAAATTCATTTGCTTATGTTATTTATTATTTATTGTTATATATGTTTTCTGTCTTATCGGATGGCGTATTCTACGTTAAACTTAATGGCCGTGTCTCTGACACAGCCTGCACGGACAGTGTCTGCTGTTTTTTTGACTACTCAACACATTTTTATGTTTGAAATCGTTTAAATTTTTTTAGTCACTTTATTGACTAAAGGGCAAAAGTTTGCACCACTTAACCTTTCACATCTGGCAACCCTGTATCTTTTTCATTTGTGTTTAGCTCGGCTTATGAAAGCCCGCGTTCAACGCATCACTACAATTGAATTTGTGCCATGCAGTGTTGGGATTTTTTAATTTGCGAATGATTTTAATTTGCAATACTTTATCCACTGCAAATGCGACAAAATTACGATTGTTCGCAATGACAGTTAATAAATTTCCTTTTGCTCAGGCACTGCAAATGTAGGCTGTGGAGTCGGATGCCAATTGTAATGTAATCAGAGGTTGCATGCCGTATTTAAAGGGTTCACCTGGGAAACCCATTACTAGTGCCGTGAGGAATGGATAGCGATCGTTTATCCATCTTCCCGGTTACCCATTTGCCCAACGGCAATGGGGAATAATCCACCACGATTACCCATTATCAACAGGGACATGGGGAAAATAGTGGGTAGTTACCCACGACAATTGGGAATTACACATCACCATTTCTTATTACCTACAGCTGTAACTCGGAAGCGGTTCGTCCAATCCCATAAAAATCACATGAGGTGTCATGGGACACCCGGTTGGAACGAAGGTCCTTTCGCTATGTATTATGTACTAGTTAGTTCCAACACGTCTTAGGCGCCCGTTGAAAAATACGATAATTTAAATGGATCTTTAAGAAAAGGTACATTTTGAAAAATAAAAAACTTTTTCAAAGAAAAGTTTTTTTCTGCAATGTATTTTTAAAAAAATATATATATATTTTTAGGTCCTTTTGGTAAGAATATGTACAAGGTGTTTCAAAAGAAGTCATCCGATGTTGTTTGGCTCTCATTTTTTTTTAATCGAAAAACTTTGATGTTTATTTGAACCTTTAGAATGGTACTGGTTAAGTTGAGAAGATGATATCGGTTAAATGGGCGCCGTCACAATTGATTACCATACGGGCTCGTTTTATGGCAGTTTTCAGCACTTCGCACCATGCAGTCACTTTGAGCGGGTGGAATGGCTCCTTGTGCATCACTCGTGGATTTTGGGTGCCCAAGAAGCGATAGTTTTGCTTATTCACGTACCCGCTGAGGTGGAAATGAGCCTCATCGCTCATTATGATTTTGGTGGAAAAATCGTCCACTTCGTCCACGAGATTGAGGATGGCTTGGGCGTAGGTTACACGCGCTTGCCGGTCGGCAGGCAGCAGCTGATGCACGGACTGGACTTTTTATGGAAACAAGCGCAGGTCTTTGACCAAAATTCGCCATTGGGACGACCGGCTGATAGCTAATTGCGAGGCACGGCGTCTGGTCAATGTTTCCGGCGACAGCTCGACATCCTCGGCAACAGCGGCGATATTCTCGGCAGAATGGGTGCTGGCAACATCTGGTGTGGTTCCATAATCTTCAAGGTTAGTGACCAAACGGCGCAGGGTTTGCGTAGTCCGAGTCGGACGGCCGGGGAATCGGCGACGTTATTCTCGCTGCGCCAACACCACAGACGAATTGTTACGCAAGAAAATAGGCACGATTCTTCCGCGTTCTTGGGAGTGTATCGCTCCATGGCTTGTTTATTTGTATTCAACATCTGTCTAGTCCACAAATGTCAAAATAGATTTGACATTGGCGGCCATTTGCAAAAATAAGAGCATCTTTCAATAGGGTGGTCACTTTTGAAACACCCTGTATTATATTTTCCCGAACAGGTCCTATTTTAAAGAGAGGTACTTCTTTTATTAAAACCTAATGTTTTTTTAAGAAAAGGTAATATTTTAAAGATGAAGTGCATTCTGTAAGAAACAGCCATAAGAATATGATTTTTTTTTACAAATAAGTACTTTTTTTAAGAACAGCTACTTTTTAAAGAAGTTGTACTCTTTTTAGGAAAAAAGTGTTTTTTTAAGAAAATGTACTTATTTTCAGAAAGGCTTCTTATCTCAAAGAAAGAAAATGTATTATTTTATATTGGAGAAAATGTACTTTTAAGAAAAGGAGTTTTTGTAAGAAAATTTATTTTTTTAAGGAAGGTATTTTTTTTTGTAGAAAAGGTTTTTTTAAGAAATGGGAATTTTTTTAGAATAAGTATTTTTTTTCCAACTACAGACACATTTTTAAGAGTGGGTACTTATCTCAAGAAATGTCATTCTGATTCACAAAAAGGTACTCTTTAATGAAATGATATTTCTTTAAGAATAGGCAATTTGTTGTACGAAAATGTACTTTTTTTAAGAAATGCTACTTATTTAAAAAAAAAATACTTTTTTTAAAAAAGGTACTTTTTGTAACAAAATTTACATTTTTCAAGCATAGGTACTACTTTCAGGTAAGGTATTTTTTAAAGTGCTTTAGTTTAAGGTATTTTTTAAAGTGTTTAGTTTTAGTTTAGTATGAATATGTAATTTTTTCCATTTTTAAAGAGAGGTACTTCTTTTATTAAGTGTAAATGTACTTTTAAAAAAGGTACTTATTTAAAACAAAAATGTGTATGTTTTAAACTTCTTTCACTTTGGCTTTTCCAAATTTACGTTTTATTGGGCACAAAACTACAATATATACTAAATATTGGTTGCAGACTCCACCTACAAAACTTCCCATTAAACAAGAAATTTCCCAACATATGTTAGTCTAGACACAATCCAAAGTAAAAGTACCCAATAGAGTTGATAATACTGGGTTGTAGCATACTAGTGTTAAAAAAATTTGTTTAATTTTATTCATTTAGCCCCCATTCCGCAAAGTGCTTTAAGGAATTTCGCTCCAAAACTCTAAAAGCATAAATTCTAGCAATCATACAAATTGAAAATATCGAAAGTAGTCCCATATATCCTTTAAGAAATATTCGAGCGTAAAGTAAATATTTAAAATTCTTTTTATTTTTCCATATTGCGCTACCCATTGGGTAGCATCGTCAGGAAAATAAAGCCGGAATCACAATGCATACAACATTTTCAATAGGCGTTCGCAATGGAAGCAATAGTTTATTTCGAATCGGGATGTTTGTTCTAACAGGTGATACCAGTATTACGACCAATATATCAAGGCAAAAATAAAATATATTTTGTTTTCGTGTCAAAGTATTTTTTGTCAGTAACCCAGAAATTAATAAATCCAAATACATTTTAATTTGATTTTTCATGTAATGAACAGACGGTGAGGCAAATCATTTAAGTAGTACTTATAACACAACCTTTATTAGTTGCATTATGATTCAAATGTCACAAAAGTGACATCCAGGTGTGTATTTTGAATATTAAGGAATGTTAATGTATTTAAACATATTTGCTATTAAAATATTCTACAGATAAAATTAAGTTTTATAATGCATCTCCTAACACAAATGGGCTAAATTTTCATTGATCTTTTTAAGATTGAAAATGAAGTTCGAAGTACAGCGCCATCTACCGCTTAATAATATACTATTTATTTCAACAAATATGTTGCTGGAGTAGAAATGGACCAACTTCGACGACAAATTTGAGTTAACTTTTTCGTAAAAACAACGAAAAGACATTGTGTGAAATTCTGTGTGTGAGAACGATTTGACATGAGAAACGAAACTGTCGCTTGCATTGTGAATGCGGCTTAAACAACAATGCTGCCTTGAATATTTTGATTTTAAATAAAATACAATAAGGCATGTGCATTTCCTGAGTAAAGGGATATTCAAAATTGTTTAATTGTCATTGCGAAAAATCTCAATTCTAAAAATTCAACTTGATATCCAATGCAAATTAAAAAATCCCAACACTATCAAGAATAGATATATTCACACCGGTTTCGCTATATATTTCTAAAATGCCATTCGCCAATATATCCAGATCACTCACAAATCTCAAATACTTCAATAAATTCGACGAAACTGGTAATATTTTCCATTGCTATACAACGAGACTTATCGACTATGCGGCGGAAAACCCCGAATCCACCTGATGCATTTCGAAAACAAGATATTTATGCCCACATAGTACTGTTGAAAAAATCCTAGATGTTAAAAGTCGGCAGTAAAGGGTTATTCTTTGGGTTTCTTCTTGTACATCATATTCCATTTAAAAATAGTCTAAAAATAAAATATTTTTGTAAACTCAGATTGGTTAGTTACAATTAAAAATTAGCTTTCGAATTATGGAACAGGATATATATTTCAAAATATGTACAACTGTCACACAAGATTAGTGCTTCTTAAATATAAGATTTTCGACATTGTAATTGATGTAAATCTCTCATTGCTGTTGGTTACAATTCTAACAAGATTACGATATAAAAAGATTTTCAACTGTTTTATATTTTAAGGTGACCATGTCTGGCCAAATATTAATTACTCTCTTTTTTCTAACCAATACTCTAATTGGAACCTTTACACCACTGACATTCTATCCTTGTAGTAACATAATTTACACCCAGTTACGAAATGTTTCTTCCATAAATTCCAATTAGACAAATAAACATTACATGGAGATTTCACAATGTTGACACTAGAGGTCTCCCTGCACTCGGGGACACAATCATTAAAACCAAAACTTTACATGCCGATCGTGATAATCAACATTGTCGTTTATCAGATACAGAAGGAAACACACACAAAAACACATGTTGTAACAAATTGAAATTAATTAAAAATGTTTTTGGATTGAATAAAAAAAACAAACTAGAATATGTTTGAACTACATAATTTATAAAAACATATAAAAATACGTACATAGATAACAAAATCAATTTAGACAGACATATCATGAGATGACAGACTATCATCATGAACAACGTCATTATCGTGCAGCATGCAACATATTACATTAGATTATACGAATGCGAGTATGTACAGTCATTGATGTTGAGGATGACAATGTTCATTTGAACCACATGATGATTAAAATTAAAAATGTTTGATGTTATGATATAGAAGAGCCCCTGATAAAAGTTGTAATTCATTAGAGTTTTTAAAAAGTTTGGGATTTTTAGTGCTGTTTTGCTGTTGGTGTTAACACGAAGTAACGCTAATTAGAAAGAGCATAATATTAATATGTGGGGTAAAGCTGTTGTAAACCGGCACGAAATGGTGTCTCCCAATCTGGTCCACACAAAATTGTATTATCATCAAACTGCCGGCCGACTGACACCCATCCTTATCATAAACACTATCATCTATCATTTCGTTTGGATTTGCTTGCATTCTCATATAAATTTTATTTTTGAAATTTTATTTGGAAAAAGTTGTTTATATTAATAATTTTTGTTTTTTGTAACTCATCTGACTGCTAATGCAGTTTTGCTCTTAAAAAACTTTATAAATGTTGTTCTACAATTTTTATATGTTGTCTTCCAAACTAATTGAGATTTATAGTTTCTTGTGATATTTTTTGGAATTTCTTCCTAAAATGAAATCATTCAAATGTCAGCAGATATAATTTATGCTTAACAATAAAAATTACTTTTCACCAGAGCAAAGCTAAACATAAACATAAACACCCACTCAAGTTTTACAAATATAAAGGGTGTTTCAGTAAGGTTGCATTTTTTAAATTTATAATGTTTTTTTGGCAACTCTACACTTTGGTAGCTATCACAAATGTTTATTCCGATTATTAAAAATTTATCCTCATGCAATCCATGAGACACAAATGCACTCACAACGTTCAACTGTCTGGTGCGTATTTTGGTCAGACGGCGTGATTTGGCCTTACTTTTTTGAAGATGAGCCCGAAATTACGGTGACTTTGAACGACATTCGTTACAGGAACATGATACCGGAATTCTTGTGGCCTCAAGGGGACGGCATGGATCTGGACCACATGTGGTTTTAGCAAGACGGCGCCACACCGCGCATGAAACAATCGATTTATTGCAGCAACGATTTCCAGAATAAATTATCTCAAGAAAGTCTTATGTCAAATGGCCACCAAGATCATGCGATTTAACGCCTTGCGATTTCTTTCTGTGGGGTTTTGTGAAATCTCGGGTTTATGCTAATAAACCAGAAACAAATTCTGAGCTCAAATCCTAGATCTAACGCCTCATCGATGAGATACAGCCACATATCCGTGGAAAAGTCGTGGAAAATTTCATGAATTGAGTAATGGCCTGTCGTCCGAGCCGTGGGGGTCATTTGACGGATATTTTGGTTTCCCCTTACATCCCATGCAGGTATTAGAGAGAGCTTCTCATAATTCACTGAGCTGTGGACGCTCAAGTTTTACACTCATTGCTTGGGACCTACAACTTTACACCGGTTCCGAACGGTAGTTTAAGTAGCTTTTTCATGGCTAAATACTCAATAGTGTCTCCGTCACTAAGTGAGGTGACCGCCGTTGAATAAAATTGAAGGTGCCCAGAGCAGGGATCGAACCCACGTTCTCATGCACAAGTGCCGCGTACATTACCATTGCACCACCGACGGTCACCTATTTTATTCCATAATATATAATTCATTCCGTATTTAATCGGAACATGTCTTCTTTACAATCCAATAACTAAAAAAATACGTATTTTTATTTTAAATTATAAAGTGAATTCTTACTGAGACACCCTTTACATAGTAGCAAATACAAACGATAAGTACGTACGGGAAACTGTATAGATTACAGTGTTTCAACTACAATAAAGTTGTAAACAACGAGGTACGAACTGGCGTTATAATGTACTATAGAAAATGCTTTAATATAAACCAAGACTGGGAGGTTGTAGACTTCTTCCTAGTCGTTTTTAACCATCCCCTTAAAATAGTCTATTACTCAATATCTGACAGGACTTAATCAGGACATAAAGGGTTTTTCAACAGAGACGCTACAAAAGTAAATCGATAAGGACAGCAAACGACGTCATATTTTTTCCCGCCCTTTTGACATTTCTCTTCAGTAAGGTTTGCTATTTTATCATCGAAAGATATACGAGCCAACAACGAGTCGAAATTATTAAAATTAACTACCGAAATTTGGAGTCAGTGGCCTCAACTTTAAGAGCGGTACGTCCAATTTTTGGTCGTCATAATCGTCCTACCAGATCAACAATTGAGCGTCTAGTGGACAAATTTGAATCCACAGGCACAGTACAAAATGCTCCCGTGTCAGTGAGACAAAGAAGTGCCCGTAGTGTCGAGAATATTACTGCCGCTGAGGCTTCAGTTCAAGAAAGCCTCTGTGACGTCGTTGTGGCGAATTTTGCGAAAAAATAATGGCCTACATCCTTACAAGATCAAATTCAGGCAAGACCACCATAAGCGTCGTATGTTCGTGAATTGGGCTGAGCAGCAACTTGAAAATGATTCAGATTTTCATCGGAAAATCATCTTCAGCGATGAGGCTCATTTCTGGCTGAATGGCTTCGTCAATAAGCAAAATATGCGTTATTGGTCAGACAGCAATCCACACGTAGTCCATGAGTCATCATTGCATCCCGAAAAAGTTACGGTTGCGGTTTATGGAACCCAATCAGTACAGGGATGGACAATTACGAAAATTTTACGAATATGTTTCGTAGATCCGTAAATTGTTTATGAAACTTTTAATAATATCTATGAAATATTACGAAGAACATTTTTTAGTGTACACTTTGCCGGCGCAGTTCAATGATTCCCTGATGGACCACTAGTTTGTACGCATAATCTAAATGGTTTTTCAATAAGAGCGCTACAAAATTTTTTTTTAAATATAAATTTAAATTAAATCCGATGAAAATCCGAAACATTTTCAAGTTGTTGCTCAGCCCAATTCACGAATATACGACGCTTATGGTGGTCAAGCGGCTTCAGTTCTTGCGTCAATTTTATCTTATAAGGATGTAGGCCAAGATCTTTTCGCAAAATTCGCCACAACGACGTCACAGAGATGGCCAACGCTGGAGAACGACGTGTGAGAGACACATGTGGGCGTTCTTGAACTGAAGTCTCAGCGGCAGCAATATTCTCGACACTACGGGCACTTCTTTCTCTCACTGGCACGGGAACATTTTGTACTGTGCCTGTGGATTAAAATTTTTGCACTAGACGCTCAATTGTTGATCTGGTAGGATGATTATGACGACCATAAATTGGACGTAGCGCTCTTAAAGTTGAGGCCACTGACTACAAATTTCGGTAGTTTAATTTTAATAATTTCGACTCGTTGTTGGCTCGTATATCATTCCATGATGAAATCGCAAACCTTACTGAAGAGAAATGTCAAAAGAGCGGGGGAAAAATATGGAGTCGTTTGCTGTCCCTATCGATTTAGTTTTGTAGCGTCTCAGATGAAAATCCCGTTATTTAGATCATTCATATTAGCTCTCTGTAAATCTGCTCGATTCAAAAATAATTATAATCCTAAAAATTAACTCCTACTTATACCGGACAGAAGCTAATGAGATCTACAACTTTCCCGTCCCCCCTTCATTTCCACAGCTCCTGCTGTAATCTTGTTCTACAATTCCATATCCGCATGTTTGGCTGCCTACGATATAGTCTTCAGTACTCGCAGCTAGTGTCATAAAAAAAACTCCTCTACGATTGACTATCGAGTATACCGAATAAGTCAGGTCATAACTTTTGCAAATTTGCCTAGAGATCAAAAATATGGCGACTCCAGCCCATCTGCCACTTCTCGTCATGCATGTATAAGACGCCTTACGCACCTGATCCAGATCCAGTGGAATATGTAGATGCATTCCAGTCTCGCCAGCTCATTCGTTCTATTGATTTCAAGAATGTTCTGTTGCGTATGCATAAGCCTGATATCAAAATACTTGGCCATATAGTTTATGTAAGCGCTGGAGTATTTTGGGAAATTTTTTCATGGTTAACTACTCGAAGGTGTCATCGTATCTAAGCGTAACAGTAGAATACTATAATTCATTAAGTATTTACTTAGGAACAATCATAGTGCCTGCACACTAAGGTCATGATATGTTCATAGGTTCTCATTGTGCCCCTAAAAACATTGTATCCCGTCAGGGTTTCACTTTCGTAGATTAGTACCTACATACTTCATCTAATAGTACCGCAATCTCTATACACATTGTAATGGTGACAGTTACTACAACTTAGTGGTTCCAGAACCAAATGTGTATTTTTGTTTCCTCTCTTCCCACTCTAATAAAGGGTTAAATGCCATTTCGGTCTTTCTATAATTTAAATGGATTTTTGTTTATTTTCGAGACCATTAAACATTAATAGTTATGGTCATTCATCATATTTGTTGATAGGAATGTTTTATGCATATTTTACATTATGTTGAATGTTGAGAGACAAATTAATGTCATCAATCACAATTAACAATGCCAGCAAATAATGGAAAAAAACACATGAAATTAACAGAAATACTTTATAGTGCGATGAAAAACTACGAAACTAAATTTCAATGAAAATGATTCAAAACTACAATCGAATGTTAAGTGATGCACGCAAAAAAATCGTTAGGCTCAACTGAAATCTTAGTTACCCTTATTAGTTTGGGAATGTAGTGGCGGCAAACAAATATTTGTTAAATCCAGCAAGTCATTCCTTTGTGATAAATAAATCAAATTGTTTAAGGGAACCAAAGGCAATGGTAAGTAACTCTTAAATCAAAGAATGTTTACGAGAAACGAATATTGTTCATTATTCCAAAAAAACCAACCATTTTTCGATTGTAAAATGAACTTCTACATTAGACATACATTAACGAAAAATTGTTTCCATTAACTGTATTTATAGTAACTCCAAATTCAAACTAACTTTTAAGACAAACGAAAAATTCTTGGGGAAAACTGTGATTTCGTTCATTGCAAATGAATTAAATTTCTATGAATTCGATTTATTTTGAATTACGAGATATTATATTGAATTTTACCAACACATTTAATACAGTACTTACCCTTTGTCTGAAATTGACTTGATCCCAGAAACCATCACTGCAACTCTGCACTTCTATCTACTGAGCCACAATATATCACGCATTGTAAACTCACGCTCGCAACTCGTTCAATCGCCACAACCCGCAAAACGATAAGTTGAAAAATCCACCTACTCGTTGGTCGTGAGATGTAACAATAAATCCAAAATATACGACTCGCGAGCGTGTACGAAAAATAAAATAAAAAAGGTACGCGCATGCGAGCGAGCAGCGTGCATTTTTTTAATATGAATTTTCGAACGCTCCGCTTCGTCTCAAAAAAGTAAAACCAGAGACTCGAGAGAGCTCGCGCACCGAACATGAGACCTAAATGCTGTTATATGTATAGAGAGATAGGAAAAAATGGATCCAATGTATGAATTTGGATCGGTGTTCTTAATATTAAAATAATTTGTACTAAAAAGTAAAGGGTTTTTAAACAGAAACGCTACAAAAGTAAATCGATAGGGACAGCAAACGACGCCATATTTTTTCCGGCTCTTTTGACAGTTCTCTTCAGTCAGGTTTTGCCATTTCATCATGGAAAGATATACGAGCCAACAACGAGTCGAAATTATTAAAATTTACTTCAGAAATTTGCAGTCAGTGGCCTCAACTTTAAGAGCGCTACGTCCAATTTATGGTCGTCATAATCGTCCTACCAGATCAACAATTGAGCGTCTAGTGGAAAAATTTGAATCCACAGGCACAGTACAAAATGTTGCCGTGCCAGTGAGACAAAGAAGGGCCCGTAGTGCCGAGAATATTGCTGCCGGTGAGGCTTCAGTTCAAGAAACCCCAAATGTGTCTCTCACACGTCGTTCTCAAGGGTTGGGCATCTGTGTGACGTCGTTGTGGCGAATTTTGCGAAAAAATATTGGAATACATCCTTACAAGATCAAATTGACGCAAGACCACCTTAAGAGCTGTATATTCGTGAATTGTGCTGAGCAACAACTTGAAAATGGTTCGGATTTTCATCGGAAAATCATCCTCAGCGATGAGGCTCATTTCTGGCTGAATGGCTTCGCCACTAAGCAAAATATGCATTATTGGTCAGACAGCAATCCCCACGTAATCCATGAGTGATCATTCCATCCCGAAAAAATTACGGTTTGGTGCGGTTTATGTGCCTGCGGCGTCAGTGGGCCGTACTTCTTCCGTGATGATCAAGACCGGCACATTACTGTGACTGCGAATCGCTACCGTTCAATGATAACCGAATATTTTTGGCTCCGATTGGATAATATGGACTTGTAGGACATGTGGTTCCAACAGGATGGCGCCACAAGTCACACAGCGAATGCCACAATCAATTTATTGGAAACCAAGTTTGGTGAACGTGTTATCTCACGAAATGGCCAAGTCGATTGGCCGCCTCGGTCGTGCGGTTTGACGCCGTTAGATTATTGCCTGTGGGGCTACGTCAAGTCTATGGTCTATGCCAACAAGCCAGCGAAGATTGATGAACTTCGTACGAATATCGAATGTGAAATTCCACCAGTATCGCCCGATTTATGCTTGAAACCCGTCGAAAATTGGGTTCAGCGTCTGGACTTTTGCAAGCGTGCCCCTGGTGGCCATGCAAAAGAAATCGAGTTCCATACATAATGGCATCGAACGTACTTTCACAGGAATAAAGAATTTCAGTGGTATCTAAAACCAGTTTTGTTTTATTTAAAAAAACATTTCATTTAACAAAACTACATTAGATTAAAAAAAATCATAGCATTCTCAAGAAAGTACATAAACTATTACACAAAGTACAAAAATGTACATGAATTGTTCAAAAAGTACACAAAACGTAAATAATGGGTAGCAGAAAAGTACATAAAGCGTAAGATAAATTATATTAAATGCACACAATGGGACATAGAATATATCAAGAAATACATAAAGTCTACTGTGTAAAGTCTACCGTATAACATAAAGTAAAGTCTAAAGTGTAAAGTCTACATAATGGTTTCTAAGAAGCACACAAAGCCTACTTAAAGTGTACCAGAACTTACATTGTGTAGCAAAAAGTTGCATAAAATGTAGGAACAAATTACCAAAAGATACATATTGTACCAAAAAAGTACAATAAAAGTACCGATAATAAAAATATATCTGTGAAATGACATGGAATGGTTTCCCATTACATCTTATGAAGGGACAGGGGAGAGCTTCTCACAATCACTGAGCTGCGCGCTTTCTAGTTTTCACTCACTGATTGGGACTTACAGTTTTACACAGATTCCGAGCTTTATTTTCAGAAGCTTTTTCATGGCTAAATACTCGATAGTGTTGCCGTTACTATGCGAGGTGACCGCCACCGAAAGAATTTTTTTTTAAGGTGGTCAGAGCAGGGTTCAAACCCAGGATCTCATGTATAAGAGGCTCGTACAATAACCATTTCTCCACAGACGGCCACATAAAAGTACCAACACAGTATATAAAATGGATAAATAAATACATTGTACGCCAAAAAGGTATACAAAATATACAAAAAAGTACATAGCGGGCCACAAAAGTACATGAAAAACGAACAAAAAAATAATCATAAATCGTACCCAATAGTAAGGTGTACCAGGAACTGTCATAAAAAGTAGCAAAATGTACTTAAAACGTATCGACAATTTACCAAAAAAAAGGACACAAAAGTACCAAATAGTACATATTTTGGTATTTAGTTACTACGACTCTTTCTAGACTTTTTTCCTCCACCAGGTACTTTTCTGTGATACTTTTTACTTCCTTGTTGGTACTTTTCATGGTCCACTTTTCGCACCAAAAATCCCTTTTTTTTGGTTATTTTTATGCACATTTTTGGTACACTATTTGGGTTTTGGTATTTTTTTTTTTATTTTTTTAACACAATGCATATCTTATACATATTTGGTTACTCTATGCGATTTGTTTTGGTATACATAATGTACTTTTTGTAGTACAATACATACTTTTTGCTACATTGTTTGGAATGCTGAATGTACATTTTGCCACATATTAACTTTTTTGGTACACTTTAGGTACTTTTAGGTACATGCTATTTACTTGTTGGTGGTGGATTAAGTATGGAATAAAATATCCATCAAAAGAACCCCACGACTCTGATGACAGGCCGTTACTGTTTCCATGAAATTTTCCATGTCATTTTCACAGATATGTGATTGTATCTCGCGCCGATGATGCGTTGGATCCCGGATTGGATCTCGGATTTGAGCTTAGGTTTTTCTGGTTTATTCGCATAATCCCGAGATTTCACAAAACACCAAAGAAAGGAATCGCACGGCGTTAAATTGCATGACCTTGGAAGCCAGTTGACATCCGTATTTTCGCTATTCGTTCTGGAAATCGTTGCTGTAATAAATCGATTGTTTCATGCGCGGTGTGGCAGATGGTGCCTTCTTGCTGAAACCACATGCCTCCCAGGTCCATGCCGTCCAATTGAGTCTATAGAAACTGCGTTATCATGTTCCTGTCACAAATGCCGTTCAGAGTTACTGCAATTTCGGCCTCATATTCAAACAAGTAAGGTTCAATTACGCCGCCTTATCAAAATCCGCACCAAACAGTTGCTCGTTGTGGGTGCATTTGTATCACATGGATTGTATGATGATTTTCTGAGCCCCAAACTCGACAATTGTGTGTATTCACGAAGCCATTCAGATGGAAAGGCGCTTTATTGGAGATGAGTTCTTTTGAAAAATTGTCATTGACTTCACGTTGAACGAATTGCCGGAGCTTTCCATAGTCTGCTGGTTCGAGCTCCTGAGTAAACTGAATTTTGTGTGCATGAAGGTGGAGGTGTTTTGTCAAAATTCTCTGCATAGTGTTTCGTGAAATTTGTAGTTGGTGAGAACGATGCCGAATTTATCTTTCCCGGTTTTCGGCGACACCCTCGTTTACAGCAGCAATATTTTCAAGAGACTTTCCGGTTCGTTGACGCACAGGAGTCCTACAGTCCATAAGCGACCCAGTTTCTTAAAATTTGTTGATCACTCTTCGAATAGTTGACACAGTAGTTGCACTTTCTCGACTGAAAATGTTTCGAAATTTGCGAGCAGTCTCAGCATAACTTTCCAAATTTTTGTAAAAAGTTTTCACCATTATAACGCGCTGTTCTTTCGTAAACTGCTACATTTTTAATAATCGGAATAAATATATATGTCAGTTGACAAATTTCCCGGTTTTCGGTTTTCCCGGTTTTCGGCGACACTCTCGTTTACAGCAACAAATTTTCAAGAGACTGACCGGTTCATTGACGTACAGGAGACATACAGTCCATAACCGACCCAGTTGCTTAATATTTGTTGACCACTCTCCGAATAGTTGACACAGCAGTTGCACTTTCTCGACTGAAAATGTTTCGAAATTTGCGAGCAGTCTCAGCATAACTTTCCAAATTTTTTCACCATTATAACGCGTTGTTCTTTCGTAAACTGCTACATTTTTAATAATCGGAATAAACATATATGTCAGTTGACAAATTCTAGAGTTGTCACTTGCACAACAAAAATTAGTTAATTTAAAAAGTGGAACCTTCCTGAGACACCCTTTACATATGTATTTAAGTTGAAAACAATTTTTTGTTCCCCAAATTAGCTTCAAGCAGTTGTCCTTTATGCGTGTAGAAATGTTTTCTTCGTAGAAAATTGTTTCAATTTAAAATGTTCAATTATAAGTAGTTTTGCTTCACAATTGATCCACCTTAATACTTTCTGGTGCAACGGTTAGTGTGCGCGGCTATTGTGCGAGAGAACGTGGGTTCGATGCCTGTGCGAACAACCTTATATTTCTTTCGACGACTGCAACTTCGCTTAGAAACGGCGACGTTATCAAGTAATAAGCCATGAAACAGCTCCCAAAACCACTGTTCGGAACCCGTGTAAAACTATAGGTCCCAATCAATGAGAGAAAACTGAAAAGTGCACGGTTCAGTGATTGTGTGTCATGGATGTAATGGGAAAATATTTTTTTTTTTTAATACGTTCTTGCTGATGTGGTTACGGTTATTTTTACATTCCATCGTTTCCAATTGATTTCGATATCGTTCAGGTGGCCTTAAAGATTTCTATCATTTCACCTGCTATTTTTCGTTTAAATAGACCATCATATTTTCGCCTCTTAATTCAACCTAATTAGTTGCGCTTAGTCATCTTTAATAAAAGAAAATACCTCATTCTTTCTCTTGTGTTGCTTTAGCAAACCCTTTTCATCCCTATACACTCAAGGCACGGCGAACATTGACAAAGGATAACAAAATATCAAACACATGACTTTGTGGTGGTTTTCAGGAAATTGAAAGCAAACGAATCAAAATTTGTAAATGTCATGACATCTACTTAAGTCAACCAAATAATGGGGCACAATATTATATGATTATCCTTACAAATGGCACACAGGTATACAGATGAAACCTACACACAGTTGTTTGCCAAGGAACTCAGGAAAAAAAAGAAATCCTAGAAGTCCTAGACATTGAACACAAATCACTACGTTGTTTTCTTTTGATAGAGAGCAAATATTCCACATCATTTCAAAATACATATTCGTATATTTTTCTAGGGGTCTTGAGTAAATAATAATAAGGACATCATTATGGGTTATGGCGAGTGAGGGATGGAGAGAAAAACATCTCAAAGACATCATCAATACTGTATCGCAAATAGTGGCAACGCCCAAGTGGACTGTAAAGGAGATCCTTGAATCTTTACATTATTTTGGTGGGAGTCTTAAGTGATTCGTATGAGTGTACTAATGATGACACAAATTTGTGTAGGTTGTTTTTTTTAGGAATTTTTCCCTATGGCCTAATAACACTGTGGAACAAGATTTTGCATACATAAAATACTTTTTTTAAATTTAAACTCGTATTGAAATTGATGTAAAAAATGTTGAATATGAAAGAATTTAGTTATTTTTTTTGAATATAAAAAATTCCAGAATCTGTTTAATTTTGAAACACAAAAATTGGATTTTGTTGTATTGTGTAAACTATGGAGATGTAACTTTGTTAACTGCAAAGTAGGAGTGTAAGATATTGAGGGGATGCGTTTAGGATATGAGCATGTAAACAATTACAAACACATTGGAACACAGGTAACACTCCACAAATATGAATTACTCTATTTTCCATATGTGACGGGGAAATGAACCCTTTCAAATTCATTATCTTGTCCTGGATATAAACTCCAAAAGAAACAATTGAATGAAAGGCATACTATGCCTTCCAGACCTACTACATACAAAGTTAGTGGCCCGCATAGTCCAAATGGAAACTTACTGTCCCACAGTGCAAGTTTTACTGTTACCCTGCGTTTACAAGAGACAAGACAATTGGGAACATGTATTAGTTTTACAAGAAGAGAAAAATGTTTTTGCAATATAGGAGTCCAGAGAATTGTGAAGACAATACGCTATGCTACCTCCATCAGTGCCGTTTCGTGTGAATTCAATATCAATTACCAAAATCTCGAAACAAAAATTAATTTTTCCAAATTTTGCGATCCTTTTCTATTACGTTTCGCTTTTTTCGCTAATTACAATGAAACTTCACCGAATTGTCCGCTTACATCAATCAAATCTAAAATTGCCATATTCAATGAAGAGAGTAAGAGAGAGAACAGAGAATGACTAGGGTTTTACTCGTTTTGTTTGTTGGAATATGAGTGAAAAGCAATTTTGTCTGTCTACTTGTACATCGTTTTTGGTACAAGTAGAGAAGAAAAAACCACCGCAATATGGCAACCCTTGTAGAAGAGAACCAAAAACGAGTAAATAGCCGCGTCTCCTTCTTACTCTCTTTGTTGAATATTTCAATACACGACCAGTTTTCTGATAATGTTACAGTATCTACCTATAGAAATTCCAACCGTGTTTAAATAAAATTTCACAAAGCATGTAAAAAGTATGAAATAATCAAGATATGGCGCGAGATAGCAATGTGTTTGAGTGAATCGCGTCGACATTTTTGGTTCTCTTCTACGAGCGTTGCCATATTGCGGTGGTTTTTTCTTCTCTACTTGTACCAAAACCGATGTACAAGTAGACAGTCAAAATATTCCTTCACTCAAATTCCAACAAACACAACGAGTGAAACCCTAGTCATTCTCTGTTCTCTCTCTTACTCTCTTCATTGAATATTTCAATACACGATCGCGTTTTGATCGTGTTATTGCATATAACTATTCAAATTCCAAACATGTTGAAGTACAATTGCATAAACTATGCAAAAAGTATGAAATAATCAAGATATGACGCTTGAGAGAAATGCCTTTGAGTGAATTTCTAGCACTTTTTGGTTCTCTTTTGCCAGCGTTGCCAAATTGAGCACATCTTCTGGTCGTCTAATTCTAGATCGCCTTTGCTTGTACATCCTTTTTGTGTCGAAGACAATGAGAGAGGTTGGAGTGTAGCAGTAAAAAAGTGTGAATGCATTGCTGTTGTCACCGCAAACCCCTCTCGTACAAGGTGTGGCAGAAGTAATCACCCGTTTAAAAAACCCTATAACTTTTGCAAAAGGCACCAAATGTCAATTGGGTTTTGAAATTTGTGAAGTCAATAAACGCAGAATACAAACCGGCAAGCCATGAATCCGTTTACTCCACAAGAATGCGGAATAATTGTTTCCATTTTTTCGCACAACACCTCGTAGGTTGTGTTGGCGCTGCGTGAGTTTAATCGCAGATTTCCTGGCCGTCCGACACCAAGTGGACAAAACCTTCGGTGTTTGGCCTCTCACCTTCAAGAGACTGAGACAACATAAGATATTCCCAACGCTGGCCGGCCCCGGAGCAACCGTTCTGCTGAGAATAAAGCTGCTGTTGCGCAAGATGTCGAAGAGGATCCCAGAACTTCGACCAGACGCCGTGCCACGCAATTGGGCAGTAGCCCGCGGGGTCTAAGCAGAAATTTAGTGAAAGATTTGAAGATGTTCCCCTACAAAGTACAGCCAGGGCATCAGCTGTCAGGTGCTGACCGTAAAACGCGTGAAACCTACGCTCAAACCATCCTGGTTCTCAACGAAGAGGTGGACGATTTTTCATCGAAAATTGTCATGAGCGATGAGGTTCATTTCCATCTTAGCGATTACGTAAATAAACAAAATAATCGTTTATGTGGCACCGAAAATCCGTGAATCACCCACGAAGAACCATTACAACTGCTCAAAGTTACTGCGTGATGTGCAGTTTACGCTGGAGGAGTCATAGGACAATTTTTTGAGAACGCCGCGGGCCAAACAACGACTGTGGACGGCGCGCGCACCACAATCTCTACCAGGTATGTTAACAGAGGCACACCTCCATGGATGGGGTGTCTTGTCACCGCTTCAACGGAACCCTGCTTTGAATGAAATACTGGTCACTCAGAAAATGCGGAATGCAGATTTTTGAATTTACGGATTACACGGCATAGCTGTAAGGGACAAATATCCCAGTATCCTAAAAGATATTCTCCTGGGTAGCTTTCGGGCGTTTGTGCACATGTGCGGGGGAATATGGTCTGGGTGCGAACCCATCCAAGACCGAAGTGCTATTTGTTTTAGCTGAAGGTATGAAATACCTACCTTGGAACCTATCACATTGAATAGTTCTGAAATAACGTTTGTAAAAAATACCATCCAAACTTAAGGTATCATTTTGATTTTGTTGTAATTTTTTTTCCTAATTTGAATTTTATTCTAGATTTTTATTTTCAGATTCGAAATACTTTCCGGTTAGTTAATATGGAACGTTTGATGAAGGAACAACGTGTTGTTGTTATTAAAACATTTTTTGAAAATGGGAAAAGTTTTCAAGATGTAATTAGGAAATTTCTTTAACAAAATAATCTTCAACGACGAACCACATTTCCAGCTCAGTGGCTACGTCAACAATCAGATTTACCGCATTTGCGGTGAAGAGAATCCAAGAGTTATCGTAGAGCAACCATTACATTCAAAAATTACGGTTTGGTGTGGTCAGGCCAGGAGGAATCATCGGACCATATATTTTGGAAAATGAGTTTACGGTCAACGGAAGTCGCTACAGGAAAATGATCTGAAGATTTTTGTGTCTGGTTTAGATGTAGAGAATATGTGGTCCTACAGGATTGTGCTACTTGCCACACAGCGACTGAAACATTGAATTTTTTTGGAAGAAAAGTTCGCAAATCGCATTATCTCTCGTAGAGGAGAATTGAATTGGTCTCCAAGATTGTGCTATTTGACACCTGTAGACTTTTTTTTGTGAGGTTTTTTGAAATCGATATTGTACAGCAATTATCCCACAACAGTTCAGAGATAACGAAAAATGATTGTGAAAATGTGATTGTGAATTTTGGTAAAAGATTGCGAGCCTGCCGAGGCAGTAGGGAGGGATCACTTGACCGACATAATCTCTCATTATTAACCGGAACCTATTTGTAAAAAACTGAAATATAAATATTTTCAATGTCTCAAAAAATATAATTTTTTTATTAAAATTAAAATGAGACCTCAAGTTTGGACACCCTTATCTGGGTGTTGGTTTGGACCCCAAATCTTAAATCATTCGCAAACTAATTTGAATGTACCATTTTGGGATTTCCAAACCCAGTTACTTCGGGTGTACCTTAGTTGGGCTGGTACATCTATTCAAATTTAACTTTATTCCAGAGCTGGAAACGACCAATTATTTTTACTCCATGCAGTTGGAGACATGAAACCAAAATGTTATTCTTGTTGTCTAATAAAGGGTTTTTCAACATAGACGCTACCAAAGTAAATCGATAGGGACAGCAAACGACGCCATATTTTTTCCCGCTCTTTTGACATTTCATTTCAGTAATGGCTTCGTCAATAAGCAAAATATGCGTTATTGGTCAGACAGCAATCCACACGTAATCCATGAGTCATCATTGCATCCCGAAAAAATTACGGTTTGGTGCGGTTTATGGGCCGGCGGCGTCATTGGGCCGTACTTCTTCCGTCACGATCAAGACCGGCACATTGCTGTGAATGCGAATCGCTACCGTTCAATGGTAACCGAATATTTTTGGCCCCAATTGGATAATATGGACTTGGAGGACATGTGGTTCTAACAGGACGGCGCCACAAGCCACACAGCGAATGCCACAATCAATTTGTTGGAAACCAAGTTTGGTGAACGTGTTATCTCACGAAATGGCCCAGTCGATTGGCCGCCTCGGTCGTGCGATTTGACGCCGTTAGATTATTTCCTGTGGGGCTACGTCAAGTCTATGGTCTATGCCAACAAGCCAGCGACGATTGATGAACTTCGTACGAATATCGAACGTGAAATTGCAGCAGTATCGGCCGATTTATGCTTGAAAACCGTCGAAAATTGGGTTCAGCGTCTGGACTTCTGCAAGCGTGCCCGTGGTGGCCATGCAAAAGAAATCGAGTTCCATACATAATGGCATCGAACGTACTTTTACAGGATTAAAGAATTTCATTGTTAGATACCGGTTTTGTTTTATTTAAAAAAAACTTTTGTAGCGCTCTTATTAAAAAAACCCGTTACTTAGGTCAAATTCACTGATTTCCTTAATTCGAATGCAGTACTTTGAGTGATTCGATCGATCCAGTAAGCGGACTACTAAATAACACCTGTTCAAAATCCTTCCTTCCACTGTTTCATTTTCCTAAAGCAGGCCATATTTTTCGTAACAGAAAACTACAAGTCAACAATTAGTTTTGGATGGTAGATAATTGTGAAAGTAGCAACACATAGAATATTTTTTACGTATTTTCTGTGTCCTTGTAGGTCTACCTATATCATTATATAAACCATAGCCATCATGTGGCTTATCTTACATTTATGAAATTTGTTATCTTAACAATCTAACGAAGTTGTCAAAATAAACATTTTGACCTAAGTTGTTTGTTTTTTTTTTGTTTTTGATACAAACTCACCACTCTGCCATAACACCCTTTGTCCTTTTTATCGAAAACTTTATTAATATGTCTATCTGTGTTTTTTTTGTGGTAATTCCAGGATATGGGTTGTCTTTTATGACAATGACCGTTATTTGTTTTAACAAACCTTTATGTTATGATGATATCATCAACATCATCACCGTCCTCATCACAATCCTCGTCGTCGTCATCATCAACATCGCCATCAACCTCTTGATCCTTATAATGGTCACATTTTTCTTATTAAGGGACAACCTTTCAGTGCAGTCCAGCCAACACCATTTTCATTACACCTCACATTCGTTTAGTGTTCATACATAAAGATTTATCTTGCTTTAGCCTTTGAAAGAAACGAACCAACACAAAAAAAATATATATTGTAAAATGGTAATTTAAACTTTTCTTTGGTTAAACGTTACGTATTTGCAATTTTATATCCTTCTACTGGCTTTGATTTCGTGCTACATGCAAAACTCTTTGTGTCCAATCCACTAAAAGGTTGACGGTGGAATATATTTTTTTTTTTTTGGCTAAACAAAAATCACTGGAACCCCCCCTAGAGTGGTCTCGTTTTGAGTGTTGTTGTGGCTTTTGTGTTTGTAAAGAAATTGAAATATTTTCTGTTTTTCTATAAGAAACGATTATCTTTTTCTATAATATTTAGTAAGGAAAAGGCTTGCCATGTCGTTGGAGAATTGGGTTTAGAGAGGAACAAATTGGACGGAGTTTTGAATAGGGATGTCTTCATAAAAATGTTAAGGATCTGTTTCGTAGTCGCAAAAAATACTTCAAGGCTTATATGAATGAAATTATACTGGGATGGGTCACAAGTAGACTGTCCAAAAAATCGGCATTATTTGAAAACCGGTTTTCGGTTTGTTCGAAAAATCAATTTTTCAAGAAACCGGTTTTCGGTTTGTTCGAAAAATGGATTTCTCAAGAAACCGGTTTTCGGTTTTTAATATTGGCAAAAACCGGTGATTATTTTCGGTTTTTTGCTTTAAATTAAATTACACATGTAGAACTTGAAATACATTTGTTTACCGCCATTTCATAGACTTATTCGTGTTGAAAACTCAAAATTTCTCAACTGTATTTAATTAATTTCGTGTCAATTGTAAATAAAAACAAGTAAAAGTGTTAAATTCGGCTGTGCCGAATCTTTGACACCCTCCACCTTAGTGTTAACCAGCAAAATATTAAATTTTAAAAAGGACCTTTTTTAAGAAAATTTACTTTTTTAAAAAAAATAAAAATAAGTTACTTGTTCACAAATGCAATTACTTGTTCACAAATGCTCACAAATGCAGGATGCTCACAAATGCTCACAAAGTTCACAAATGCATTGCTCACAATGCTCACATTAAAAATGTACTTAAGAAAATGTACTTTGAAATGTACTTTGAAATGTACTTTGAAATTTACTTTGAAATGTACTTTGAAATGTACTTAATGTACTTTGAAATGTACTTTGAAATGTACTTAAGAAATGTACTTAAGAAATGTACTTAAGAAGAAATGTACTTAAGAAGAAATGTACTTAAGAATTGTACTTAAGAAGAAATGTACTTGAGAAATGTACTTAAGAAAGAAATGTACTTAAGAAATGTACTTAAGAAATGTACTTAAGAAATGTACTTAATGAAATGTACTTAAGAAATGTACTTTGAAATGTACTTAATGTACTTTGAAATGTACTTAAGAAATGTACTTTTTTTAAGAAAATTTACTTTTTTAAAAAAAATAAAAATAAGTTACTTGTTCACAAGTAAAATAAAAAAGCATTTTTTTAAAATAAAAAAGCATTTTTTGAAGAACTGTTAAAAAAAAAAAAAACAAGCTGCAAAGCATTTTTAAAAATAAAAAAGCATTTTTTGAAGAACTGTTAAAAAAAAAAACAAGCCGGGACGAGAGTTGAACCAACAACCCTCAGAGTCCAACGCGCAACCCTTTACCCATCAGGCCAAAGTGACCTTAGATGAAGTGTGACAAAATTCATATAAATGCATGAACACATGAAAGTACATCTAAACATTCTAAAGTACTTACCTATTATGAAGAACAACAAAGATTTTCAACATGGAAATTCACCACACGGCAAAAGGAGTAGTTTAGTATAAAACTACAAAAATTAATGTGAAAATTTTATGAGTTTTTTTACGTTTTCAATCATAAAATTCCAATGGACCAATTTCGTTGACTTTCAATACCAAACTGCTCAGGAATACGTGGAACATTCTGGCCAAATACCAAACCGCGTTATCGCCGATTGAAGTCGTGATAATTTTTTCAACAGGCGGACAGACGGACATGGCTATATCGACTCCGGTTGTTATAAGGATCAAGAATATATTTACTTTATGGGGTCGCAAAGCCTTATTTCTATATGTTACAATCAGAATGACAAACTAATGTATACCCTCTATCAGTTACAGTGGAGGGTATAACAATATATTTAAAATTAAAATATTCGAATAAAATATAATAAAATATTGTCGTATTTTTAATTAATTTTATTCTTCAATATTTCGCTACCTATTGGGTAGCATTGCCGGGAAGTTAAACACAATTATTAATTCAAAATTAAAAGAAAAAAAAAATATTTAAATTAAAAATTAAATTGAAATTTTTTATTAATAATTGTGCTTATTTTTCTGATGATGCTACCCCATGAGTAGCGAAATATTGAAGAATAAAATAATTTAAAATAGACCTAACGCTCGAACATTTTAATTTTAAATATATTACGAAAGGTTGAATAAATCATCACAATTCAAAAATATATATCATATTCTAATTTGGGAGGCGTGTTTAGTATGAAATTTAAAGGTCTTATTCAAATTCGCATTAAACTTATTTAAAGTCGAAAATTATATTTAAATTTGAAAAAGATTTTCATGTATTAAAATCTTATTAAGTTTATTTGACAACTAATAATTTTAATTTTGAAAATTGATAAAAAAAAATTTGAAAAGCTTAATTAATTTTTAATTAATTCTAATTCAAATTATAAAATCATTTTGAAAAAAAATTGTGTGTATATATCAGTTAGATAATATTTCAAAATGGAAATCATGTTTCTTAATTCCAAAATTTCACTCACATTCGAAAATCTTATAATTTATTATTAATTTTTTAAGGATATTAACACAAATTAAGTAAAATCGGATTAACCGGTTAACCGACGTCAAATAACCGGATTGTTCGAAAATTAAATTTTTTAAAACACCGGCACACGGTTAATAGCAAAAAAAACGGTTAACCGGTTTCCGCGGTTTCGGTTTGGGACACTCTAGTCACAAGGCCAGCGAATCCACAAATTAAGATATATTTTTAATCATGACAAAAGTGTTCTATTTTGAAGCTTACTACACTTTGACGAAAGTTTCTACAATTCGTTGATTACTGACAAATATTAAGATTTCCGTAGCTCCAGGTTCTATGGCCGACAGTGTTTCAAATTCAGTATCTTTTGATCTAGTAAACATTTTTAAGTTCTGCAAAACCCGATAAGAAACCAAGGAGTCAAACCTTCTGTATATGAATATTTATATTTAATTCCCGTTCTGACTACATTGAATTTCTTTCGGAAGCGTTAACCGTACTCATTATATAAGTATTATTATTTCGAGTAGTATTATAACCTCTAATGCTATTGTGAGACTCTGAATTAGAAACCACCTCTGATTCGACTGTGATGACCTCCAGTGTGGTTATGACAACCTCTAAATTCGGTTAAGGCCAATTCCGCTAAATCCGCTGCGCTTGACAAAAACCAAGAGAAGGTACGTTTCTGATCTGGTAGTTTCAGCATTCGGATTCTCACTGGTAGTTTCAGCATTCGAATTCCAGTTTTCATTGTGTCTGCACGCAAAGAAAAAACTGGTTCATTCCCAACGAATTCTCAGATAACTGAAGTTCGTTTGGGGACTGTAGTTGGGAGAACAAACTTTTGTTAAACCATACCAAATGTTAGCAGCAAACGAGTCATAAAAAATATAAGCTGAAAAAACGTTTGCCAGAAACGAAAAACGGTTCCGCCAACTTTTGTTTAGGTTACAGCAACCGAGTTCTAGTTACTCTAAAACAAAAAAAGACGTTTGCGAGAACTGAAAAACGCTTGCAGTAAACGAGTTGTGAGAAATGAGAGCTGAGAAAACCTTTACAATAAAAGGAATAACGAAAAATGTTAGCAGCAAACTAGTCATAAAAAATATAAGCTGAAAAAACGTTTGCCAGAAACGAAAAACGGTTCCGCCAACTTTTGTTTAGGTTACAGCAACCGAGTTCTAGTTACTCTAAAACAAAAAAAGACGTTTGCGAGAACTGAAAAACGCTTGCAGTAAACGAGTTGTGAGAAATGAGGGCTGAGAAAACCTTTACAATAAAAGGAACAACGGTTCTGCCAACTGTTGCTTCGGTTACAGCAACCGAGTTGTAGCTGCTCCAAATTAAAAAAAAAGTTAGCGAGAACTCAAAAACGTGTTATGAAAAATTAGAGCTGAAAAATGTTTGCGAGAAACGAAAAATGGTTCCACCAACTGATCTTACGGTTACGGCAACCGAGTTGCAGTTGCTCCAAACTAAAAATGAGTTATGAAAAATTACAGCTGAGAAAACGTTTGAGGGAAACGAAAAACGGTTCCACCAACTGTTATTTCGGTTACAGCAACCGACATATAATTAAAGCTTTTACTTATGGCTTCCACAAGCTCTTTTTTGTTTAAAGTTCCAACTTTTATGTTTTTGGTTTTACCCATTAAGTTTGTTTTAAAAAAAGTTGTAATTTTTGTCTATTTTTTCACTGTTGACTTACACGTCTGTCTCGCCTTGCATTCAAATAACAACTACCCAGCGGCAGAAGCCGCAGGGCCTCCCACACATAAGGCATACGAAATGGTCCGTTTGAAATGCCTTCCTAAAATAAAGCGTGCAGAATGCATTCAATTTTTCATCAAATATAACCAAGAAGATTTTTAAAATTTTGATAAATTGCTTTTCCAATTTTTTTAACAGTAATTTCATTGGAAAATGTCATACAAATTTTAAAATTATATTGTTTATTTAATATTTCTCAGGGTATTTTTAAAATTTTCAATTTGAAGTTGGACGTGGTAAAACTTTCTAAGGTAGTTACATACATACTTATAAATAAATATGTAGAAGTGAATAATGATTTTGTGATAAAGTAAATTATTTTAATTTTATTTTTATTTAACAAAAATAAATTAAAGTTAACGCCTTCTTAGGCCTTGCTCTTTGCATGCCTTCTAAGGCCTTCGTTTGGCAATGTGCAAGGAATGCCTTGCCTCCCAATCTCACGCAATGTTAAAAAGAAAGGAGGAGGTAATGTTTAGGGAAAGCCTTCCGTATTTTAAAGAAGGCCTGTTTAGTCATGATTTCAGGCCTTCCAGGTCATGACTTCCGACGCTGGGCAAAAGCGCAGCAAACTACAACGCGTCAATTGTAAATCCAAGTTATACCCAGCGGCGGAATTTCCGAGGTCTTCCACGAATAAGGCATGCGGAATCATTTTTTTGGTAGTGCCTACTTTACTAATGCCTGCGAAATACATGATTTTATAAGGCTTCCACAGGCCTGTTAAAAGAATGCCAAAAGACGCTGTTGTTCATGAAACCCTGTCTTTCCACATGTTCGCAATTTGTCGTTGCATAATCATAACATCCGATAGCCCAGTAGATAAAGCGTCCGATTGTAAGTTCTAAGGTCCTGTGTCCGATTCCTGTGGCTGCAGAATTTAAAAAAATCAGTTATAAGAATTACAATTGGTTAAAGTATAAAACTGAAATCCGAAACTATTTTTCATATATATTTTTTTATTTTTACGTAAGTCCTTCTAACACTACTCTTTTTGCAGGCCTTCATAAGGCCTTCTAGTAGAGAGGGATGGAAGGCGTTGCCTTCCAATCTCACGCAATGTTAAAAAGAAAGGAGGAGGTAAGGTGTAGGGAGGCCTGTCGTATTTTAAAGAAGGCCTGTACGGTCATGATTTCAGGCCTTCCAGGTCATGACTTCCGCCGCTGGGTATTGACAACGTAAGAGCATTACAGTGTGTGACCACTTTTATGTGTATGCGTGAGTGTGTATACCAACCCAGCTTCGGAAATCAGGAGCTGGAAGGCCTGAAATCATGACCCAGAAGACATTCTCTAGAATACGGCAGGCCTTTCCTACTCATTACCGCCTCCTTTCTCTTTAACATTGCGTGAGATTGGGAGGCAAGGCCTTTCATCCCTCTCGCATTCACAGTAATGTGCCGGTCTTGATCATCACGGAAGAAGTACGGCCCAATGACGCCGCCGGCCCATAAACCGCTCCAAACCGTAATTTTTTCGGGATGCAATGATGACTCATGGATTATGTGTGGATTGCTGTCTGACCACTAACGCATATTTTGCTTATTGACGAAGCCATTCAGCCAGAAATGAGCCCCATCACTGAAGATGATTTTCCGATGAAAATCCGAATCATTTTCAAGTTGTTGCTCAGCCCAATTCACGAACATACGACGCTCATGGTGGTCAAGCGGCTTCAGTTCTTGCCTCAATTTGACCTTGCAAGGATGTAGGCCAAGATCTTTTCGCAAAATTCGCCACTATGACGTCACCGAGATGCCCAACGTTTGAAAACGACGTGTGAGAGACACATTTAGGCTTTCTTGAACTGAAGCCTCACCGGCAGCAATACTCTCGGCACTACGGGCACTTCTGTGTCTCACTGGCACGGGAACATTTTGTACTGTGCCTGTGGATTCAAATTTTCCCACTAGACGCTCAATTGTTGATCTGGTAGGACGATTATGACGATTATAAATTGGACGTAGCGCTCTTAAAGTTGAGGCCACTGACTCCAAATTTCGGTAGTAAATTTTAATAATTTCCACTCATTGTTGGCTCGTCTATCTTTCCATGATGAAATCGCAAACCTTACTGAAGAGAAATGTCAAAAGAGCGGGAAAAATATGGCGTCGTTTGCTGTCCCTATCGATGTTTTAGTAGAGTCGCTGCGTTCGCAAGCACTTACTGCAATAGAAAACACTGTGAGAGCAACTCTGTCATTATTTGTCAAAAACGATGTACAAGTAGACAGTCAAATTTTCTCTTCACTCAAATGCCAACAAACAAAACGAGTGAAACCCTAGTACTTCTCTACTCTCTCTCTTACTCTCTTCATTGAATATTTCAATACACGAGCAGCTTTTTGATAGTGTTATTGGATGTAGCTATACAAATTCCAACCATGTTGAAGTAAAATTACATAAAGTATGCAAAAGTATGAAATAAGCAAGATATGACGCGAGAGAGAAATGCGTTTAAGTGAACTCCTAGTAATTTTTGGTTCTCTTTTACCAGGGTTGCCAAGTTGCGCACATCTTCTGGTCGTCTAATTGTAAATCGTCTTTGTATTTGTTTCTTTCCGAAACTCCCACGCCAGTCCCAAAACGATGTGACGGCAACCCTATTTTGATGAATTTTTTTTCGTTTTCAAAAAAAAATATAAAAAAAATAAATAAATAAATTCTTAATTGTTGAGTTGTTGGTGGTATGGTCTGAGATGTTGATATGAATATCTTTCGATGCCTCATATGGAGAGTTCAATATACCCACAATAACAGCAACAATATTGAAAACTCTTTTTATTTTATCGCAATTCTACTGGTATTCACATCAAGTGACAAGTTCGTTTCGGTTTACGGTTCAGTACCATATGAACAACAATTTTGTTGTTGTTCATGTGTTCCGTGCAATGGCAGTTTAATAGTGGCACTCTACATATTACAAACTGACAAAAATGTCGGTGTGTATGGAAAGAAGTTTATTTGTATAAGTACACATATGTACGTACAAGCTGGTATTAAATTTCCTGACGTTGTTGTCGTCTTGTAAAACTGCACCGAATATCGAACCACCAGAACCAGCAGCAGCAGAATCTCCACCACCACCACCAACAATGTTTGTTGCATGCCTTATAGTTTATGGTCATTGAAAAGGCTAACAATCCACAAAGAACGGAGCTTTATTTTTGTTTTGTTGTGTCCAGTTACGGGTTCCTCCTTTGGTGTGGTATGACCATTTTTTATTTTCTTAACAATTTCAGTTTTTTTCTCTGTTTTTTTTTAAACGTTTACGTTGAGTGACCAATTTCTATCAAATTTCATCACGAATGTTTTTATGGTAAATTAATTTATTCCTCTGACCAATTAAGAGTAAAGATTTTGGTTCCAGTACTTTTTGTTGTTGTTGTATTATTAAAAAGCTCCTGTGGTGGTTTCTCGTTGTTGTCATCGACTTTTTATTTAATTCATATACAGACGCAAAAAAATTCAGTTTTCAGTGAAAGATTACGAAAACTTCATTTGAACGAATACGGAATTGTAACATGAAAATATGCATGTGAGTCATAACCAACCAACAAGTATCAGAAGTCACAGGCCAGGTTTGATATCTGATATAGGTATGTGCAGTGAGTTGACCAATATCAGGAAGATACAAATTGTCAAGCACCTCAGCGTGGGGTACAGTAAATTAACAAAGTACAGTAACATGAAATTTTGTAAATACTCGTGATAGCGATTAATAAGGACTCGTAATAGTATTATATTTACAGCAGATTTTCAGAGGCGGATCAGTTTTTCCGAAATCCCAAGTTCAGACAAACCTTCGTACAATTTTCCCCATATGGGGCTATCGAAAGCAGCTTTGTAATCGACAAAAAGTTGGTATGTATCGATTTGCTTTTCGTGGGTATTTTCCAGGATTTGGGATATCGAGAATATTTGGTCAGTCGTGGACTTTCCCGGTCTAAAACCACACAGTCATATTTTCAACATTTGGATTTAGTCTTTCACATAAGACGCTCGACAAGATCTTATACGCGATGGTTAGAAGACTGATACCGCGATGAACACGGATCAGCCTTTTTGAATAGAGGCCATAATACACTGAGACTCCAATCGTCAGGCATAGATTCCCCCAACCATATACTGCATATAATTTGATGCATGTGGGTTAGCAGTCCTTCGGCACCGGCCCTAAGAAGCTCGGCGGGTAGCAGCGACTTTATTATTCTTAAGCCGGGAGATTCTCATTTTAATCTCGTCTTAGCTGAGTGGGGGGGGGGGGGGTCGTACAATCTACACTGGCTTCCACAATCATTACCTCCTGATCTTCTGTGGAAGAATCTGAGCAGAGTAGTGTTGAAAAGTGGTCTCTCCACGGTTATCGGTCACCAGATTCCCATTCTCGTCTTTGCAGGAGGGCAGCCCAATATTCGGCTCGCAATTCGATCTTCTTAGCCTCTAAAAAAATGTTCAGATTCATTGTTCATCCTGCATATTTCATTCTTTACACTCTCTCTCTGCTCCCACTGGCATTTTTTTCTCCTAAATAGTTGGTTTTCCTTTCTACTCAGCCTCTTGTACCGCTCATTCGCAGAACGCGTTGTAACTGACTGTTTCGTTGCCATAAGTGCAGCGTCTTTTTCATCAGTTGCAATGCGACATTCTGCTGCAGTAAATAAAATAAAATATGAACAAAATCATAAACACGAAAAGCCATATGTTGCTGGCGTATGCTGACGACATAGACATCATCGGGCGAAATTTCCGATAGATTACTGCCGTGTTTTCAAGAATCGCAAAAGTATCAGCGAAGGTGGGTCTTGCTGATAATGAGGGCAAGACAAAATTAATGGTGTCAACGACTAGACAAACCTCTTGACTTGGGTCGCACTTGAACGTTTACAATCGATTTAATGTTGAAGCGATAGATGAATTTATCTACCTTGGATCCGCCGTTGACAAGTACACCAACGTCAGCCTGAAGATAAATGGAAGAATTGTACTTCCAAATAAATGCTACTTTGGGCTCAGCAAGCAGTTTAAAAATAAAGACCTCTCTTGGCGGACAAAAGTCCAGGTATACCAGATTCTCATTTTGCCAGTCCTGGCATATGGCTGCGAAACTTGGGTCATATCGCACGCGGATGAAAACACCTGGGAGAGGAACATATGGTCCTGTTAAAGAAAACGGCATATGGTAACTAGTTGGAGAAATTTTATAAAATTTATTGAGTTGTTTTGTTTAATTTCAATGTGTAAGACATCGATATCAAGAGGTATAATAGCCAACAGAAGTAAAATAGGATTTCCAAATATCCATTCGATATTGACTAGATATTTAGGATATAGCAGGTATTTAGGCTTCCACACTGACGGCTCTAAAATGAATGGCTGGGTCTAGAACTTGCATGCATGAAAGCTACCTGACCATTATAGAGCCTTTCAGGTAGAAGTCATGGCAATCGGAGAAATTACCCTATGGCTGGGCCGAAACGTTATCACCGCCAGGTTTATCAACATTTATTCTGACAGTCAGGCTGCTATATAATCTCTGCAATCTGAATTCCTGACATCAAGAACTGCCCATTACTGCCGAGCATATCTAAATGAGATGGGCAAGAATTGCGATATTCACCGTATATCAGGGCAAAGGAACTTTCAAGGGAACTATACAGCATATACGCTGGGAAGATTAGGTACTAGCATATCTGTAGCGCTGGATAAGGAGCACGTATTTGTGTCCCTTTCTGCATGCAAGCACGTGGTTACAACAAGAGCTCTCAAACGTGTCACAGAAAAACTCGTGGCATCTGGGAACAAAAAATCGCTAACACCGTAACGCTAGCCATTGACGGTAACGGTGTTTCCAAGCTAATTTTGGAAGAAAAATGAGTCTATGATACCGCCATGCCAAAAATCGCACCAAAAAGTAACTCGCTGTGGATGCATCGGCTTGTCCTCGATGAGGTGCGGATTTTCCAAACCCCAACTGCGACAATTTTGATTGTTATCGTAGCCCCGATTTGAAAATGAGCTTAATCGAATAAGATGATGTTTTCATAAAAATGCTCATCCTTTCAGCCAAGCGATCTTCAGCCCATTCAGCGAAGCGAATATGCATCGTTTAGTCATGAGACTTCAGTCCTTGGACTAATTGGACTTCATAAGTCTCCATTTCAATGCTTTTATGCAAAATTCTGCGGCACGAAGTGCGCGAAATGTTCAACTGCTGCGAACGGGGGCGAGTTAATGTTGATGGCTGTTCGACCACACTTTTAGGTGCAGCGGCACTATTTTCCACTGAACGCACTGTTCAATAAGGACCTGGATTGCTGTCTCGATTCACAAAGTGATCCACAAACTACGTCAATGACATACTATTTCTACACGCTGAAAAATAACGGCGTCTGTAACATATTTTCCCAAACATATTCTGCGGAACCATGTATATGTTTGAAACATACTTTAAACATTCATATCTTTGCAAATCTTGGCCGTCGGTGGTGCAATGGGTATTGTGCGCGCCTCTTGTACTTGAGATTCTGGGTTCGATCCCTGCTCTGACCACCTTAAAATTTCTTTCGACGGCGGTCACCTCGCATAGTGATGGCGCCACTATCGAGTATTTAGACATGAAAATGCTTCTCAAAAATACCGTTCGGAACCGGTGTAAAACTGTAGGTCCCCATCAGTGAGTATATAACTTGAAATCACACAGCTCACTGGTTGTGAGAAGCTCTCCCCGATTAATTCATGGGATGTAATGGGAAACCATTTATTTTATTTATCTTTGCAAGTCCAAATCCTACTTGTATTTTAATGCAAACAGTATCATGTTTACTGACAAATATGTATGCTTTTATGTGGAAATATATGCGTTCTTCATCCCAAACATCCATATACTTACGTGGAAGCATACGCGCGTTTCTCCCAAACATACATAGAATTACGTGGAAACATATGCGCATTTCCTCGCAAATATAATAATATCTAGAAAAGAATTTTTCTTTGATTTCGGTATATATGTATTATTTATTATAATTAATTTTAACAATATAAATCCACATTTAAAAATAATTAATACAAAAAATTAATAGATTTAAAACAGCCCTTTTTACATTTATTTGCATTGAATGCATTTTTTTTCATGAAATGAGAATCTTCTGCTCTTTCGATACTCCTTTCTTTGTTGTCTCCCACGTTTCTGGTTTCAGAAGGTTTCAGCAATGCGGTGGTTATCACTATGTGTTGGAACACAAACAATATACAAATCTAGTTCATGCACGCCAAGCGTGAATTAATTATTTTTGTTTCTTTTTATAATATTTCACAAATGGTCTGACGTTCCGATTTTCTCAGTAAAGCCTCTGGCGGACAAAGGGCTTCACGTTGTTGCCATTTACAGTTTCTTTCCTCAAAATCGTTTCTCACTTTGGTAGCACACATACATACTATATATGAAACACATACACAAAAACTAAAGTAATATCACAAACCATTTAACCGTCCGAAGCTTCGGTTATTCTTTTTCCACTGATCAAGCGCTTTTGATACCCTCTGTCCGATGAACCATTGACGACTGAATACATGGAACTAAATCGCAATACATCAGGCAAAATAATAAACACGTCATGTGCAATTTACAAGCAATCTCAGGAATTTTTATGACTCACTGACTGAGAGAATAATGCAAAAATATAGATACACACTTACAAGAAATACTCTCTCGTTATCCCTCTTTTATTCTCTTGCACTCGAGAGAGCATAGATAGTGGAACAAGCACAGCTGCAGTTGCATCACAAACAAAGATATATTTGGATCGCAAACACTTATATTATAACATATTAACCGTTGTGTCGATCGTAGAGCCCACGGGTACATTTGCAACTTTAATTTTCCTGTATCTTCCAAACGGTTAGTCCGATTGACCTGAAATTTCATGATATCCTCAACCATACACTTTTGCATCATGTGGAAAAGTTTCATCAAGATTGGAGCAGCAGTTCAGTCGATACAGCCCAAATTCAAGTTAGTGGAATGGCGTCGACTGCTGATGTACCCGGGTACTTGTATGAAAATTCATACAAATATATAGAAATAAATGGCAAAGTTCACTTTATATTGCTATATCTTCCAAGCGGCTGGTCCAATCTTGATGAAACTTCGTATCATAGCTTGGAAATATGTAGTTGATATTGGTGTGAAATTTCAGGTCAATTGGACCAACCGTTTGGAAAATATAACCCAGTTACTAGAAAATGACCTAGCGTCAACAGCTGATGTACCCAGGTACTTCTATGAAAATTCATACAAATATATAGAAATAAATGGCAAAGTTCACTTTATATTGCTATATCTTCCAAGCGGCTGGTCCAATCTTGATGAAACTTCGTATCATAGCTTGGAAATATGTAGTTGATATTGGTGTGAAATTTCAGGTCAATTGGACCAACCGTTTGGAAAATATAACCCAGTTACTAGAAAATGACCTAGCGTCAACAGCTGATGTATATATAGAAATAAATGGAAATATTTATGGTTATAAATGGTTGTGCAAGGGTAGGTAGGCAAGATATTCCCAAATACCCTTTTGTTCCTGTTTAGTAGACGTGTTTTCCTACACATTCCAAAAAAAAAATGTTTACATTGAACAAATATTTTATGAGTTATAATTATTCTGCGCAGGTACTAAAAATAGCACTATGAGCAAGAGGGGTTGATTTTCAGTTCAAATATAACGGAATTTTGCGAATGAAAATTCAATGTTAATTATTTTTCTTGGTAAAAAGGGATCAAATTACAAGGATTAAAAAAGAATTTGGAAATTGTTAAATTTTTATGGATTTTGGCAATTCCCATTTCTGGTAAAAATGGATTATTTAGGTACCAAATTTTTTTTTTCCCAAATTATGATAAAAGTTTTGTTAACTAGACAATATTTCCAAGAAATAAAAAAAAAAAAAACCAGAAAATTACAAGAATCCAGGTAGTAGTTAATATTTGTATATCAAAAGCAACTATCTGCCATACAAAACGTATGAAGTACCCGGGTACATCTACTGTCGATGTGGATAAAACCCAACAGCTGTTGACACAACGGTTAATAATTATACCCCAAACATGTAATATTGAATAGCAAACACAATATGTTTGGACACAAGTATATTATATTTCCGTCAAGCTCCAAACAGAATTTAAATTTGTATTTAAACAACAAAAAATTACAGATTTTTCATCGTGTATCGAATTTATTTCGTAGATTTCTTTCGTTTGAGCTGAAGACTCTGAATTTTGGAAGAAAGTTTACAATATTTCCCAATTTTCTCCACGGGTTACACGAAACATATCGTAAATTTCTAACATTTACCTAATAATATGTTACTTCATAAATGTCAAATTGAACAAGGAACAAGCAATAAAAATTTCCACCTCAATAATTAATCACAATTGTCATAGAAATAAAACGCAAAGCTAAAAAAGTACACGCTGAAAAAAATGGTCCCGCAGTGTAATGCACGAACCATGTCCAAGTTTACAAGCATAATATTCATGAATTGACGATCTGCTCCTTTTTTGTTTCTTTGTTGTCTGTGACATTTGAGTTTTTACAAGTTTTCAATAAACGACGCCACATTTGGGTGACAGAAATATATATTATAACCTCTTAATCATTATACCAATAACATATAATATTGAATAGCAAACATAATGTGTTTGTACACAATTATACTATATTTCGGACATGCTACAAGCATGTTATAGTTGAATTCAAACAACAACAAAATACAGGGTTTTCAGAGTGTATAAATAAATAATTTTTATAGCAACATTGAGACATATATATCGAGGCATCAACACATACAGGGTGGGCCAAATTAGACCTACCAATGTTAAATACGTAAAACTCTTGTAAAAATATTTTTTTTAAATATTTTTTTTATGTACTAAATACATTTCATGGCAATTTAGGGCGACTATGTATGAAGTATGACACCAGACAAATGCCCACCACTTTGCTCGGTACAAATATTGGCTTTTTTAAGCGCGTTTTCCATAACACCACGTAATGTTTCTGGTTGCTGGCTTACTATTTCGTCTTGAATATTCTGCTTTAGCTGACTAATTGTCTCTGGCTTATTGACATACACTTTGTCTTTTAAATATCGCCATAAAAAAAGTCGGGCGCAGATAAATCTGGCGAACGAGATGGCCAAGGGAAATTAGAATTTTTTGAAATCAAAGGTTGCGCCAAAATTTCTCGCAATAAATCCATAGTTTGCATTAGAGTTTGCGCAGTCGCTGCATCTTGTTGAAACTAAAAATTAGGATGCTTCACCATTGGCCGCAAAAAGTTTTCAATCATTTGTAGTCTGTGACATTTGCAGTCATTTGCATTAGCAGTCTTAATTCAAATTACCTTGTGAATTATCCCCGTCCCAATGTGTATTAGCTTTGGCGTAAATGAATGAAATCAGAGTGCATTTATACTGCATTTAGGTATTTCAATATGGCAACACCGTCGACAATCAATCAGCTCAAGATGTATCTATACATTGAGGTGATAGCCGGAACACAGTGGAAATGGAACTTTCTTGTGTTTGTTGTTTGCTTTGTTGATTTTATGTACTGATGCTTGACACCGCTGAAGTGGATGTTATTGCAACAACACCACCTGCTATCACCATGTATTTGATACATCATGAATCAGCTGTTGTCAAATTGTTAGCTATTGTCAATTGAAAATGGATTCAAAGTCAGCAAAGGTGAGTTATTTTAATTGTTTTTTGGAAATAAATGAGAAATATTTAAAATCGAAACGCATTTTTTCCATTTTAAGATTTCCACGGGAAAGAAGCGAAGCGTGTGGTTCTGCATCTGATGTAAAAGTGCAAAAAATTACTTGACAAACAAACAGTTGTTTACAAACAAACAGCTGTTTACTAAATGAAAAAACTGTCGGCTGTCACGGCAAAATGTTAATTCACATTAGTGAGCTTTTAATGCTAATTAATGCTGTCCTCTGTCTTCGCTATAAGAAGTTTCTGGCGTTCCATCCTCATTCTCGAAAAAATATGGACCGATAACTTTATCGGCCATAACACCACACCAAACAGTGCATCTGGCTAGATGTAACTGATGCTGGTGTGTTGCCCTTGGATTTTCAGAGCCCCACAATCTACAGTTTTGGTTATTGACATAACCGTTTAAATGGAAATGCGCTTCATCCGTCTATTCAACTATTGATCTTTGGCAAGAATAAAAAATCTACAAAAAAAATGGTGTCCCATAACATCCCCTGAAGGGATTGGGGAGAGCTTCTCACAATCACTGAGTTGTGCGCTTTTTAGTTTTGCACTCACTAATTGGGACCTACAACTTTTACACCGGTTCCGAACGATATTTTGAGAAGAATTTCCATGGCTAAGTAATCGATAGTGTCGCCATCACTAAGCGAGATGACGGTCTGCGAAAGAAATTATATTATAAAACAAAAAAGTTATGCCTGTTTAACATTAGTAGGTCTTATTTGACCCACCCTGTATTAATTGCTGCTCTAATATGTATTTTGCCCAATAATAACCAATGACACAATTCCTCGCACCAGTGCGAAACATTTATCGTTAGAATAAAACATACTAATTGCAACATTTAGTCAGTGCAATGAAACATTTTCATTGCACCAATGAATCATATTTTTCGCAGATATGAACATGTATAAAATGAAGCACTGAATCACATTCATGAGACACATTTGTCGTTAGAATAATTGACATTAATATTGAAACACATTTATCTTTACAATAAAATATATTAATTGCAACACTTTATCAGGGCAATGAAACATTTTTATTGCAACAACGAAACACATTTGATACAGAAATGAAACATAATAATTGACGCACTTAAACACATTCATTGCTGCAATGAAACATGTTTACATCAAAATGGAACATAATAATTGAAGCACTTAAACGCATTCACTGCTGCAATGAAACATGGTTGTAGTAAAATTTGTCATACTGATAAAACTCTTTTACTTAATGAACCCATTTTTGTTGCGGTCATTGTTCTCTCCAATGAATAATTTCACTCGTATGACGAAGCTTTTCCTTTCAAATTCAACAACTGAACTGAAAAGTCATTACATCCAATTAACATTTCAATTATATTGAATTGAACATTAAGTGCTTTTCTTGACATCTTCCACTTTCAATTTAACTAATAGTCTCCCTACTTCATAAGTCTGTCATCAAATGCATATGGAACGCAAATAATATGCTAATGTATTAGAAGATGTCACATTACAAAATATGTTCAATTCACCAACAGGTGTCAACAAAATTTTGACTCATGTACTCTGATGCTAAAACGATTATTGTGACACATCAAGATAATGGTTTGAAATTTATGAGAGAAATAACATCTTTCGCATATCTCAGCGTTTTGGACAAGAAGAAAACTAAAGTTAATATGTAAAAATAATTTATAAAAATAAATATGTTTAATATTCTTGTGTTGGTATAAGAATTAATTAAATTAATGTGTATTTCATTATATTTGTTGGGGGTAAAAACGAATATGATTTATAGGAGTGGAGAGAAACAAGTGTATAAATATTTACAATAATTTACCTATAACTCATTATCGCCGTCTGTACGAAGGGGCATGACACTCTTATTCTCATTATGGTTAAGATGAAAAAAAAAAATACCACCATGATTGTCAGTTGAGAAAGTAAGCGCCACCACACACAATGCATGTCCGGCCAGACGTTGGATGTTCAACATTGTGGAATGCTTATGAGCCCAATGTCATCTAAATCAAATTTAAAGAATACTTGTGGCCAGAATACCCAACCCAAAATACTCGTACACAACCAATAATTAATAATGTCTTGATTGTCGTCCTTCGCCTGTTGGTGGTGCTGATGAGGATGACGACATGTTTTCTTTTTTTGGGATATATTTTTTTTTCAGAATTCTATATGACAAACCCAAAACATTACATGAATTTTAAATAGCAAATTTCAAGGAATTTCATAAAACAAATTGTGGGTTTCCATAGTGATGTGTAAAGTGTGGAGAATATAGGATCTTATCCCACTCGTAAGTGAATATAGAAGAAAACCCTTATATAATAATTAATGGTTAGAAAAACAAACACAGAGAGAACAACAACTATCGAATGATCAATATCTCGAATCAGAACCATACAACCAACAGCAACAATCATCATATCTAGATACATCAAAAAGGAACAAAGAGCCTTCGTTGTTGGTACCTACGGTTAACAAAACATGACATTGTTGTTCATCCAGAGGTTGACAATAGACGCATGCTGATGAGAATTTTAACACAGCATTTAAGGGACAAAAGGTTTTCCCTCCACAGGCACTTAGACAAACCATTGCCATAGACAGACGGTCACAACGTCGCATAATGATTTGTTGTTTGTTTTTTGCTACGTTGCTGTCTTCGTCAATACTGAGTTTTGGAACAACAAATTGTGGTATCACAAACACGAAGGAGTGATCCTCAAAACAAAAAACATTTTTGATTAAAATCATTTTTTCATATTCCCAAGGCATGACATTTTATCCACGAAAAAAAAAACAACTTTATCAAAAGAGGAACTTTCACGGCGTGACAGGAGGAACTTTCACGGCGTGACAATATCGGAAACAAATCAAATTTGTAGCTGTAGATTCGCATCCTTCCTTGGCTGTACAAATGGAGCAAAAATTTCGCCGCACGGAATCTATAGCTACACTGCTTAACTACTAATTACTCGAAACTATTATAACGTGTGATTCATTTAGAGGTTTTTTCGAGTAGTTTTTGATGTGATAACAACTATAGGCGCGGGTAGGGACTAAACTCACAAAGTGAACACATCCAAACAAAAAAGCACACAGTTTGTCCGACTGCGATCACACAGATTGTTTGGCGTTAAACTCCTCCGAAACGGCTGCACCGATTTGTATGCAATTTTGTGTGCATGTCGGGTAGGTCTTAGAATCGGCCAACATCTATTTTTAATAGCCCTAAATGATAAAGGTGACCCACCCCTATATAGAACACAGATTTCTCCGACTGCGAAACACAGATTGGAGACTGCGAAAAAAAACACACACTGATGTAGCGGGAGCGAATAGTTGTCTTGTGTGGATGGGGAGCACTCTCAGAATAAAGAGAAGAATGACTAGGTTATACGCATATAAAAATGAGATAACAAGAGAGCAACGGAAATTGTGTGAACTTGTGTAGCGTATGTACGAACATAACAGTGTATGATGGATATGTGTCTGTTGCTTTGCATTCTCTTTGGTTTTTTGTGGGAATACGAGTAAAGCAAAAAGTATTAAGCAAAAAAATAATGATACATGCGCTTGCACTGGTCTCTAAATAATTTGAACTATTAATATTAGTTAAATGTAACGTCATCATATGATTGATTGATACTAATGTGTTCATAGAAATCGAACAGGTACCGTGTAACAAAATGGTGTTAACACATCGCGCGTGAGATCACGCGAGGATGCTGTCATCTTATTGGAACGAAGGTCCTTACCGCACGTTGCGGGATGGGGGCTAAATGAAAAAAAATGTACAATATTTTTAACACTATTATGCTAGAACCCAATATTATTCAAATACATATATTGTTTACATTTGCTTTGGTTTGTGTCTAGACTAACTCGGTGTCTCACCTATGTTGGGAAATTTCTGGTTTAATGGGAAGTTTTTTAGGTGAAGCCTGTAACCAATAATTAGTATATGTGACTTGCTCCACGAAAAGGGACCTCTGCGCCGAAAAGAAGTTATTGAGAAAAAAAACGCGTTTAAAAAAACCGCTTCGTTTTTCCGTGTTTTGCGCATGGTTGTGCAACTCCTCCTTCAACCTGATCATCTGGCGATGTATTTCGACTCTCTGGTACTTTGTACGATGTTCACTATGCAGTTTTGTCTCTATGAAAAATTAAAAAAAATTCTGATATTTACTTTTTTTTTGAACTTTTGTTAAATTTCAAATATTATATACATATATTTAGCAATATGTCAAAAACGACTTTTTGCGAAAAATAACTTTTTTATTGTTGAATATGAATCTTTGGGGACTCAGAAACAATATTTATTCCACGAGTTTTTTTTTGAAAATTAGTTGTATTTCAAAATATAACACAGTTTAACCATTTTCGTGGGCTTAAAAATTAAATTAAAAAAAAAAAAAAACTGGAATTTTTTAATTTTTTACAATAAACTGGGTTAGTAGCCTTTCATTTAAGATGAATATTTCATTCGTACACTGAGAGAAAAAAAATTATTATAATAATAAGTGGTAAAGGTAGATTTACGACGTTTTCATTTAAAATGGCACAAAAACGGCTAAAGATTTTTGGCCAAAATTTTCTATTTCTCGTTTAGAACCTTAAAATCTAAAATTCCACCAAGGCGCTTCACGTCACAAAGCTTAGTTTGGACGTTATGAGTTGAGGAAGGTAAAAAAGCTAAAAATTTTGGTTTTTTTCCATTTTTCTTGAAGTTTTTTCAATTTTTTTTCCAAACGAAACATTGTACTGCGAAGCGCCTTGGTAGAATTTAAGAATTTAAGGTTCTAAACGAGAAATAGAAAATTTTGGCAAAAAATCTTTAGCCGTTTTTGTGCCGTTTTAAATGAAAAAGTCGTAAATCTACCTTTACCACTTATTATTATAATAACTTTTTTTTCTCTCAGTGTACGAATGAAATATTCATCTTAAATGAAAGGCTACTAACCCAGTTTATTGCAAAAAATTAAAAAATTCCAGTTTTTCGGATATTAATAAAATTACAGGAAAAAATTCGTAATCAGTTGAAAAATCAATGACAACAAGAACACCCTATAATTCACATATCATGTAATTGAGGGCCACCCTAATGAGCATTTCAGATAGCCGAATGTATCCCCAAATCAGTACATATAATTTGGTATATATATCTTTAAATTGGAAAAACCACTTTTTTTGACATATTGCTACATATATTATCTGTTTATATCACATTTTTACATTTTTTTATTAATTATGGTCATATTTACAGGTGATTTGTAAAAAAACTAAAAGACATAGAAACTTGCGGTTTGCGGCATTTGAAAGAGCGTTTTTTTTCCTATAAGAATCACTCAAAAAGTAAAAAAAAATTTTTCGGCACAGAGGTCCCTTTTCGTGGAGCAGGCCACATGTAAGTACATAGTTTTGAACCCAATAAAAAGTAAATTTAGAAAAAGTGCATGACTGGCAAATAAATATTGCATTTTATTACAACTCGTTTTATAAGACTTTTTGAAAAAAATCACTTTTCTTTAAAAACTACTTTTATTTAAAAAAAAATATATTTTCTTGAATAAGTGCCTTTTCTTAAAAGAAGTAAATATTCTCAAAAAAATACCTATTCATATTCTAAAACAAAGTACATTTTCTGAAAAACATACCTTATCTTAAAGTACCTTTGCTTAAAAAAAGAAGATTTTCTTACAAAAAGTATCTTGTCTTTAAAAAAGTAATTTATTTTTAAATTAAGTACATTTTGTTAAAAAATAAATTTTTTTACAAAAAATGCCTTTTATTAAAAAATTACATTGTCTTTAAAGCGTACCTTTTTTGTGAAACAAAATAACTTTTCTTGAGATAAGTACCTACCCTTAGAAATGTACCTCCTCTTGAAAAAAGGGCCAATTCTAAAAAAAATTCCATTTTTTAAAATGAAGTTATTTTCTTCAAAAAAAGTACCTTCTCATAAAAAATTACATGGGGTGTCAGGGGACACCCGGTTGGGACGAAGTCCCCTTCCCTTTATATTATGAACTAGTTAGTTCCAACACACCTAAGGCGCCTGTTGAAAAATACTGTAATTTAAATGGGTCTTGTAAAATGATAAACTTTTGTTCAGAAATTTTTTATTTATTGAATGTATTTTTGTAAAAATAAAAGTATATTATTAGGCCCCTTTTGAAAGAATACGTATTATATTTTCCCGAAAAGGTCCTTTCTTTGATGAGAGGTACTTCTTTAATTAAAATAAAAAAAAATGGTTTCCCGTTACATCCCGTGAAAGGATTAGGGGAGCTTCTCACAAACCAGTAAGCTGTGCGCGTTCTAGTTTTACACTCACCGATTGGGTCCTACAGTTTTACACCGGTTCCGACCGTTATTTTGAGAAGCTTTTTCATGGCTAAGAAAAAGCCTAATAGTATGAATTTTTTTTACAAAGAATACATTTTTAAAAACAGGTACTTTTTAAGGAAGTGGTACTCTTTTTAGGATAAGGTTATTTTTTAAAAAAATTTACTTATTTTCAGGAAGGCTACTTAGCTCAAGCAAACAAAAGAAAAGTTGGCACTTTAGTTTTAAGAAATGGTACTTTTAAGAAAAAGAATTTTTGTAAGAAAATGTATTTTTTGTAAGAGAAGGTATTTTTTTTTTGAGGAAAGGCTTTTTTTTACGAAAGAACAGATACAATTTTAAGAGTAGGTACTTATCTCAAAAAAAGTTATTTTGTTTTACAAAAAAGGTATTCCTTAAAGAAAATTTAGTTTTTTAAGAACACGCATTTTGTTGTAAGATAATGTACTTTTTTAAGAGAAGGTACTTATTCAAAAAAAATTACTTTTTTTAAGAAAATGTACTTTTTGTAAGAAAATTTACTTTTTTAATCAAAGGTACCTCTTTAAGATGTTATTTTTTTAAACTTCTTTCACTTTGGCTTTTCTAAATTTCCTTTTTTTTAGTTCAAACTACAATATGTAATAACCAGGCTCCACCTAGAAAGTTTCCCATTAAACAAGAAATATGTTAGTCTGGACACAAACCAAAAGTACGAGTGTTAAAGTGCTGCCAAACACAATTCAATGCTGAGGGTTGTGTTTCATGGATTTGCCAGTCTTGCAGTTTGGCTTTTCTAAGTTTACTTTGTATTGGGTTCAAAACTACAATGTGTAATACACAGGCTCCACCTAGAAAACTTCCATTTAAACCAAACCAAACCAAAAGTACCCAATATAGTAGATAATAATGGGTTGTAATAAAGTAGTTTAAAAAAAGGTGTTTAAAAATGTTTCATTTAGCCCCCATCCCGCAAAGTGCGATAAGGAACTTCGTTCCAAAAAAAACATTTTCTTCCAAAAATTCCTTTTCTTAAAAGTACTTTTTCTTAAAAATAAAATAATACCTATTCTTTTCTTGAGATAAGAAGTAGCCTTTGTGAAACTAAGAATAATTTCTTAAAAAATAACCTTTTCCTAAAATAGTACCACTTTTTAAAAAGTACCTATTCTTAAAAAAAGAACTTCTTTATAAAAAAATTCATACTTTTACGGCTTTTTCTTTCAGAAAGTACTTCTTCTTAAAAATAGTAAATTTTCTTAAAAAAAACTAGCTTTTAATAAAATAAGGATATGATAGTTGGCCACTTAAATCGTGTGACATCATACCTCTGAAGTTTTTACTTGAAGTCTATGTGAAGTCAAAAGTTTTCGTCAACATTAATCGCGTAATTCGCGAGATGCCGGTAATTGTACTGGACTAAATAATCGAAATTTGGACCTTCCGAATGGACTATAGGCTGAAAATCGTTTTTGTTGTTGTCGCAAATACAGTACACTTGTGTCCAAACACATTGTGTTTGCTCGTCAATATTACTTATTTGTGACACAATGATTAATAGGTTATAATTAATGCTTTTGTGGCCCTAACGTGTCGTTGTTTGTTAGAAACTGCGGAAAACAAAAACGTGACGGAAAACAGTGAAATCAACAGGCAAAAAGCAGCAGATGATCAATTTATGAAAACAATGCTGAAAACATATACATACTTGGTTCCTGCAATATGGTCCTGGGACCATTTATTTTCCGCGTGCACCTAAAGCGTAGTAGAGGCCAACATTTGAGTGAAATTACCTTTATAAATTAATAGCACATATTGTTCCTTCCGGTCATAACGAAGACTCTGAAATCAAATTATATTTTAAGGGTTTTGTTTAACACATAGCAATTCAATCTTTCGGGCCAATGTTTTCCCCCTGAAAACATTCAGTTTAGGCCTACTTATTTTATATTTGAAACAGAAATCACTTTTTCCACGGATTTTCAGGAATTTTCCATATATGGACCGGTGACCACGCGGCCCCAGGAAGTAATCACGGAGATGATGATGATGATCAGAAGATGATGATGATGATGTTTATAGAGATAGGGATTACATTCCATCTAGTAGTCATGATGCAGAGTCAGATGTAGAAGATGTGACGTTCACTTCAACAAGTGCGGACCAAACAATATGTATCCCAGTACCACCTCCTTCTGCGTGCGACTCTTCTCAAGAAATACTAGACTATCTAGGAACACCTAGAAAATCATCATGTTCTGCTAAAACGTCAACATCTCGTTCATACAACATCCCTTCACCAGATTTGAACTCAAGACCATCAACATCTCGTACATTCAACACCTTCTACCAGATTTTAGTTCAAAGCCATCAAAATCTCATGTTCTCGAGGAGCAAGTGAATGACCCGCATAATATTTTTCAGGAAAACAATGAAAATCCGGTTGTATCAGAAATAGTTTTTGGGTCAATATGACAGTAAGCAGAAGGGGAAAGAATGGCATTTCCAGATGTAATACTTGGAAACACCGGAGTTCCATCTGATATCTACACTAAATGAATTCAGAAAGGGCCCATTGAATACTTCCACCACTTAATGGACGATGATATAATTGGTCTATTGGTCACTGGTAGATAGGTTTTATTGGTAGGTTGTGATCATCAAGGTTACAAAAAATAAACATGGACGACTCCTTTCTATCTCATCATTGCATGTCAGAAATCGGAAACTATATTTTACGCCTGATACGGTTGCAAGATTTTATAATTCAACTTTTCTTGTCACCAAATTAAAAATTAAATTAATCCCTAATCCCTTCATGGGATGTAACGGGAAACCATTTATTGTTTTTTATTTATTGTTGTTTCCAAGTGTAATCAAATATTAAAATTTTATAGTTACAGATCAGAGTAGTTGCTAACATATCAGCATGGAGTTTGTCTATAATTACAGTAAATGTTGTGACACAACAACAAACTGTTTGCAGTTTTGATAAAGTAGCCGAAACAATGTTTGTGGTGTTGAGAAAATGCCTGGCATTGGGTTGGCTAAAGCAACAAATATACTATATTTGCCGAAATGGCAATCCTGTTCCTTTCCCCTCTGCAAAAGTATTTTCTGTTCTAAGTACTAACATTTCTCTTCTTAGTGTGTTCTATCTAAATGGTAAATGAATGGTCGAGTCAGCGGTAATATGTTGCAAGTTTTGGATATTTTTGGATAAAGAATAACAAAATACGTGTCATATTCCCTCAAATCTTTAGTCTTACATCCTGCTTCTCTATCTCGAATGAAAACCTAAGCCAACGAAAATCAGTCACTCACATTAGATTCAAATTGGGTTCCTTTAAATCAAAATTTTCCTTCGCCTTACTCTATGTTTGTTCCCAACTGACAGCACATTCAGAATAGAGAAGCCAAAATTTGTACTGTAAAGTTTTGAGAAAATTTATGTTTTGATTCGCTTTGGTTGATCAGCTCAGCAAGGCTAAAGAAGCCCATTGTGATACCTGCAGTTTCCTCCATAGCAACTATTGACTAGTCGTCCAGCCAATTTGCCCTTACAATAAATTTGTCTATAAGACCTACAGGAATATCCTGTAGGGCTACGGTGCTAACTAGATGTGTACCGAATATCCTACTTCTCAGTCCTGTCAGAGCAGGGCAATCCAAGACAAGGTGTTTCGTCGTTTCCTCGTCCCAATCTTCAGGCATGTTTTCCTACAAGACAGTGTCCCGTAAGTGTTTCTGTTATTGTGGATAACCTGCCTCTCGGCAAGTTAAGTAGTTGACTAGTCCTCGTCCTGTCCACCTGTGGCCAGAGTTCCCTGGCTTGTTTGCAAGTTGAATTAAGTCTCCACCTGTCCTTGAACATATTATCGGCCCACTGCATGATCAGCAAACGGTAGGTAGAGATTGGCATACTTATACCTTCTTTTGCCGGAAGAACCTGTGCCGTAGTACCCTATCTAGCTAACGCATCCGCTACGCAATTGCCTGGAATATCGCTGTGTCCCGGTACCCAGATGACCCTGATGTCAAAATACTCTGCCATCACCCTAAGTGATGAGTGGCATTCTTTCACTGCCAGCGACGTAGCAAACATGGCTTCCAGGGGCTTTATGGAAGCCTGGCTGTCTGTTTAGATACATATTCTCCGGAGGATTGTGACACTACTTTTCAGTAGTTCAGCAGCCTCCAGTATGGCGGTAATTTCCGCCTGAAATACTCTACAATGAGCATGCAGGTTGAAGGAGATATTTACATTTAGGTTCGGTGAATGGACCCCATAGCCTACTTGCTCGTCCAACTTTGATCCATCCGTGAGAAATATGATACTACTGGTGTGTCCCCTTCCAGTAACTTTTCCCAGGTGTTCCTGTTCGGAATAGAAATCCTTAGATTTTTCGCTGGTAGAAGGTAGGGGATACAGTAGTCCATTTTTAGGGGAATAGAGTTGATCCGGTGTAGTAATTCAGCATGTTGGGAATGCCCCGATATCAAAACGCGGCTGCCGATTCGGCCATGATATCAGGAGTACAGCTGTTCCGGACAGCACTAAGTGCAGTACCTGACGTCGTGCCCATTGCCCCACTAACGCTAATCAGTGCTGATCTTTGAATTTTCCTTAAGGAATTCAGAATATATTTCTTTTGGAGGGACCTCCAGCAAACTACGATGCCATAGAGAAGTATTGGTCTGACTATTGCTGTATAAATCCACATAGTGATCTTAGGAGACACTCCCCAGCGCTTTCCTATCGCCCCTTTACAACAGTAAAGAGCAACAGACGCCTTTTTCACCCCCTCCTCCACATTCGGTTTCTAAGACAGTTTTCTGTCGAGAACTATCCCCGATACTTGAACTTTTCCATCTACTTGAAATGACAAGATTGTGGAACCCAAATCAACTCTACTTCGTCGAGAACCCGAACGAAATCTTGCGTCCCAGATAGAGAAACAGGCTGTTACTCTTTCTTCTGACATCAGTTGTTGCACAACTTCCATCACTCCAAAGAGGTATACAATATTTCGTGCACAATGATCGCGCAAAGTAAAAAATCGTTGACAACGACGGACAGCTAGATGACAGAACACTTTATAAAATACGATTTGATTGTAACCAATATCGCTTTGGTGGGTTTGTCAACTGCTCGATGAGTAGTTAATAATAAGTTCCTTTTGTCGTTTCCTCATCTTGACAAAAAACCATTCCGTTCAAAACCTATCATTAGCAAAAAAAAAAAACAAACGCCAAAACGAAACAGAACACACGAAAATATCAATTTTCTTTACAAAAGCGGCAGAAAACGCAAGTCAGACTGATATTTTTCTTGCTTGTTTTTTGTGAAAAGATGCTAATACTTTGATCCTATATCTCAAACAAATGATCTATTTCACTTTGGTTAAGAGGTTTTGTTCTGCTGCATTAGCAGTATACAGTCTTTGTTACAGCGCCAGCTACAAGTATGATGACGTTGTGGATGATAATGACAATAAGAGGGACTGACTCGCTCGGTTTTGAAAATATTTTGAAGGCGGTTTTAACGAAAATCTTATCACATTATCTCAATGGTTTTGAAATCTAGAAGAGGAGTTCGCATTTCAATGTGGCTTTTTGTGTTCAGTGCAGTTTTCACAGAATAAGTGCGCCACCACTTTAATAAGGCTTAAAGGCTTAAGCCGACTGCCAAACCGACAGCTAGACGAACAAATGCTATGGATTGGTTCATAGGTAAGGCTGAGTCGCGTCTCAATTCTTTTGCATTCAATGTGAATCTTTTGTCAACCAACATCTGTTGACAATGCTCAAAATAAGGTTGTGTTCAACAATTTTGTCCCTCTCTATTACAAAACTCTTGAAAGGATGCAATGCTGTGATGCTGATTGTGAAAATATGATAATATATTTTTTTTGTAAATGATCTTAAGTTCTTTTTGCATTCATTGAGTCCTTGTTGTTCAAGTTTTTAAAAGGCCGTACAATCAAGATCGTAAACTGATCTTCAAAAAACATTTAAACCGCTTTCATATTATTTTTTTGTTGTCTGTAAAACCCGCAAGAAAATTGTCATCATTTGTGTGAATTTGAAAAAAATATTCTCATGATTTACGAAATTACCTCTACTGCATATGAGTGAACGGCAAACGACAGCTGTTACGTGCGACAGAAATTAAAGGACCTTACATGTGAAACATTTGCCAAATCACAGCTGTTCCGTTACTCTAAATTAGGGTTAATATGAAGATAATTGCAGGTTCCTAAATATTCACTTTTTGCTGTGGTTTCAAAATTATGCCCATAAATCTCAGCACTTCAAGTTGGGAATTGCATTTCTTTAATTTTTTTTCTTGGAATACCTGTTGGCATTACGTACTCTTCTCTCTGTTGTAGGATGACAGTAATTTTTTCATCATATGCTGTAGTTTTGTAACTGAATACTTCCTTTAAGTTTCTAATTTCATACTTGATTGAACAACGGCCGTAGTTGTTGTCATTGCTATAGTGGCATGAAGAGATTAATAATCCAAAGGCTTAATTGAGTGGTAAGTAGGTACATATATAAGACGCGACAAAATAAAAAGTGTGGGGTAATTAAAGCATTTTTTATTCTCATCTACAGGTAAGCCTCTTAAGGTAAGGCTATACTTTTTGTACTTGGTTTACACGTACATACATAAAATTAAGGTATGCAGCAGAACAAAAAGCTTAATGTGATGGAAATATTATGTTAATATGATTTCAAATGTGCATTAACATAAACACCGAGATCAAATCAGAAATCTACTTAGAATGAAAGATTAATGCCCAGTTTTACAGTTGAAAATGCTCCATTTAAATTGACTTTAAATGCCCGATACTGTCATGTAAATGCCACATAATATGAAAACTTTCTGTGAGCTTTTAAATGGAGCTTTTAAATGACGATGTTAAGAACATGAGTTGATTATCAGTTGAGACCTGGGTTTGCATTCTTTTTGAAACGAAGTTCCTTATCACACGTGCCGGGATTGGGGCTAAATGAAAAAAGTAGCTGACGTATACGTGTGTCACATAACCACATGTTTGCCATATCAACAGCAACGAAACAGCCAAACACACAACATCACACATACTTTGTACGAAGTAGCTGACGTATTAGTATGTCACCATAACGTCGACTACGATGGTTTTAGCAGCAGCATAAAATCTGGTTTTAGCAGAGTTTGACTTTGATAGATTTAGTCCCTATACGCCGCTATAGATGTTAACACATCAAACAATTAAACTTTTTTTGACACTATTATCCTACAACCCAGTATTATCAACTATATTGGGTACTTTTGCTTTGGTTTGTGTCTAGACTAATGTATGTTGGGAAATTTATTGATTAATGGGAAGTTTTCTAGGTGGAGTATGTATCCAATATTTAGTATATATCGTAGTCTTAAACACAATAAAAAGTAAATTTAGAACAGCCAAAGTGAGAGAAGCAGAAAAAAGAAGATTTTCTTAAATAAGTGCCTTTTCTTAAAAAAAGCAAACTTTCTCAAAAAATAGAAAGTACCTTCTCTTAAAAAAATATCTTATCTTAAAGAAGTACATTTGCTTAAAAAAGGTAAAGTTTCTTACAAAAAGTACCTTTTTTTAAAAAGAGTATTTTTTAAATAAGTACCTTTTCTTAAAAAAGCACAAATTCTTACAACCAATTGCCGTATCTTAAAAAACTACCTTTTCTTTAAAGGGTACATTTTTGTGAAACCAAATAACTTGAGATAAGCACTTATTTCTAAAAATGTACCTGTTCTTGAAAAACGGACCAATTCTAAAATATTTTCCAATTCTTAAAAAAAGCTAAATAAATTTAGAAAAGCCAAAGTGAAAAAAGTTTAAAAAAATAAATTTTCTCAAAAGAAACCTATTCATATTCTTAAACAAAGTAACACCTTAAAAAAATACCTAATCTTAAAAAAAAAAAATACCTTATCTTAACCCTGCTGTTAGATTAGGACCATTTGGTCCAAATTTTTTCTGTTTTCCCTTGTAACTTTGGAACGGTGATATATACTGACTAAATTTTTCTGCTAATGGGGTCTTTTAATAAAACAATGTTATGTGCGAAAATTAAATTTTCTAACTTTATTCAGGACTGAGAAAAATACAAAATGACGAATCTTAGATTAGAGGACCATTTGGTCAATAGTACATTTTTTCATTACCAAGCGAATGTAAATTCATGTCAAATATTTAGAAGATGTTTTTGATATGTCAAATACTTGCTTTAGAAATTATTGAACCAAAATAGTTACAAAGGATAAGATAAAATTATTATTTTGGATGAAAATTCCAGTATGGACCAAATGGTCCCTCAATCTAAGATTCGTAAGTTTTTTCATTACCAAGCGAATGTAAATTCATGTCAAATATTTAGAAGATGTTTTTGATATGTTAGCGGATGTTTTTGATATGTCAAATACTTGCTTTAGAAATTTTTGAACCAAAATAGTTACAAAGAATAAGATAAAATTATTATTTTGGATGAAAATTGCAGTATGGACCAAATGGTCCCTCAATCTAAGATTCGTAAGTTTTTTCTAATCTAACAGCAGGGTTAAAGACGTTCCTTTGCTTAAAAAAAGTAAACTTTCTTACAAAAAATACCTTTTCTTAAAAACAGTAATTTATTTTATAAATAAGTAGCTTTTCTTAAAAAAGTAAATTCTCTTACAACAAATTGCATTTTCTTAAGCAACTAGCTTTTCTTTAAAAAGTAACTTTTTTGTGAAACAAAATAATTTTTCTTGAGATAAGTATCTACTCTTAAAAATGTAAGAGTAGATACTTATCCCATTACATTCCCTGACGGAATCACTGATTGGGACCTACAGTTTTACACCGGTTCCGAACGTTATTTTTGAGAAGCATTTTCATGGCTAAATACTCGATAGTGTCGCCGTCACTATGCGAGGTTACCGCCGTCGAAAGAAACTTTAAGGTTTTTCAGAGCAGGGATCGAACCCAGTATCTCAAGTACAAGAGGCGCGCACACTACCCATTGCACCACCGACCACCGAAAAATGTACCTACTCTTCAAAAAAGGACCAATTCTAAAATAATTCCCATTTCTTAAAAAAAAACCTTTTCTTCGAAAAAAATACATTGTCTAATAAAATGTCTTTTCTTACAAAAATTCCTTTTCTTAAAATTACCTTTTTTGAAAATAAAATAATACCTTTTCTTTTCTTTTCTTTTCCTGAGATAAGTAGCCTTTCTGAAAATAAGTAAATTTTCTTAAAAAAATAACCTATTCCTAAAAAGAGTATCTACCACTTCTTTAAAAAGAGTCTGTTTTATATTTTATTTATATATTTTGTGAAATCACTACTCCGACACTTATAAAGTGATGTGCATGCTCTCAGACATTTTCTGTCGAAAACTCGAAGTTTCTCAATATAGGATGGGGAAATATTGAACCATAGTTGGCAACCGTATGTTAAAATGGGAAGTATTAAAGATGGGTATAGGATGAGTTTAACTGTGGTGCATAAAAAATGCATTTCTTGCTTTTATTAGTTGCAAGTTAATGTGATATTTAATGATATTTAACTGTCTTTTTGTTAGGGATAACTATATTATCATTTGACTTTATAGAAAAATCTTTCCAGTTACTTCTTACTTACAGTTATAATTACATTTTCCAACCGGAGGACGGAAAAGTATGGTTTCACATTTGTTCACATTAATTTTCATCATCCAATCGCTTGCATATTTGTCTACAGTGTTAAAGTAATATGCAATTTGTTATTGATTTTATTAACTTTATCGTCTGCATGATAAATGATAATATCATCAGCAAAACCGATGATGTTGTCTATTTGATTTAGTATATCAAATATGAATAAATTGAACAGAATTGGTGATATCACTGTAACTTATTGTAACCCGTTAATAATTGCAAAATTTTTTGAACTTTTTAGTTTCTTATTGCTAACAAAAAATTATTTATTATTTAGCATATTGTGCATAAGTACAGGGTGGCGCCGAATGAGCTATATGGTTGAAATGGTTTATAACTTTTATATTTATGCGATTATTATAATTTTTTTTTTTAAATACAGTTATTGGGGAATTTTTTGCAATTAGCTTTGAAAAATTATATCCTGTAAGTGATGTCCATTTTCAGCTGCGCACATACGTGCTCTTTTTAGCATATTTTCCATAACTTTTCGCAGAATTTCGGGTGTAATGACGATGATTGCATTTCGAATGTTGGTTTTTAGTTGGAGAATTGTTCTTGGTTTGTTAACGTACACTCTCTCTTTCAAATATCCCCAAAGAAAACTGCCAGGAGCTGTTAAATCTGGTGAAGGTGGAGGCCAGTTAAAATCGCTTGTGCGCGAAATAATGCGTTCGCCGGATATGTCCCTTAACAAAGCCATTGAGGCACGTGCAGTATGTACTGTGGCTCCATCTTGTTGAAACCACAAGTTTGGATGGTTTTCCACAGCTGGCCTAATAAAATTTTCCAACATCGTCCGATATGCAGCACGGTTGATAGAGATTGAGACACCACTTTCATTTTCAAAAAACTATGGTCCAATTATCCTTTCGGAGGATACACCGCACCAAACAGTACACTTACTTGGGTGTAATTCTCGCTGATGCACTGCTCTTGGATTTTCCGTAGCCCAAATCCTGCAGTTTTGCTTGTTGACATACCCATTTAACAGGAAATGGCCTTCATCGCTTATTGCCAAATTGTGAATAAAGTCTGGATTTTCCTCCGCTTTCCAATTCAATTATTTGTGCACGTTGGTCGATCGTGTAATGATTCATAATTAATTGCGCAAATTTTCTGCACAAATTTCTGAAAAAAAAATTAAAAAATAATAATTAAAAAAGTTATAAAGAATTCAAACCATATAGCTCATTCGGCGCCAACCTGTATAATGAAGTGAATAGGAACAGCGAATTTCAACAGTTTGTGAATTAATCCCGGAATCCAAATGGTATCAAAGGTCTTTTCAAAAGCTATAAGGCAAACGCCCGTGTATAATGACTTATTGAGGTTCCAGTTAAAACAACATTCTTTAAAAGAGTACCTTTTCGGGAAAATATAATACATAAAAGGACTTAAAAATATAGTTTAAAATAAAAATACATTATATAAATAAAAGTTTTCATACAAAAAGTTTATCATTTTACAAAAAGTATATTTTCTTATAGATCCATTTAAATCAGTGGTAAATGGATCTATAAGAAAATCTACCTTCTACCTCGCGAGGTAGATAATATTCGTAATTTTCTCGTATTTTTCACACACACACGATCGGCAACTCACATGTACACAACAAGTATCACAGCGGCGGAAGTTGCAAAGCCCTCCACCAATAAGGCATGCAGAATGGTTCTTTTGTAATGCCTTCCAAAAATAAGGCCTGCGGAATGCATGCATTTTTTCATCAGATATAACCAAGAAGAAGATTGTTACATTATTTAGAAATTTCTTTTCCGATTGATTTTATCTGTAATTATATTGGAACATTTCATACAAATTTTAAAATTATATTGTTTATTTAATATTTTTCAGGGTATTTTTAAAATTTTCAATTTTAAGTTGGGCCTGGTACAACTTTCTAAGATAGATACATACATACTTATAAATAAATATGTAGAAGTGGATAGTGATTTTGTGATAAAATAAATTATTTTAATTTTAGTTTTGTTTAACAAAACTAAATTAAAATAAATCCCTTCTAAGGCCTTCTTTAGGTAATGGGCAAGGAAGGCCGTGCCTCCCAATCCCAAAAGGAGGAGGTAATATGTAGATAAGGTCTTCCGTATTTTAAAGAAGGACTATTTGGTCATGATTTCAGGCCTTCTACGTCATGACTTCCGCCGCTGGGATGTTTGGTTCGAAGCATCACACTAAGCCTGTGCGTGCGTTCGGTGTTGCATACCACGGATTTAAATTATCGCGTTTTTCAACGGGCGCCTTAGGCGTGTTGGAACTAATTAGTACATAACATATAGCGTTCCAACCGTTTATCCTCTGACGCCTCATGAGATTTTTTTAATAATTCCAATTAGATACAAAGTCACATATTTTTAAAATATTTATGTACCATCTCTCCTAGAAAAAGAGCTTTAACAATTTCTATGAATTATAAATTTCTTTAGCAAAGAATGCGTCAATAATTCTTGTTCTATTCACTTTATTCTACATGGTTCTAACCTATGCAATGGAAGCGCCTTGCAACGTTTGAAATTTCGAATTTAGTTCATGTATGATCGGACCTTTAATGCCACATATCCCTCTGTCTCTAATATCTTTTAACAATTATCTGGCAAAACTTCAGCCAATTTCTTTTGAATAAGAATTTAACCCACAATTCGAATTGGATGATTTCGTACGTCCTCTACTCTTCTTTTGCCTGTTTAAATTATTCATAAATAGTTCCTGTCATATTGAAGTGATGGGAATAGAAACGAAGTGAAAATTCAAATTTGAAATAATGGTTTTTATATTTCAATTGATGTTAAGGGTGTTCCACTAGGGACTTGACAACTTTTTTGTACATAAAACGCAAACGATTTAAGATATTTCACAAAACTTTTTGATCGCCTTGAAATACAATCAAAACATTTATGACTGGAACTCGACTTCGTTCACCACAGGCACGTCGGCAGCGGTCGATTCATTGGACCCAATTTTCTTTGACTCGGTCACACATTTCGGCCGTAACGGCCGCTATTTCGCGTTCAATATTGCCTCTGAGTTCTTCCAACGCCGTCGGCTTGTTGGCATAGACCAATGATTTGATGTAGCCCCAAAGAAAAAAGTCTAGAGGCGTTAAATGGCACAAGCCAGGCGGCCAATTGACTGGTCCATTTCTTGAGATAACACGCTCACCAAACTTGCTCTTCAATAAATCGATTGCAACGTGTGCTGTGTGGCACCGTACTGTTGAAACGACAGGTCGTCCAAGTCCATGTTTTCCAATTTGGGCCAAAAATAATCGGTAATCATAGCGCGATAACGGTAACCATTGACCGTAACGTGACGATCGTTATTGTCGGCGAAAAAAATGGCCCAATGACGCCGCGGGCATGCAAACCGCTCCAAACTTTTACTTATTGTGGATGAAGTGGTGATTCATGAAGCACATGTGGAATTTCACCAAACCAATAACGCATATTTTGCTTATTGACGAACCCCTTTTGCGATAAAATTCATCATCATGGCGCATCTCTCCAGAGCCCAATCGAAGAGCGTACGTCGCGTCAAATGGTCCATCGGATTCAATTCTTGAGTCAGCTTGATCTTGTATGGGTGTAAACCAAGATCTTTACGCAAAATTTGCCTTAAACTCTTCTTGGCTGTGTTCAGTTCTTGAGAACCCCGCGGAATCGACTGATTTGGATCAATTTTTTTGTCACTTGCAGTTAACTTGTTATTGCTTGTCTACTAGGGCGAGAATAACGACCGAAAATTGGAGTTAACGCTCTTAAAGTTGCGGTCACCGGCTCCGAATATAGGTAGCACATTTTTATAATTTGCAAAACTTGTTCATTCGTGTACTTTACCATGATGAAAATGTTAAGTTTCCTGTAAAGAAGGAAATTAAATTTAAAATTTCAAGAACATATTGGAAAACCTTAAAAAAAACCTTTAAAACCTTTAACTTTTCCTTAAGCCTTTAAAATTTTAAATAAAATTTTTAAATTTCAATTGATGTATTTCAAATTTCAAATATAATTTTCAAATTTCAATTAATATATTTCAAAATTAAATTGATATTTTTCAAAATTCCAATTGGAAATGGTGTAGATGACAATTTTCCATATTTAGAACTAAACTTTTTAATAAGTTGTATATTTTTGAATACATTTTTCTGTCGAAAACCAGATGATTGAAAAATGTTTGCATCCTGTTAAACTTTGGAAATACTAGATGTTATTTTGGCATATTGAGGCTTAAATTTGGTGCTTAGTTGTAAATATTATTGAATCACATTTTCTGTGAAATATCACATGAGTGACTAGCGTTTCTTTGCGTGGTTTTTTTTACATGTGCACACGTTTCACCTGTCAGATTTCAGTCAGAAAACAAACCAATTAATGCCACAAAAAAAAAAAAACGGAAAAACAATTAAGAAACGGATTTGTGTTTCCACAAATCCTACTCTTTAATTAGCTGGAATTTCTTATGGTGGAAGTTATTAACAAACAAGAAATGATTTCCCTTGGTCAGATGCCAAAGAAATATCGTTTCTTTCTGTGATACAGGTGAGTTATTACATTCCACCTCTAATAACAGGGTATTGAAACATTTAACTCGGCATGAGTTCTAAGGTAACTGAGAAATGAATTTACACAAATAATACGAAACCGAACAAAATATTGTAACAGGTTCAGGTGCTATGAAGGGCGTGTATTCGAAAATTACTATCTCCTGTGTGCTAACACCCTTCCCGCCGTGCGTAGGGTTAGTCTAAGAGTAGAGAAATCCACACCTAAAGTGTTAGAAATGAGGAGGTGGAAATGCACAGCAGGATGTTGCACTTGTTGTAAGTAAAGACAAGAGAAATTTAAGAGTTTTAAGTCACTAGGTTTTGAATCTTAGAAAGCAACTGTGAATTTAGTTTGGAGGGTAAAGACTTTTGTACTACCAATATGATTTTCTGTTAGATTGCCATAAAAGTCGGCTTTAGGTTTTGTTTTTTTGGTTTTGGAAGTTGTTGTTTTCATTAACACCTTTTGTCTTTTCCTTGTTTTAGTTTCGGCATTCAAACGTTTTGTGTTTGGTCATTGCAACCATATAATTATGATAGGCGCCTGTTACCTCATCATCATTGCATGCAGTCCACATTAAACAACCTGCGTTCCAGCCACTCATCCTTTTACGCATTTTATCCATCCATCCATTCATGTTCCACCGATCATAAACAGCTCTAAGCATTTTTAGCGCGCAGTTTTATTTTTCATTTTATAAAATGTTTTAGTTTAATAATGATGCTGATGAAATGGAGAGAAGCCTAATTATTTTCAGTCGTCTGAACTTTTAGTTGTGGTAAAGAGAAACAGCAAACAAGCTGTTGGTTTTAAAGTGTCGGTTTTGACACTTGAAATCCTCTCTGGTTAAAATACATTTATCAGGATTTTAAAGTCATTCAAGGTAGAGGAATAACAATGCGCTTTAATGTTGTTTTAATATCAAACGCACAGTGGTGTGCAAGATCAATATTTATTGTAACATTACAAAAGTGAAGCCTAAGGTACTTACTACATCATGGGTGCTTATTGATGAGTTAACATCCATAAGAACGGGTAGGGCAATCTATCAACGTGAACACATGCAAAAAATACACAGCGTAAGCGTCACATACGTGGTGGTTGTACAACAATAGTCTCCTTATGACATTGACAAAGCGGCAGCGAACAAGCAATCAGGTCGACGTCGCCAAAGAGTATTGAATAGTATAGAGAACTCATGGAACGAATTGTATTACTCAAATGTACTGGCGGACATCTTGCGAATGATTCAATACGTATTACTCTATTTTTGTCACAACTTGGTCCATTCATAATTTTCATGTGAAACCTTGATGCCTTTTGACATATTTATGTTTTTTGTATTGTTTTATGTAATAATATTGTCAAAATGGTGCATTTATATTGAATTATTCTAAAAAGAGAATAATACTCATTTATGCTCTTTTACTTACACTCTCTACATGAGAGCGGAAAAAGAGTGCAGTGAGTGCTCTATACTATACAATACTTTTTATGACAAACAAAAAACAATTATTTCAGTGAGCTAAATATTGATGTGTATTCAGTTGTATGCCAGCATTCAAACAAGCAGGTCGTCGTTAACACATCGCCCGTGAGATCGAAGCCTCATTGATTTTTTGATAACAAATTGAAAATAACATCGACATACATATCATTTACGCCAAAATAATTCTCAGAACAACTGCTTAGTAGGGGAAGCTATCATGGTCTAAAAAACATATCCCACCCTCACTACAACAGAGCCATAATCAGAGCATTCAATAACCGAATCGGAAAACCGCTCTACCAGGTCAATATGCAAAATATTAGAATTTCGTTCCAATACATTTTTGAAAGAAACTTTTAAAGTTTGTTGGTTGATTGAATTTCATTTGAGAAAAATTTAAATTAAACGAGCAAATTTTTAGTTTTTATTTTTTTAATTTTTTTTATTTTTAGTTAAAATGGAATAAACCACATAAACTGTTTGAATTATTTCGATAGGAAATTATTGTATTTGGAAAACAAAAATTCTTGATTTTTTTAAATTCAAAATTACAATTCAAAAAACTTTCCAAGGGCAATGTAATTTTGAATTAAAAGGAAAAAAAATTACCTTTTGATATTATATTTTAACTTCCATTCGGAATAATTCAAACAGTATAAATCATAGACTAACGATACCTAGACATAAGATCTCTCTCAGCAAATAGATGGTATTAAGCGTCGTTGCATATAGGCTAAAATATCTCTCTTCTATTGTTGTTTGGACACAAATATAACGTGTTTGTACCTGGTCGCAAATATTGTATACTTATGCCCAAACACATGGTGTTTGCCATTCAATGTGACATATTGGAGACACGATGATTAATAGGGTATATATATTTGTGTTCCAGATAGGGCTTTTTGTGTTGAAAACTGCTGAAAACAAGAATCTGACAGGCAATAAATCTAACAGCGTCAAATCGCACGACCGAGGCGGCCAATCCACTGGGCCATTTCGTGAGATAACACGTTCACGAACTTTGGTTTCCAATAAATTGATTGTGGCATTCGCTGTGTGGCTTGTTGCGCCGTCCTGTTGGAACCACACGTCCTCCAAGTCCGTATTATCCAATTGGGGCCAAAAAAAATTCAGTTATCATTGAACGGTAGCGATTCGCTACCGGTCTTGATCATCACGGAAGAAGTACGGCCCAATGACGCCGCCGGCCCATAAACTGCACCAAACCGTAATTTTTTCGGGATGCAATGATGACTCATGGATTACGTGTGGATTGCTGTCTTACCAATAATGCATATTTTGCTTAGTGGCGAAGCCATTCAGCCAGAAATGAGCCTCATCGCTGAAGATGATTATCCGATGAAAATCCGAATCATTTTCAAGTTGATGCTCAGCCCAATTCACGAACATACGACGCTTATGGTGGTCAAGCAGTTTCAGTTATTGCGTCAATTTGATCTTGAAGGATGTAGGCCAAGATCTTTTCGCAAAATTCGCCACAACGACGTCACAGAGATGCTTGAGAACGACGTGTGAGAGACACATTTGGGCTTTCTTGAACTGAAGCCTCAGCCGCGGCAATATTCTCGACACTACGGGCATTTCTTTGTCTCACTGGCACGGGAACATTTTGTACTGTGGCTGTGGATTAAAATTTTTCCACTAGACGCTCAATTGTTGATCTGGTGGGATGATTATGACGACCATAAATTGGACGTAGTGCTCTTAAAGTTGAGGCCACTGACTCCAAATTTCGGTAGTAAATTTTAATAATTTCGACTCGTTGTTGGCTCGTATATCTTTTCATGATGAAATGGCAAACCTTACTGAAGAGAAATATCAAAAGAGCGGGAAAAAATATGGCGTCGTTTGCTGTCCCTATCGATTTACTTTTGTAGCGTCTCTGTTGAAAAACCCGTTATCTCACGTTTTTGCTTTCAGGAGTTTTCAATAAACATCACCAAAGTTGGGTCACCAATACATAAATTATATTATATTAATCATTGTGCCTCCAACATGTAATTTTGAATAGCAAACACAATGTGTTTGGATACAAGTATACTATACTTGCAACACGCTACAAACATGTTATTTTTGTATGCAAATACAAATACAGATTTTCTGCCTGGAGTTCCTGTGGTGCACAGCACGAAGCTAAGACCCCTTTCACACTCGGCAAGTTACTTGCGCAAGTCTCTTGCCCAAGGCTTGGTTTGTTGATGACAGAGGTAAGGTCGGGTTAGGGGAATAAATTTGAGGTACAGACTTGCTTGTACTCGGAAAGTTGAAAAACTGACTTGCGCAAGTAACTTGCCGAGTGTGAAAGGGGTCTAAGTTGGAATGTTGTTATAAAGCAATTTTGGCAATATTAGAGGCCTCTATAAGTCTGCTGGAATAGTTCTGGTAGGTAGATCAAAAACTTGTCTTTTCAATATGTAATTTCTAAATTATTAATTGACAACACATGAGGCCTCTCAAACAACTGTGCTCTCATGCCATGACAAAGGAAATATTTAAAAGCCGACATAAAATTGCTGTTATTTCATCTGTTTAATGATTTCATGAAAATGACATGCAATTTTTGCCAACACTTTAGCTGGCCCAATACGTATGCTCCGGTTCATGTCTCATATCTTGTCTTGTTATTTTGACACCTGCCAAAAATTCTCTATAATTGTTGAAGCATTATCAGGAACATGAAGCTTCACACCTTGTTGAAGAGACCATCGCACTCCAACCCTATACTTATGGTTACTAATCATCCGTCCACACATATTTTGACAACATAAGAATACCGGTACATATTTGCAGCTTGATTGTCTAAACTCTAGCCACAGTGCAAACGAGTGGTGTACGAGTTTTATCACTTTGTGATCGGCTGAATCGATTCGACAAAAATAAAAAACAACAATAAAGCCTCTTGGAAGTTGTCAAAAATGTTAAGTGTTTTGTTGAAAAATGAAATATTTAACATATGTGCTTAAGTTTGGACATCCATTGAAAAGCTTTTAAGTGAATGCATATAAATATTTTTCCAGAAATAACAAATAAATGTCAGTTTAATTTTTATTTCGAAATGCTGTAACACCGCCGTGTCATCGATTACGCTGGATTTTAAATATTAATTGTTGTGTGGGTCGGTGGGCAACGAGTTAAATGTGGGGGCTCTGTGGTCTGTCATTTTGGTTAAAATTAATTACCACAGTGTGACCAAGCAATGATAAAAAAAGCGGAACCACATCTTATTAAAATAATAATATGACAATTGTGGATTTTATGCCATTCGAGTCAATTAACATTGAGTGAGAAAATGCTGCACAATATTTTCAAAGTTTTAGTTGGTAAAATTAATTGTACATATAACTACTTGACTTTAAAATTTGAAGTTTTGAACTAAAATAGTTATAAAACGTAACACTGAATTACTTTAATATGAGATATCGTGTTTTTCTGAGATTTTGATATTTAGATTTTTCTAAGATATTGAGATTTCGATGTTATATTTGAAATAAAAGATATAAAATAAATATCAAATTATTTATACTATTATATTTATTCAAGCTAAGCAATTCATTGCTTCTATTAATAGAGATATAGCACTTTTAAAGAAGAAGTTTTGCTAACCAAATTGTCATGATTCCCGTCAAGCTGGGTGGTTATTTGAAGCTACTGCAAAATTCAACTTGCAAAATTAGCTCGTGAAAAACATCCAAAATGGTTTTTTTACCCTAGTTATTTTTCTTGTTTGTGGCTCGATCGATCAAGACATCTTTCTGGGCGAGTCGAGTCTCGGCGAGTACTACATTTGGCCTATAGATGTCGCTGACGTACAATATCACTTTCTAATGAAGGCCTCATTTAATGCTGTTTCTATCCCTAAAATTTAAAAATATTTTTCTCTAGGATTAAAATCCCTTAAAAGCGAAAAACAGTTTGCTTTGGAAGTAGACAGTTTTATTCAAAAACAAAAAAAGTTACATATTACAAGATACAAATATTTTTTCATGTTGTTTGCATTATTACCGAAAATTATTGCATAGTTTTTGGCGCTAGCGAAAAAAATTACAGCAGACAGTTGTCCGAGGCCTTCGGCCACGGACTGTCCCTGCAGGCTGTGTCAGAGACACGGCCATTAAGTTTAACGTAGAATACGCCATCCGATAAGACAGAAAACATATATAACAATAAATTCATTTGCTTATATTATTTATCATTTATTGTTGTATATGTTTTCTGTCTTATCGGATGGCGTATTCTACGTTAAACTTAATGGCCGTGTCTCTCATACAGTCTGCAGGGACAGTCCGTGGCCGAAGGCCTCGGAAAACTGTCTGCGGTAATTTTTATATTTACCAACGGCATTTGATTCAAGTCCGTTTAAAAAAAAAAAATATTATGTTCAATTTTTTTAAACTTAATTTAATTTATGTATTTTAATTAATATTTTTATTGAAATAAGTTCTGCGAATGTTGAGAGGGCCGCCCTAATATTAAAAAAGGTTTACCTTATCGAGTCTTCGCATTAGCATTCGAGCGTTGTGTGAAAGCTTTACGCTTTACAATTCAAAATTAATGTTACAACAGCTTTATTGAAGCTTTCGCAAAAAAGCTTTATTACGTTAGCTTACTGTTTGTTTCACTTTTTACTAGATACATGTTGCCAAGCAACATTTGCTTGCTGTTCGTTTCACTTTTTACTAGATACATGTTCGTAAGCAATGTCGAGCAACCAAAAACACTCAACCAAACACCACACATATGTTTGAGTGTATGTGTTTAAACAATTTTCATTTGAGAAATTAAAATACTAGAAATATATCAACCAATATGAAATGTATATCAAATGAAAGATAACATCTTCATTTACCTAAATTTTAAAAAAATTCATCTAGCCGTTTCCTCAAATTCAATGAAATAAAGATTACAACAATAAAAACCTGACATGACTCCTCATACCGTAAGGTAAGACGTATTCTACGTCAAAAATTTTAAAATACAAATTACTGCATACATTTTAGCTCAAAGTATTGCATACTTTTTAGCGCTATCGAAAATTCTTTTTAAATATTTTCCCGGGAAAATTCATTTTTAATCTAGTTGCTATTGAAATTTTTCTTTAGTTTTATTACAAATACGAGAGGTGAATTTTATGTTTCAGGATTAAAACAAATATTAATCATCGAAAATCACTTTATTGTTTTTCAAAATATTCCCCATGAAGATTTATACACTGTTGTCGAAACGCTTTTGCCACTCTGTCGAAACACTTTTGAAACTCTGATTGAGATATCTCCAAAACATGCATTCTGAATGCAGCAAGTTTGTTTTTTACGTACGGGAATAAAAAGAAGTCATTCGGTGCCAAGTCAGGACTATACGGCGGATGACCCATCAAATCGCTGTTTTGGGTACTCCAAAATGCAGTTGTTTCAGCCGATGTGTGAGAGCTCGCATTGTCGTGGTGAAGCGTGATCCGTCTTCGGCGGTTGGTTTTCCTGAGTTTTTGGAAGATAACTGGCAAACAAATGGTTGTGTACCACTCAGAATTCACTGTTCTAGTGGTACGGTTGCGACATGTCCGGTTTTTCCGAAAAATCAGGCGACCATTTGCTTGGAAGTGCTTCGGGCGCGAACTACTTTTGTTGGATTTGGCTTATCTTGAAACACCCATACAGTTGACTGCTGTTTACTTTCGGGCTCATACACGTAAATCCAGGATTCATCACCTGTCATAATGTCATAGACGTGTTTCGAAGCGATTGACAAATTGTGTGGGATCCAACGCGAACAAATTTTTTTGACAGTCAAATGTTTATGCAATATTGAATGTATGCTGGTCCCACTAATGCCTAAGGTTTTCTCAATCTCACGATAGGTCTCATGACGATGTTGCAGAATCAGTTCGCGCACAGCATTAAGAGATTACGGAACAACAGCTGATTTTGGACGACCTTCACGAAGTTCGTCTTGGAGTGAACTACGACCACGATTGAATTCACCATACCATCAATAAACACTGGTCCTTGATGGAGATTCATCGCCAAAAAATGAATTAAGTTCATCCATGCACTGTTGCTGAGTTAATCCACGTCGAAAGTTGTAAATAATAATCGCACGAAAATGTTCACGATATAATTCCATTTTTGGGCCGAGATGAATCTTTAAGTTACTGTAAACCACACAAATAGCGCTCGTATGTCAAAATGTTCTGAGTACGCATAACCTCAAAAATGTCCAACATTACGATAGAGGTGTCAGTTGCCAGATTGCAACACTAGGGTTGCCAAATCCCGAAACATAAAATTCGACCTCGTAAAATATGAAAAAGAGTAAAGAGAATTATAACGAATCGTTGCGCTACTAAATTTTGGGAGTAGCAACTGCATTAAATGAGGCATTCAGTACAAAATGATGCCGTACGTCAGCGACATCTATAGGACAAATGTAGTACTCGTCGAGCCCTATACAACGGTGTATCGCATGTTACGATCGAGCCGCAAAAAAAAAACAACTACAATAAAAAAATCCAATGAGGGTCCGAACTCACAGGCGATGTGTTAACACCTTTTTGTTATCATATGATATGATGACGTTACATTTAAATAATAAAATTACCATTTGAAGACCAGTGCAACCACATGTGTCATTACTTTCTTGCTTACTACTTTTTGTTGTATTCCCACAAAAAACAAAGAGAATGCAAAACAACAGACACATGAACATACATACATTGTTATGTTCGTACATACGCTACACAAGTTAACACAATTTTCGTTGCTCTCTTGCTATCTCATTTTTATATACGTATAATACGTCATTATTCTCTCTGCTCCGCACCCACACAAGACAAATATTCGCTGCCGCTACATCAGTGTGTGTTTTTTTCGCAGTCTGGCAATCTGTGTTTCGGAGTCGGACAAATCGGTGTTCTATGTGGAAGTGGGTAACACTTATCATTTAGGGGTATCAGAAATAGATGTTGACCGATTCTGAGACCTACCCGATATGCACACAAAATTTCATACAAATCGGTCTATCCGTTTCGGAGGAGTTTAACGGCAAACAATGTGTGATCGCCTTCGGACAATCTGTGTGATCGCAGTCGGACAAACTGTGTTTGGATGTATTCACTTTGTGAATTTAGGCCGTACCCGCGCCAATAGATGTTAGCACATCAAAAATGATTTTGGCTGTTTTTCACGGGCTCGAAAAGGATTTTGTTTCTTTAAATTGTATCGAGGTCATCTTTAATATTTACTCTCGACTTTGGGAAATTTTATTCGTGACCCGTCGAATGGATTGGTTACGGTCGTCACTCTCACTCTTTGCTATAGCCGTAATATTCTCCGCACTTCGGACTTCCTGTGGTCAATTCGGTCGCGTATTTTCAACTAACGTACCATAAGGTTCAAACTTGCTTCTGGTATTTGCAGTAGAGGGGTCAGAAGGTCGATGATGCAGTGCAAATTTTTCTCGAAGTTCACAAGAATCATATTTCACTGAACACCAATTTTCGTAATACAGCTGAACATTTTGAAGACGCTGTGGAAGTGTGTGTCTTTATACGATGAATTCCCAACCAGTTGTGACTCAAAATTCGATGAGAGAGTATCACCAAATTATCAAATAATACTGAATCAAAATAAGATGACAGTATCACAGAAGTCACGCGAATTCTATAAAAAGCACACATCAAGAAAACCTATAAATGAATTCTACCTTATATCCTTAAAATGAAACGACGTCATCTTATAATTTTTTTAACTATTTAATTAAATCATTAAATTTATTTCCATTACTTTTTGCGGATGATATGAAATGGTCATGTCCAATTTGTAGGATCATTTGGGAATTTGTTGATGTATTTTCAAACCATTTCGAAAGAACTTCGGAAGATGAGTTCTCGAACTCATGTTGGATAATATCTTTGATAGCTGCTAGACTCTGTGGCTTATTACTTAGATCCGTGAATTCAAATAACTCCAAGGCAAAATATGTCTGGAACAGTGAAGTCGAACGACTTTTCTGGCCACTGAAATTCGCTTATACCGCATTTATGCTGCAACCGAAACCCATATTTTCTAAATTTCATTCACACGAACACTTGATTTGTGTATGGAAAATCAGATGTTTAGGCCACGAAATGTAGATATCTCTAGATCACAGTGCAGCATAAACATGGTTTAAAAGAGTACATTACGATAACCGGAGTCATATCCTTCAAAAGGTAAATTACCGCACCACCTGTGCATCCATATGCAGTGTCTTGTTGGAACCACATGTTCTCCAGTCCCAATTCATATATTTGCAGTAATCATGGTTCTGTATCACTCACCAGTCACAGTAAACGTATTACCCGTGGCGCCCTTGTAAAAAAATCAATAAGCGTTCGAACTCACGGGCGATGTGTTAACACATTTTTGTTACATGGTACCTGTTCTATTTCTATGAACACATTAGTAGATGTTGCATTGGAAAACATAAAAAAGCATAGTTTTTGTGCTGAAGGCTCTTTTGCTATTGTACTTTCTTTTTTCTGAAATCTGCTTTAACATTAGATATAATATTGTTAAAATAAATAAAGCAATATTTAGCACACGACGACAAAAAGTATTGAATAGTATAGAGAACTTCTTGCACCCTTTTGCCGCTCTCATGTAGAGAGTCTGGGTAAACGAGGATAAACGGGTTTTATTCTATTTAAAGGATATTTCAATATAAATGCACCATTTCGAGAATGTTATCACATAAAACAATACAAAAAGCATAAATGTTTCAAAAAACATCAATGTTTCACATCAATCTAATGAATGTACCAAGTTATAACAAAAGGAGTGTAATACGTTTTGAATCATTCGCCAGATGTCGCCAGTGCTTTTGAGTCATACAGTTCGTTCCATGAGTTCTCTGTACAATTCAATACTCTTTGGCGACGACTACCTGCTTGTTTGTTCGCTGCTACTGCATCAATATCAACATACTTATTTTCAGGCCGAGAGAATTGTTGTGCAACAACCACGTATGTGATGCTAACGCTGTGTGTTGTTTGCATGTGTTCACTTTGATAGATTGCCCTACCCGGGCCTATAGATTCTAACACATCAATAAGGTTTGCTTACACAGCGCAAATAGCTCACCATGTAGTGACTTTCAGTGGATGTAATGGCTCTTCCAGGATTATCGGCGCCGCAGAAGCGCGAATACTTTTGTTTACTTCTCTGTTCAGATGTCAATTGGCCTAGTCGCTTTTGACAAATTTCAGTGACTATTAATATGTTTTGTTGCTACGATGAATGTCTTTCATTATAATAATGGATGTGTTTTATTAAAAAAAATAAATGGTTTCCCATTACATCCCATGAAGGGATAAGGGAGAGCTTTTCACGAACCAGTGAGCTGTGTGCGTTCTAGTTTTACACTCACTGATTGGGACCTAAATTTTTACACCGGTTTCGAACGGTATTTTTGAGAAGCTTTTTCATGGCTAAGTACTCGACAGTGTCGCCGTCACTAAGCGAGCTGACCGTCGTCGAAAGAAATATAGGGTGGTCAGAGCAGGGATCGAACCCACGTTCTCATGCACAATAGCCGCGCACACTACCATGGCACAACCGACGGTGGCAGTTTTATTACTGAGATAAATATTCAATATATTTATATTCAATTTTCTTACTAAACAGTGGTTGTTTTTCTGTTCCCGCTAAAAATGCTACACAACAAACACGGATGAATCTCCTTTACTTGCTTTTACTTTGCTGACTCCAAGAGACTATCTACGAGGCTACGTACAATAGAACCACATCCTATCAACTAAATTTATATAAGAGGGCTTTCAGAATAAATAACACGTTTAAGATTTTATTTTATTGAAATTTTTGGGCTGAAGAATCAAACACATAAGGCAAAAAAACATTTGATATTAAAGGAAGTTTTCAATGTGGTTCCCAATTTCTACTAAACACAATTGCAGCCGTTTGCGAACCACATCCGCCACGTTTAGTTCACTCATCTCACTCATCATTATTGATTCTGAAAGGCCTCTTAAAGACCTTTCCACAATCTGATCACTGGCTCAGAAGTTAGCAACTTTACCCTACTACCCTCCGACCACCAATCCGAATATTTTGAACCCGCTGCCATTTCGCACCCTTGCATTTTCGGACGTGGTCCTAGTGGACTTTTCTTCATGAAATGAGCCAAGGAATACGTTGAAGAAATTTGTCCGGAACTTCCTGAATCACCCTGTATAACAATCATCATCAAAACATATCTGGCAATTCCATTCCGTACAAATGCCTAAATTTCTTTGTTTTCAATTTGATATTCAAGGCGGAATATCAGTTGCATTGTAATTTAATTTGTGTCAAATGTGTGTCCACGTGATTGTACATAGTTACAGAAAAAAGTACTAATTGCGTTTAGAGGAGAAAAAACAATTTCATATAAACCCGGTTCATCACTACAACGAAGTGTTTTCGTTAAGTGAACAATTTCCAATATTCGTAGGTAGGTCAATGTAAAATGTTTTACGGGGATGATTTTTTTTTCATAATAAATAAGATAAAAAAATTGTATACTTTTGAGAACAACGATTGTAAATACTGATATTTGAGAATTATTTCCTTAGAGCAGTTTTTGTTTTTAATTTTTCTTCATTCCTAATAAACTTTATCGCACCACCTAACATTATTTCAATAAATTTCTGCGCTTGAAGACATTTTAACTGAAAATCTCCTCAATATTTTATCCAATTATATCACCAATGATTATAGTTTCCTCCATAACAGTCTACTGTTATTGAGCTCTTAAACACTTCAATTGTTGCAATTGAAATTTATGCCTTTTAGATCAATTAAAGTCCAAACAATGGGGTTGCTTGTGTCCCCAAACCCAACCCAACTCAGGTCAATCCACTACATTGCAATCGAATCGAATCTAATTGAACCCAAACCACAAACTCCGCTTTAACCATAACGATGGCCAACAATGTAGCAGTTAAAGCCGAAAATCCACTCAAGTGTAAAGACTTTATGAACATTTGATATCTGTACACTATAATTTAACCGTTATAAATCATCATATTGTCTCCGGCGATACGAGCAAATTCATTCACACAACAAACGACAACAAGCGACAATAACGCGCGCAACGAACGCGTAACATCGGTAAATTAATGATTGAGTCTTAAAACAATTTAGATGCGATATTTGTGTGATATAATTGTTCTTGTGCAGGAAAGGAATCGTCATCAGGCTGTTGCAGGAAAGCACTGACAAATCCATGGCTGGTTAAATAGCCTCTGCTGCCTATGCATAGCAATGCGTAGCAAGAGCCTATTATATCCAATGCACGGCTCAGTGCGTTCGCAAAGAGTTTGAAAGTAGGGTTGGAAAAAATGATAAATCAACACCATAACGTACCTTGGGCCACAGTAGATGGAATCCACTTGAAAAAAATATCTCTTACACGCTGAAAAATATGTTTTTGTTGGTGTTTGCATGCATTTATAATGTGTTTATAATTTGCCGCAAAAATAGTATATTTGTGTCCAAACACATTGTGTTTGCTTTTCAATATAACATGTTTGGGACGCAATGATTCATAGGTTATAACATACATATGTATATGTAACCCAAATGTAGCTTTGTTTGTACAAGACAAAGTCGTGACAAACAATAAAGATACAAATACCAGCAGATCTTCATTTCACGAAAACAATGCTTGCAAACATATACATGATTCCTGCAATACGTCGGTGGGGCCGTTATTTTTCAGCGTGTAGCTTTCTTAAAGGGATTTACCAAAAAGTGTCTTTATAAAGGGTGTCCCAGTAAGAATGCACTTTTTTATTTTCAAATAAAAACACGAATTTTATGGATTGGATTATAAAGAATACATGTTCCGATTAAGTATGGCATAAAATATGCGTCATATGGGCCCCACGGCTCCGATGACAGGCCATTATTTTTTAATGAAATTTTCCATGACATTTTCATAGAGATGTTTCTGTATCTCACTCAGCTCTCTGGAATTGTTTCTGGTTTATTCGCATAATCCCGAGATTTCACAAAACCCCAGACAAAGAAAACGCACGGCGTTAAATCCCATGATCTTGGTGGCCAGTTGACATCAGAATTTATTGAGATCATTTGCTTTTTAAATCGTTGCTGCAATAAATCGATTGTTTCATGTGCGGTTTGGAAGGTGCAGCCGTCTAGCTTAAATCACATGTCGTCCAGATCTATGCCGTCCAGCTGAAGCCACACGAACTCCGTTATCATGTTCATGTGGCGTTATCTTGCTGAAATCACATGTCGTCCAGTTGATGCCACAATAACTTCTTTAACATGCAATTCGATCTCATCTTCAAAAAGTAAGGCCCAATCACCCCGCCTGAACAAAATCCGCACCAGGCACTTGCTCGTTGCGGGTGCATTTGTTTCACATGGATTGTATAAGGATTTTCTGGGCCCCAAATTCGCAAATTTTGTGTATTCACGAAGCCATTCAGATGGAAATGGGCTTCATTGGAGAGGATGACTTTTTTTGAAAATTTGGCATTGACTTCACTTTGCTCCATTACCCATTGAGCGAAATGCCGGCATTTTCCTTGGTCTGCTAGTTTGAGTTCCAGAGTAAGCTGAATTTTTCATGCATGAAGTTTGAGGTCTTTTGTCAAAATGCGCTTCGCAGTGCTTCGTAAAATTTGAAGTTGTTAAGAACGATACCGAATTGATGTTTTCGGGTTTTTGGCGACACTCTCGTTTACAGCAGCAATGATATCACGATACCGACCGTTACATTGAAGCACAGGAGTCTAGTTGTCCATAACACTAGGTCACAAATACCAAAATTTTCTCTGTTATTTGTTTCTAGCATACTTTTTCTCATTAATTTTGACCTACTAAACACGAAAATGAGTTTTAAAAATTTTTCTGTTGATTGGTTTTCGAGATACAAATTTTTTAACTTTTTTTTTTAAATTTTTGGAGGTACACTTACAATTTTGAGCATATCTTTCGTCTTCTTTGACGTATTTGATCCTACTACTACTCAAATTAAAGCAAATTGAGCCGTCTACAACTCATTCTCAGAAAATTTTCAAATCGGGTGAGTAGTTTTGATGTTGGCGGCTTAAAAAGGTTAAAAAACTGCGTTTTTTAGTAAAAATGTGGCAGAAAAATTCATATAAAAATTCATATAAAATATAAAACGCGATGCTAACAGCGATTTTGGTTTTTTACGTATAGCTGGCATTTTTCCAAAGAAAATAAGCACTTACTTAACAAAATCTGACAACAAATGGCGGACTTATAATTTTTTTGGTAAAACACCGAAATTCCGCTATTTCACGATATTTTGATTTTCATTATTTGCACAGCTAACCTACTAGGAGGGATCGAAAAAGCAAGTTTTTTATAATCCTTTTGGAATAGAACGGAACAGTTGCTCCTATACATAAGTTACTTCTGTTCAAAATTTCACCACCCTGGGTTAATGTCTTCTGTTCTGGCAAGGGACGTGAAATTTCAAAAATTTAGTGAAATCAGCAATTTTTTTTTTGGAAATTTTTTTCAAATGTCACAGCACTTAGCAGTTTTGATAAAATTTTTAAATTAATATTAATAACACAAATATTTCATAATTGTAAAAAACCTATTTACAATACCGTAGGGACGTTTCGTCGATGTTTTTAAGAAAATGGTATAAGGAAAATGCAGAACATAGAAACACAGGTGCATTTTACGATACGAATTTTGGCAAACCCACTTTACATGTACAAAATTGTTTGGAAAAAACGTTTACGTAATTTTTATGATTCTCAGAATTAAAAAAATAAGTAATACACAAATAGTTATTTAATTTTTATGATTGTGGTTGCAGAGTAATATACGCTTCTGAATGTGCGTGGACGCTCTTCGTGTTCCTTTATGACTGCTACTCCGTTCACAGTCAATTAAAGGGAATTACACTTTTTTATTGATGTGTGTTTTCCCGATGGCTACCTGTTTGTGGCGAGTTTATAAAGAATAATCACGCACACACGTTTACTCCAGCAGTGCAATTGCACTATTTGAATTATTTTGGTATTTCACCAAATACCACAGAATCATGGACACCTAAGTCGCTATGTGATCTTTGCTATATAATCCTAACCAACTGGGCAGCTGGCGGAAGGTAAGAATTTTTATTTAAACACATTAAGCAAAGCAAATATAGTAATTTATTTTAATTTTAGGCGCCATATGAAATTCGATACACCAATGATGTGGAAAAAGCCGCTATGCCATTCCACAGACTGTTATTTTTGCCTCACCACAAACAGTGGGGTAGGGAGATTTTTAAAATGGAACTACGCTCAAGTGGGATCGTTTGCACTTCCAGTACCACATTCGAATGATGTACCATATTCAAAAAGCAGAATCGTCAGATCAAGAGTCCGAGTCAAGTGCAAGCGAATTTGGGGCGTGCAGAAAGCGAAAATTACTGTCACAGGCCGAACTAAACGATTGGGTGCGCGATTTTGGTCTCACTAAGGAGAAATCCGAACTTTTTGCGTCTCGGATGGTACAGTGTGGATTTGCGGATTCAGAAGTGAAAGTAACAGCGTACAGGAAGCGTCACCAGCAGTATGCAACATTTTATACAAAGAAAGACCAAATATGTTTTTGCAGCGACATTTCCGGCTTGTTCCAAGAGCTTCACCAAATTCACAACCCCAATGAATGGAGGTTGTTTATTGACAGCAACAAAGAGAGCTTGAAGGCAGTTCTCTTACATAATGGGAATGAAAAGCCATCTCTTCCTATTGCTCATGCGGTTCATTCAAAGGAGAACTATGAAACTATGAACATTTTGCTGAAATGCATAGAGTATAGCAAATATAATTGGAAAATATGCGCCGACCTCAAAGTTGTGGCCATTCTGTGTGGACTCCAAGGAGGCTATACGCGACATTGCTGTTTTCTGTGCCTTTGGAATAACCGCGCTGATGATCAGCATTATATTCAAAAAAATGGCCGGAACGAACGAAACCTGTAGTTGGAGAAGCGAATGTTCAGCGCAAACCACTAATAGAGAACCGTGAAAATATAATACTTCCGCCGCTGCACATAAAATTGGGTTTGATAAAAAATTTTGCCAAAAAATTGGACAAAGAAGGTGAAGCTTTTGCCTATTTACGGTCAATTTTCCCTTACCTTTCGCTGGCAAAAATTAAAGAAGGAGTCTTCGCAGGACCCGATATAAAAAAAATTTTGAAAGATGAAACATTCCCGAAGCTGTTATCACCCATCGAAGCCGCAGCATGGAATTCCTTCAGGCTTGTTGTGGAAAACTTTTTAGGAAACAACAAAAGCCATAATTATAAGGACATAGTTGAGGATCTGGTAAAGAACTATGAAGCAATGGGTAGGTTTTTTTTGAAACAAATGTTAATTTAAATAGCGTTTTAATTCTCGTTTTTTTTTTCATTTTTGGGTAGGAGTGCACATGTCACTTAAAATACACTTTCTGCATTCTCATTTGGATTTTTTCCCTGAGAATTTAGGAGACGTGAGCGACGAACACGGCGAGCGCTTTCATCAGGAATTGAAGGCTATGGAACGACGCTATCAGGGCATCTATGACACGGCTATGATGGGTGACTACATTTGGACCCTAATACGTGAGACCAATTGCAGCGAATACAAAAAACAAAGAAGAAGTCAGCTGTTTTTCCACATGGCATAAAATGTACAGTTATATCTTTGTTTCTACTCATTTTTTATGGGCGTTGATTTGGTTAATTTCGTTAGTTTAGCTAACCTGGCACATCCATTTCTAATTGTGCCATACATTGAGTATGTAGTGCTCTAAATAAATTAAAAAATAATATACTAAGACTAATTTGTTTATTTTAAATTAAGTTCAAATGTATTTATTCGTTTGCGTTGGGTAGGTAAGATGTGCAAATAATGAAAATCAAAATATCGTGAAATAGCGGAATTTCGGTGTTTTACCAAAAAAATTATAAGTCCGCCATTTGTTGTCAGATTTTGTTCAGTAAGTGCTTATTTTCTTTGGAAAAATGCCAGCTATACGTAAAAAAACCAAAATCGCTGTTAGCATCGCGTTTTATATTTTATATGAATTTTTATATGAATTTTTCTGCCACATTTTTACTAAAAAAACGCAGTTTTTTAACCTTTTTAAGCCGCCAACATCAAAACTACTCACCCGATTTGAAAATTTTTTGAGAATGAGTTGTAGACGGCTCAATTTGCTTTAATTTGAGTAGTAGTAGGATCAAATACGTCAAAGAAGACGAAAGATATGCTCAAAATTGTAAGTGTACCTCCAAAAATTTAAAAAAAAAAGTTCAAAAATTTGTATCTCGAAAACCAATCAACAGAAAAATTTTTAAAACTCATTTTCGTGTTCAGTAGGTCAAAATCAATGAGAAAAACTATGCTAGAACCAAATAACAAAACGGCTGTTGGCTAGTGTAATCGATCCAGTTTCTCTAACGATTTTGACCACTCTTCGAACGGTTGACACATTAGTTGCACTTTCTCGACAGAAAATTCTTTGAAGTTTGCGAGCGGTCTCAGCATAACTTTCCAAAATTTTTGTAATAAGTTTTCACAATTATGACGCGTTGTTCTGTCGTAAAGTGTTTAATTTTTAGTAATCGGAACAAACATATGTTACAGCAGCTAAATTTCAGAGTTGCCACGTGCGCAAAAAAATTACACTAAATTTAAAAAGTGTAATCCTACTGAACCACCCATGTATAGATTTTGCTATAGGGTTTCAGTTACACGACGTCAACAACTCTATATTTCAACAATTTCGGGATTTCAATACAATTGAAAATAAAACATCAACTGGGCTCTGAGTAGCTCATATCTAAAATGTCCACTATATCTGAATCCATTCTATAATAGTTTCTTAGTAGAACGACATAAAGTACAAGCTGAAAAAGGCCCCGTAATATATTGCAGGAAACATGTTTATATTTGCAAGCATTGTTTTCATGAATTAAAGACCTGTTGCTTTTTTTTGTTTCTATGTGGTCTGTCAGAATTTTGTTTTTACCAGTGTGGGGCATACAGAGCTACATTTGCGTCACAAAACTATTGTATTAATATGGGTCTCAAATATGTAATGTTGAATAGCAAACAGAATGTGTTTGGACACAAGTATACTATATTTGCAGCAAGCTACAAATACGTTGCATTTGTATCCAAACAAGACAGATTTTTTAGTGTGTATGTCAGAGATGTCCTTTCTTACCATCAACTACCAAAACCAGTAGTAATTTATCAAAAGTTTTACTAAATAGTAGTCAGTGTTAAAATTGTACTTTTTGTTGGAACCAAAACATGTACTCCTGTTCTCGCATTAAAATTGTATTCCAAACCTGACTCTCCCAATTTAAAGTCTAGTGAAAGCATTCAAGTGTAACGTGTTAAACAATACGTGTAACATACGATGTAAAAAATGGCGATCTTAGTAGTAATGAAGAAACTCTCTCAATTGCCTCAGGGATGATTGGCTGCAATGGTATGCTTTCGAGATTGTCATTGGTTTACTGCGCTGATTCTACACCCAAAAATAAATTTTGTTATTTGGTTTTTTTTTATTCTGATATAAAAAACAGCTGGCAATGTGTTTAACATTATACCAAGTGAACTGTCATAACAACAAACTGTTTGCAGTGTTTATAAAATACTTTACTTTCTTACTTATGTGGCCTCAAATAACCCAGAGGGGTCAAAGGACTTACAAACTGAGGAAAAATGTTTCTCCAATCGGCTTGATGTTCAGCTTTTCTCCTCCACTTGGTAACACCAAGCTGTTTCCGACAATATTTCAGATGACCTTTCCTGCGAAGTCTAAGTCGTCCTATTTTTCGATGTCGTTCGACAACGTCTTCGAATACTTTTCACACTTGTTCACTTTGATCCATTCTACTGAAATGGCCTAGCTGGCAAAAACGCGCTATTGTGATACGTATAACAATGTTGATGTCGGAGTACAGACTGTACAGCTCGTGGTTCATCCGTCGTCGATACTCGCCGTTTTCTGTTACAGGACCATATATTTTTCGGAACAGATTTGTCTCGAATACTCCCAATGTTGTTTCATCAACATGCGATATGACCTAGGATTCTGCGCCATAAGACAAGACAGGTTGTATCAGAGTGTGATATAGAGGGTTTTTCAACAGAGACGCTACAAAAGTAAATCAACAGGGACAGCAAACGACACCATATTTTTTCCCGCTCTTTTGACATTTCTCTTCAGTAAGGTTTGCCATTTCATCATGGAAAGATATACGAGCCAACAACGAGTCGAAATTATTAAAATTTACTACCGAAATTTGGAGTCAGTGGCCTCGACTTAAACAGCTAAATCATCTTCAGCGATGAGGCTCATTTCTGGCTTAATGGCTTCGGCAGTAAGCAAAATATGTGTTACTGGTTCAGACAGCAATGCACACGTAATCCATGAGTCATCATTGCATCCCGAAAAAATTATGGTTTGGTACGGTTTATGGGCTGGCGGCGTCATTGGGCCGTACTTCTTCCGTGATGATCAAGACCGGCACATTACTGTGAATGCGAATCGCTACCATTCAATGATAACCGAATATTTTTGGCCCCAATTGGATAATATGGACTTGCAGGACATGTGATTCCAACAGGACGGCGCCACAAGCCACACAGCGAATGCCACAATCCATTTATTGGAAACCAAGATTGGTGAACGTGTTATCTCACGAAATGGCCCAGTCGATTGGCCGCCTCGGTCGTGCGATTTGACGCCGTTAGATTATTTCCTGTGGGGCTACGTCAAGCCTATGGTTTATGCCAACAAGCCAGCGACGATTGATGAACTTCGTACGAATATCGAACGTGAAATTGCAGCAGTATCGGCCGATGTATGCTTGAAAATCGTCGAAAATTGGGTTCAGCATCTGGACTTCTGCAAGCGTGCCCGTGGTGGCCATGCAAACGAAATCGAGTTCCTTACATAATGGCATCGAACGTACTTTCATAGGAATAAAGAATTTCGTTGGTGTCTAAAACCGGTTTAGTTTTATTTAAAAAAAATTTTGTTGCGCTCTTATTGAAAAACCCATTAGTTGGATCTTCGTTTCTCGAGAGAGGTTCTTAACTCTGAAAGGCTTTCTTAGCCCAGTATAACACCAGTTGGCAAGCAAAATTCTACTTTTGGTTAGCATACTGACGTTATTGATTCTGTTCACGGCAGATCTGAGGTAAATATTTTCATCCACTACCTCGAAATAATAACTAGGTAACTTCCCGCAGATTTTGCCAATGATATCTAAATCATCAATATACGCGAGCAGGATGTTGCTTTTGCTGCTGATAGTTTTATTCGTCTTGATTGCAGCTTTCTCAAGATGATCTCAAGTAATATGTTGAAAAGAACGTACGGTAGGGTGACGCCCTAACTGAGGCCTCGCCTCCGACATAGTTTGTACCAGTCCTCCCAGTAGCGGGCTATCGAAGGCAGCCATATAATCTGTAAAGAGATGGTACGTGTCGTTTTGTTTTTCGTAGATTTTCTCCTGGGTTTTGTGCTAAGGTGAATATGTGGTCTATGGGCTGAAAAATTAACAATTTTTTGTAGTTTAGATGCAAATATAACGTGTTTGTAGCTTGTCGCAAATATAGTACATATACTTGTGTCGAAACACATAGTCTTTGGTATTCAATATAACATGGTTTTGCTATTCAATATAACAGGACAATGATTAATAGGTTATAATGTATATATTTGGGGGCCAAGTGTGGCTTTGTTTGTTGAAAACTGCTGGCTGTCACAATAAAAACAAAAAGAAGCAGATCTTCATTTCACGAATGTAATGATTGCAAACATGTATAGGGTTCCAGCAATATGTTGCTGTGGCCGTTATATTTTAGTGTGTGGTTGTCTTTCTGATAAGATAATGAGCACATTGCGCTAATTTGTACATATACTCGCGTCGCCCTTTTAGCAAATTGGACCCAGAAGGCTAAGACTCCACTCGTCGGACATGCAATCGTCCATCCAAATTTTGGATATGAACTGATGCATGCACCTTTCTAACTCATAGCCGCTAGCCGTAAACAGTTTAGTCGGTAGTCCATCAGCACCAACAGCTTTGGCGTTATTAAGCCGGGAATTTTTAAAGTATAAATAGTTATACCTTCGGCTTGGTTAGAAGGGATCAGTCGATGCCATCATCCTGTACTGGCTCAACACACTCAAATATATTTAGTTCTCGTGGGACAAGTAAAGCAGAGAAGTAATCAATACATATTCCCACCATGATATGCACAACTGTGACAAGATTCCCGTCCTTATCTCTACAAAACAGGGGCCCTGATAAATTTCCGTTGGTCTGGCTTTGTATATTTCACTAGAATTTACGGATATTATTCTTCATTCTTTCCCACAACCGTTTTTTTCGTTCTAAACCGTATAACTTTCTTCTCTTCGCCATATAACTTTCTGTCGTGGCTAGCGTTGCAACTGACTGAAGCGTTACCATATGTACAGCGATCGTTTTATTACTTGCCACGAGCCACTCTTCATTGTACCATGGTTTGTGTTCCAGCTATTTTTCATAACCAAGTACGGTCTCGGTAGCAGTATTCATAGAGTGGGAAATGTATTTCAACTGCGCTTGTGGATCATTAGGCAGAGGTGGGTTCTACGGCAGTACCTGAGTGAGCGTCTCTGTATAGGCCGTGGCTATCTCTGGAAATTGTAGCATTCCGATGTCTAGCTTACTACTTATATATATCTAGTTTCGTACTACTTTCGCCTTACTTAGACTTGTGCAAATCTTTCCGCCAACCAGGTAGTAATCCGCTTGGGATTCGAATCACACGTACGCCCATTACACGGAAAGGATCCCTTCCATCAATTACCTTGTAATCAATCAAGTTCTTCGTCTGTTGGTCACGAAATATACAGGTAGCCAGATGCATATCTTTTTGTTGGCATTTCGTACTACTGAAAACCATGTTTTTCGCCGCGGCAAAATTTAGCAGTCGGCAAATTTTAACAGTATCGGAAATGATGGTTTGCTGACCGAAATTAGCGATTGTTTACCAAAAGAGCAAAAACGTATTTGCTGAAGTATTCTTCTTTTCAGCAGTATATTCTGTTGTATTTTCTAATATATATTTTTGAGTGTAAAGCTGTCGATATAAATTAAAAAATTGCAATTTCAATTACAATGGAAATGTTTAAAATTAAATTTTTTATAACATAATTTTTTGTCAATTCCATCAGATTGTTGTTAGGCCTATACGTGTGATATTGGGCTTTTCACTGTAATAATGATGATCCTGTAATGTAAGAGGGCATCGCATTACTTTTATTGACTATTTTACAACCTCATGGGGTCAGATGTCGTACATATATTAATTAAACAAACAAATTAAACAAATTTCAACATATTCCTCCAGCTGGCTCTATCCTTCACCTTTTCTCGTCAGCTGATAACACCAAGGATACGGAGCGATTCTTCTGCGTGGGCTTTGCAGCGTAGTCTTGGTCGTCCTCTTTTCCTGCTTCCATCGGGCACGTTTTTGAAAACCTCTCTCGTTGGTTCATCTTCATCCATTCTGATAACGTGGCCCAGCCAACGCAATTGGCCTACTTTGATTCGCCTAGCAATGTCCACGTCAGAATATAAATTATATAGCTCTGGGTTCCAGCGACGTCGGTACTCGCCGTTTCCCCTACCAGGACCATATATTTTACGGAGAATTTTTCTCTCGAATACTCCCAGATGTTTTTCATCCGCTTGCGATATGACCCAAGTTTCGGAGTCATACGTCAAGACAGGTAAAACGCGAGTCTGATATAGCTGGACTTTGTCCGTCGAGAGAAGGGCTTTGTTCCTAAACTGCTTGCTGTGCCGAATATTGCATCTATTTGCAAGCACACTTCTCCTATATATCTCCAGGTTGACGTTGTTGTCCTTGTTCACAGCGGATATAAGGTAGACAAATTCATCTACCACTTCAAAATTAAATCGGTTGTGAACGTTCAAGTCCGGACCAAGTCGAGTCGTTGACACTATCAATTTTGTCTTGTCCTCATTAACAGCAAGACCCACCTTCGCTGATTCCTTTTCGATTCTAGAAAATACTGCAGTAACCTCTCGCAAATTTCGCCCAATGATGTCTATGTCGTCAGCATACGCCACCCACATATGGTTTTTCTAGTCGTTGACACTATCAATTTGGTCTTGCCCTCATTAACAGCAAGACCCACCTTCGCTGATTCCTTTTCGATTCTTGAAAATACTGCAGTAACCTCTAGCAAATTTCGCCAATGATGTCTATATCGTCTGTCTACGTCAGCAACATATGACTTTACATGTTAATGGCCTTGTTCGTATTTATTGCAGCTTATCTCATTATTATCGCCATTAAGATGTTAAAGAGATTGCACGAAAGTGTGTCGCCTTGTTAAGTCCTCGCTTGCTACAGAATTGTTCAGTGAGGTCTTTCCCAACTTTCACTGCTGACTTGGTGTTGGTCAGCGTCATTCTACAGAGGCGGATCAGTTTTGCCGGAATACCAAGTTCAGACATAGCTTCGTATAGTTTTCCCCGTATGGGGCTATCGAAGGCAGCTTTGTAATCGACAAGAGGATGGTAGACATCGATTTGCTTTTCGTAGCGTGAATAGTTGGTCAGTCGCGGACTTGCCTGGTCTAAAACCACACTGATAAGGTCCAATCAGGTTTTCAATAATTGACTTCAGTCTTTCACATAATTCGTTCGGCAAAACCTTATAGGCGATGGATAAAAGACTGATACAGCGATAGTTGGAATAGACACACAGAACAGAAAAATAAAAATAAACTAAATTAAATGGCTTCCCATTACTAGATATTTAAGCAGCAAACTGCATAAAATATTTCTTATCGCTCGAAACCATTCAAATATGATCTTGATTCATGAAACACATATAGTGGCTGGAGCATCAAGATACTATAGTTATTCATATTGTTTTTCAACCCAAAATCAAGATAACATGCGACAAAACCTTGTCGGTTCAAAAAACAGCAACATGTGGTTGTTTTACGTATATTGACGCTTTAACCAACCAGAAAACCGCATATTAAGGTCCTCCCTCCCAAGACATGTATACACACATATGTCCAATGGTATTCAAAAATGTGTCTTCGTTTCTCTAAAGACAAAAAGTAAAACTATTTTTCTTTCCATATCAAGATCATTGATAGTTTTTTATTGATAAAACTATACATAGCTCCATTTTTCTCTGTCATATCCTTTTGCTCATCTAATACCTTTTATCCTTTCAAATGATGTCCCTATTATATGTGTAGTCCTTACAGAGTTTACTCTGGAAATCTTATGTTAATGTCGTTGAAATACGTTACCACCACAAGCCACATTAATACCACGCATATTGTCATGTGTAAATGAAATATCTTGTGTAGATGCAACATGTGCATTAGACTATTGTAGCATGAAAGGAAATGGAAGGTGTCACCTATATTTTCCAAATACAACAACATTTCATATGAAAATTATTTTGCTGCTTTGGATGCTGCTGTTGCAGCAACTGACGATGATGATGATGTTTATCTTCTGCATAATTCTCCAAGGTAATACCTGATAAGATGTGCGTATTAACATAGAAGATATCAACAATTGCTCTCGCTCTATCCAGGCAAAACACAAACATATGTTATGGAAGTAACTAGCACTAGTAAATAGGAAGGAGCTTAACAGGACTAAGGTGCGAGATTGTTGCTCACGAAGACTAGGGTGTTAGGTTGTTGTATAGGAAGAATTTTATATATGAGATGGGATTGAGATAAAGACCTGTGAACAGTATTAATTTGAGTAGCAAATGTGTGTTAGAGATTGATTTGGAAAAGATAATTGCTGCATGTGTGGTTGGGTTTAAGGAATATTGGGGTGGATAATGACGTTCATCGAATGACAATATAGTGCAACATTACCTATAACCTATATGATAAAAATCGGAGTGGAAAATATATGCTATTACTTTATCCGCAATCCGAGAAATTCTCCTAGTAGCATACATAGATTAGGCTTCAAGCAATTCTGGAGAAACCTGAACTCTTACGCTTCATGAGGAACTACAACATAGCGTATATTGAACCATTGTCTTTACCCGTTGAAAAATCTGTCTTTGAATACAAATATAACGTGTGTTTGGAGTTTTACGCAAATATAGTATACTTGTGTCGAAACACATTGTGTTTTCTATTCACTATTACATGATTAACACACAGTGATTGATATATTATAATCAGCTATGGGCACCACTACAGTGAAGTGCTTATGAGCTTGCTTGTATGTGTGGCACTGACAAAAGTTTTGTGTATGAATTGAATACATTTTTAAAAAATTATTTCTCGGAAAAAACAGACGATGGTGGTAAGAATGAAGTTGGGATATTTAAAAATTCTAAATTTAGAAACATTTTTGAAATTTGAAATAAAGTCAAAACTTTTTATTGAATTATGGTTGTCTTAGTGATTTACAAAATCTTAAAGCTAAAAAGAAGTAAAGTCTAAATTCCTTTTTGATGTAAATAAAAATTACTCTAATACGAGACAAAATGCGAACAAAAAAATTGTATGCGTGTACTTTTTCGTCTTTTCAAATCGCACAATGCGGCACACGTCTTGCTTGCTTGCTGCTTTGAATCCAACTAAAACAATTTTCGTTGCTTTGCTCGCTCTCTTGCTTGAATTATTTGCTCTCGTTTTCATTTACGTATACGCACTTGTGAGAACGCGGCTTCCAAGCAGCTTCTGTGCCCATAGCTGATTATAATACTTATATATGTGTTTGTGATCCAAATACAGCTTTGTTTGTGATATAAATACGGCTGTGTTTGGTGCACTGTTTACTTCAGTTTTTTGTTGTAGCTATGCGTTGTCAATAGAAAAGTAATAAGGGAGGGGCAAGCAGATTGTCCTCAGCCTAAGTTAATGTTATAGAAAGTTTGTGACTATATATTTGGATTATTCTTTCAGTCAGTGACTCATAAATATTCCTGAATGCGTGTGTAAATGAAGATCTGCTGCCTTTTAGTTTAATGCATTCTGTTGTAAATCGTTCGTTTTGGAGGAAACACACGAATGTTTCGAAGAAACTGTATGGATGTTTGGGATGAAACACGCATATTGCTCCACGCAAAACTATTCATATTTGCAGATAAACATGCTAAAGTTTGCATTTAAATATAAGTGAGTTTATAACTTGCAAACATATGAATGTTTGGAGTGTCCTCCAAACATGTACATGGTTCCTGCAGAATGTGTTTGAGAGACCGTTTTTTTTAAGCGTATAGGTGGTAGACAAATTTGTCTAAAGGAAAATGCAAGAAATCAAGAAAGATATTCTTTCAGTCAGTGATTCATAAATATTCCTGAATTCGTGTGTAAATTAATTGTTGGCTGATATGTTGCGTTTTAGTTCCATACATTCTGTCGCAAACCGTTCGTTTTGGCGGAAACACACGAATGTTTCGACACAACTGTATGGATGTTTGGGATGAAACACGCATATGGCTCCACGTAAAAGTATTCATATTTGCAAGTAAATATGCTAATGTTTGCATTTAAATATAAATGCGTTTAAAACTTGCAAATATATGCATGTTTGGAGTGTCCTCCAAACATGGACATGGTTTCTGCAGAATGTGTTTGAGATACCATTTTTTCAGCGTATAGGTGGTAGACAAATTTGTCTAAAGGAAAATGCAAGAAATCCTGAGTGGCCAATATTTAAATTTTAGAGGGCCATAGGTTGCAAATGGGGTTTTTTTCAAAGGTTGTTTGCTGGACTTATGCAGCGATGGTTAGCCCGTTAATACTTTAGACTGCCACCAATTGTACACTACTGAAAAGGGTTCAGAGTATGGCGACCATGTGCATCCCTGGGGCTCTGCACATTATCCCAATCATGCGCTTAATGGAATGTTATATTTGTAGCAAATGTATCCCCGCAATTCAGGGAGGCAGATTACGGGTAAGTCTGACATTTTGTTAAGCCGACTGCCACATAGGGCACGGTCAGTAATGCAACAGGTCTGGAAGGTGTTACCAACATTACTGCATTTGTCTACTATTCCAAGGCAGAACCCACATAAGATCGAAAATAACACAATATTATACATGAAAGGGATTCCTGGAACGAAGGAGTTCTTTGGATTTGTGAATTTCTACACGGATGAACTCAATATGAGTAATGAGGCAGGGTATGGTGTCTACTCTAGTCAATTATATTTGCCTATTTCTACCTGTTCTTTGGCGTTTAGGCACTGACCTGAATAATAACCCGGCATATCTGAAAGCCACAATGTAATCAAGGCCCTAAAATCGGAACTCCTCAATGCAATATCACCCCACAAAAAACATTCGTTTCCCATTACATCCCATGAAGGGACAGGGGAGAGCTTCTCACAATCACTGAGCTGTGCGCTTTCCGGTTTTCACTCACTGATTGGAACCTACAGGGTTACACCGATTCCGAACGGTATTTTTGGGAACCTTTTTCATCGCTAAATACTCGATAGTGCCGCCGTCACTATGAGAGGTGACCACCGCCGAAAGAAATTTTAAGGTGTTCTGAGCAGGGGTCGAACCCAGGATCTCATGTACCAGAGGCTCGCACACTACCATACATCACGGCCACATATCTCATATATATCAGCCCAAATCTATCGTAAATATGTACAAGAGGCTTGCACACTACCATATATCACAGCCACATTTCACATATATATCAGCCCAAATCTGTCGCAAATATCTTGACCCGATGGATCTCCAGATCCTATGGTCACGGAACGATTTTAAGGAATTTATGGTAAGTGAATTACATATCACCCTAGCTTTGTCAGAAGCCTCTCCCATTATATCTTAGAGAGCCAGGCCACGATGGGATTCTTACCAGATGGTTGAAGCTACTTAAGTTCCGAAGAGGGTTGCCATTTATTTCTGGAGTTTTCAGGGCCTGGAAAAATGCATCTCAGTCAAAACAAATAAATCGGATAGTGAGCATTTTCGGGAGAAGTGTTTTTTAACAATTTTAGACATTGGTCATTGCATCTTTATTTTCCGATGATATACCATCTGACAGTTATGTGAATAACTGGTATAATGGATTTAATTGGGGCCTATGTTTGCTTCAGGACGCATTTCGTGCAGGTCGTCCAAAACCGGTTGTTGTGCCATATAACCTACTTTTCACTGGAACTGATGACTTCAAATTTAAATATGGCTACTTAATATGTAACATGATTCCAAGAACTATGATAATTGTAAGTGCGTACTTTATAATAAGGATACGACACCCTTCACAGGATTTATTTTATCCTTAATATGTGGTTTTTGTTTAGTGCAACTACTTTTGTATATTTGCAAGTGTTAGGATGATTAGATTCTTATTAATCGGGATTCATGGCTCGTGAGTTACAAATATATTTTGAAAATTTAATTTCCAAAGAAATTTTAACAACATCAAAACATTGTCAAAAATGATAAAACACGGGACTTCTTTAACGAAAAAAAAGTTTCGTCAGAAGTGAACAAACTTATATAGTCACTGCAATAATGTAAATGTTCACTGTATAAACGACCAAGCCTTTGGGTGTACGAAAGTGTTCATAGCTTCAATGAATTTTTACATTGTTTCGGTGAATTGTTTACTATAGCTCATTTTTTGATATTGAGCAAGGGGTAATTATGTATGACTAGAGTAGTCCAAATGATATCATTTTGTTGATATTACTGATCACAGATAACATTAAAACACATGCACACATTAAACTGCACTACCCACAAAACCATACTGAACCATAGAGCAATAGATAACAGTCGCCATCCCTCTCTTAGCATTCGCATGAGGTCGTCAAAGTAGTAGTAAATTTCATCGAGTTTGAGTTGCTGTTGTATATTGCTCTTTGGTTGGTAACACTGTGTGTAAACTTTTAAACCATTGAAATATAAACATATACGGCCACCACTACGTGATAAAGGACAAAAAAAAATACCCGTGTCTCCCAGTTATGCCCAAAGTCATGCACTTTCTTTCTTTATGGGTCCCCAAAGATTTGGGGCCTCGGTTTAAACTTTCGGAAAATAATTCACTTTTGCGGCTACCTAAACGATGCTTAAGAGCTACCTAAACGGTCTTATGAATCATTCCTAGGAAGTTCATATGTTCCAGAAAGTTTTCTTAGAATCTTAGGCACATTTCTATGGTAGATTGTTTCCTTGAATTTTGAACGGTTTGCTAGTTATGAAAAAATTAACAGGGGAAAAAATGTAAAAAAAAATCGAATTTTTAAAGATTTTTTTGCGATTCCGACCTTAAAGATGAAGAATTTTCGATTTTATATGTTAATAATTTTTGCTTCTTACGACAAGGGCCACTTCTCTTCCTCATAGAGTAAATCAAAATTGCGAACAATTTGCAAGATATGAGCCTGACAAAATTAACAAGGGAAAAAGGTAAAAAATTCGAATTTTTCAAGTTTTTTTTTGCTATTGTTACCTTGAAAATGAAGTGTTTTTGATTTCCTATGGTGGCAATTTTTGTTTCTTATGACCAGGGCTACTACTTTTCCTCAGAGAGTAAATCGAAATTCCCCACGATTTGCAAGATATGAGCCTGACAAAATGATTATTTTTTGCAAGAATGACACCTAGGTCCCAAACCTTTGGGGGCCCATAAAAAAAGTGCATGACTTTAGGCGAAACTAGAAGACACGGGTCTTTTTCATTGGTCTTTGATTACGTAGTGGTGTCCGTATATGGTCATATTTCCGTAACTTAAAAAATTACACACATTGAAATTAAAAAATTTTTGGGAAATTTTTCACTTTTGCGGCTACGTAAACGCTACCTAAACGGTGTTAAGAGTCATTCCTAGGAAGTTCTAATGTTTCAGAAAGTTGTTTACTGAGATCTTAGGTACATTTCTGTAGTTAATTGTTTCCTACAATTTGCTGCCTATGGACCTGACCAGGGAAAAAATTTAAAAAAATCTAATTTTTTAGAGGTTTTGGCGATTTTGACCTTGAAGACGAAGTTTTTTGATTTATATGTTCACAGTTTAACATGTTGGCAATTTTTGTTCCTTATGATAAGGACTACAACTTTTTCTCAGACAGTAAATCAAAATTTCGAATTGTTTGCAAGATATGAGCTTGGCAAAATTATCACTTTCTTGCAAAAATTAAACACAGAGGCCCCAAATCTTTGGGGGCCCATAAAAAAAGTGCATGACTTTGGGCAAAACTAAGAGACACGGGTCTTTTATCATGTAGTGGTGTGCGTGTATGGTTATATTTTTTCGTGTTGCACTGTTTAATAAAACGGACAGAAGGATAAGTAAATGCGTATATTCTTTCGGTATAAAAGTGTATGTCCCAATCAGTGAGTGTAAAACTAGAACGCGCACGGCTCACTGGTTTGGTTTGTTTTTGCTCTCCCTAGTTCTTCATGGGATGTAACGGGAAACCAAATATTACTTTTGATTCTGTAACAAGGTAATGCTCGCATTCATAAAGCCAGAGTAGTAAAAGAATTAATTTCAAAGTAAAGTGTTCGTCTTCTTAATTGGCCACTACATTCTCCCGACCTAAACGTAAGACAGTACAACACATAACATACAAACTCCTTATCGTGTGAAATTTCTCGAAGTACACATCGAAGCTAACAAACCCCTATTTAGGCTTGGCAAGGTTAGCTGCTGTGCGGATTTTATGGCCTAAATTTAAATTTTGGCTAAAATTAAATTTTCCGAAGAAAATTCAATTTTTCTCACGGCTATATCTCGGAAACCACTAGGAGTTTTGTTTTTCCGTCTTCGGCACAATTGTTGCTGTAGACTAGAAGAAACAAAGTGTAAAACAAACTAACCCCAAAACACTGCGTGTAGTTGCTCAAAATTGCACTAATGTCGAAAATTTTAATTTTTTCTATCTTTTTTCATCATTTCCCGCCCATATTTTCGACAACAATTGCGATTTTTGTTTGAGTTGCATAATAATGAGTAACTAGTGATTTTATTTGCACACAAACAATTTTCTCTCCAATCTTATGTACCAAATATTAGATTGAAGATGAAATACATAATAAAACACTTGCCTTTTATGGCACGGATTTGGCAAAACCCTACTTACAATACTGATCTTATTCGCCGGGTAAATAACATGAAATTCATGAATGTTTTATAATAAACACTGGCCTATTTAAATGATTGAATTCTCTTCAAATGTACGAAGAATAGGTGAAAACGATATATGCCATACCGGTCCAATTGCACGGAGAAAATATTTGAAATTTATGGATCTTATTTTTTTGATCCTTAGAATTTAAAACAAATCTAATTACAGTAGAGTATTTATGACTGAATTCTTATGAAAGTCACACCCAAGGGTAAAAACCAAATTATCGTATTTTATTAGGAATGGGAGGCAGGTAGATGTCTAACACTTGATAGTGGCAACCATTCAGAACTCCCTTTCAGGAAAATTTGTAATACAATTTTTCCCAGTATTTATGATACTATAGAGTATCGATCACTATCAGTGTAACGGCTGGAGAAAAAGAAATCTCGATACTCTTACAAAAAAACAGTTTAAATGCGGTTAAATATTGAAACATCATCACACCCTGAAAAAACAGCCTCTGTAAGATTTTCTCCCAAACATATTCTGTAGGAACCATGCACATGTTTCGAACTCACTTCAAACATACATATGTTTGCAAGTCCTAAACTTACTTGTATTTAAATGCAAACAATAACATGTTTACTGGCAAACATGAATTTTCTTCATGCTTCATTCTTCATCCTAAACATCCATATACTTACGTGGAAGCATTCGCGTGATTCCCCTATACCTCCATGTACTTACGGGGAAACATATGTGTATTTCCTCCCAAACACAATAATATTTAGAAACGCATTATTCTTTGATTTCAATGTATATGTGTTATTTTCATTATTGGTCAATATTAATCCACATTTCCACAAAAAATTAATTGATTTGAAACGGCCCTTTTTACATTGACTTGCATTAATTGCATTATTTGCTTTTTTCATGAAATGCAAATCTGCTGCCGTTTTGCCTCTACCTCCTTTGTTGTCTCTTACGCTTTTGGTTTTAGAAGGTTTCAACTATGCGTTGGTTCTCACTATGCGTTGGTTCATAAACGATACACCTATATACAAATCTAGTTCAGGCAAGTCAAGCGTGTATTAATTACTTGAATTTTTTTATTGTATTTCACACTTGGTCCGCCGTTCCGATTTTCGCAGTAAAGGCTCGGGCAAACAAAGGGCTTCGCGTTGTTGCCCTTTCCTTGCCCAAAATCGTTTCCCACTTTTGTATCACATATACATATAAACGAAAAACATAAATAAAAACCAAAGCAACATTCTTTGTTCATTCTTTTTGCACTGATCAAGTGCTTTTGATATCGTCTACCCGATGAACCATTGACGACTGAATTCATGAAACTAAATACACAATACATCAGCCAAAGTAACAAACACTGACTTCATATACAATTTACACGCACATTCAGGAATATTTATGAATCACCGAGTGAGAGTATAATGCAAAAATTCAGAAACACACTAACAATACTCTCTTGGAAGCATAACAAAAAACAAACACAGCTGTATTTGTATCACAAACGCAGCTATATTTGGGTCGCAAACACTTGTATTATAACCTATTAATCATTTTGTCTCAAACATGTAATACTGAATAGCAAACACAATGTGTTTGAACACAAGTATACTATATTTGCGACAAGCTACAAAACACGTTATATTTGCATCTACACACAAAGAAGACAAATTTTTCTGCGTGTATAAACATTTAAAAATTTATTTTTTCAGCGTGTACCATATCATATGCTGACAACACATTTAAATTTAGTTTTTAATTTCTAGAACATCTCATTACTTTACATAAATCCCTACCCTACATATACTACGCTCTCAATGTTAATTCTTGCGGTTGTTTTAACAAATTCTACCTTTTCATATAAATGAAACGAAAACATTTCTATAGAAAAACGCTACTTTACATGAGGAAAGCTGCAATATCAGCAAAAGTTCAAAACGTTCACATGTTATAATGTGGTGGTGCATCAGTATATAACATGTTTCCTTCTAATCCTACTACTCCATACAGCATAATCCTTGCGTTATATTTCAATGATATCAGGCGCTCGGTACTCTGTTTTGACTTTAACAACGTTTGTTAGTTTTAGACTGTTGTGTTTGTGTGTGCCTGCCCTATGAACCGATAAAACCGCGGAAACCCCTAATACATACATGTTCATACAGCTCCAGACTTAACAAAATAAATGCTAACCTCTCTATTCATATAATAAAGCTTTTGATTTTGAAACACTGGTGCTAACGATATGAAGTAGCACAACACGCAGCAGTTTATGGACTTGAGAGTTTGCATGTCTGAGGGAGGCAAAATTTAATACATTAGGCGTTAATGAAAGCAGTTGGTAAAGTGTTCATATTACATAGTACACAGTTCATAATACACTAGCAGAAAAACGTTAATTTTAATATCCTACACCGTCAGAAAGAGACTTTACTTTAAATCAATAAAAAAGTTCAAAAATTGTAATAAAACTTTTTAATCGAATTAAAGAAACAATTCAACAAAATACTCTGCGGTATATAACACTGCCTAAAATATATATAAGTATACTTATTCAATGAAAAAGGATCATTATTGGGACACACTGTTTTTATTAACTCCTTTAGGGTCGTAAGAACTACAAACAGATACGAGAAAATCTCAATGATTTTCTAATGTTTTAGAGCCAACTACTATATCGGACATTGCGGGTTAAGTTAAAAAAAAAATACAGCAGACAGTTGTCCGCGGCCTTCGGCCACGGACTGTCCCTGCAGGCTGTTTCAGAGACACGGCCATTAAGTTTAACGTAGAATACGCCATCCGACAAGACAGAAAACATATATAACAATAAATGATAAATATCATAAGCAAATGAATTTATTTATTTGATAGTTACTTCTGATAATATACATAAGCTTATGGTAGGAAAATTAGGATAAATTTGTTTTTAAATTAAAAGAGTAAGGACATCTAAATGATAAATAACAGACGCAAATCAATTTGATTAATATTTTTTATAATTATATATCCATGTTAAATTCAAATTCACATTTAACATTTTGTTTCACTTAAATACATAAGTAAATATACGAAATTTCAATATTTCATCAATCAAAACAACAGCCGAAAGTTTGTGTCCACACTGAAACAGCAGCATAGTTTGTGTTCACGCAACAAACTCAAACACTCAACCAAACACCACACATATGTTTGAGTGTATGTGTTTAAACAATTTTCATTTGAGAAATTTAAATATTAGGAAGATATCAACCAATATGAAATGTATATCAAACGAAAGATAACATCTTCATTTACCTACAAAAAAATTGTTAAAAAAAGTTATCTCGCCGTTTCCTCATAATCAATGAAATAAAGATTACAACAATAACAATCTGACATGACTCCCTATACCGTAAGGTAAGACGTATTCTACGCCAAAATGTATGAATTAATTTTTTCATATATTTTTTATAATTATATATCCATGTTAAATTCAAATTCACATTTAACATTTTGTTTCACTTAAATACATAAGTAAATACATACACGAAATTTCAATATTTCATCAATCAAAACAACAGCCGAAGGTTTGTGTCCACACTGAAACAGCACCATAGTTTGTGTTCACGCTACAAACTCAAACACTCAACCAAACACCACACATATGTTTGAGTGTATGTGTTTAAACAATTTTCATTTGAGAAATTTAAATATTAGGAAGATATCAACCAATATGAAATGTATATCAAACGAAAGATAACATCTTCATTTACCTACAAAACAATTTTTAAAAAAAGTTATCTCGCCGTTTCGTAATAATCAATGAAATAAAGATTACAACAATAACAATCTGACATGACTCCCTATACCGTAAGGTAAGACGTATTCTACGCCAAAAAATTAAACAACTTTTTTTAATAGTATTATGCTACAACCTAGCATTATCAACTATTCGGGGTACTTTTGCTTTGGTTTGTGGTGGTTTCATGGGAACTTTTCTAGGTGGAGCCTGTAACCAATATTTTTTTTTAAAAAAAGGTACTTTGTTTAAAAATAAGGAGAATAAGTATGTTTTATGAGAACATTTTCTTTTTTTGAAGAAAACGCACTTATTTAAGAAAATTTTATTTTTTTAAACTTCTTTCACTCTGGCTTTTCTTATTCTACTTTTTATTCGGTTCAAAACTACAATGTGGAGCCTAAAAAATTTCCCATTAAACAACAAATTTTTCCCCATTTGTTAGTCTTGCCACAAACCAAACCAAAAGTAAGAGTATAAGAGTAAGTGTACTGCCAAATGTAATTTCATGTTCAGGGTTGTATTTCAAGGATTTGTGCGTCTTGCACTTTAGCTTTTCTAAATTTACTTGTTACACAGTGCAACACGAAAAAAAATAACCATATACGGACACCACTACGTGATAAAAGACTAAAAAAAAAAGACCCGTGTCTCCCAATTTTTCCCAAAGTCATGCACTTTTTTTTATGGGCCGCCAAAGATTTGGGGCCTCGGTATCATTTTCGTAAAAATGTGATCATTTTCTCAGGCTCATATCTTGCAAACTCTCTGAGTCAAAGTTGTAGCTCTTGTCATAAAGAACAAAAATTGCGAACATATAAAATCAAAAAAACTTCACCTTCCAGATCAAAATCGCAAAAAACTTAAAAAAATTCGATTTTTTTTACTTTTTTCCCGTGTTCAGGTCCATAGGTAGCAAACCGTTCAAAATTCAAGGAAACAATCAACTACAAAAATTTACCTAAGATCTCAATAAACAAATTTCTAGAACATATAAACTTCCTAGAGATGATTCTTAACACTGGTTAGGTAGCACGCAAAAGTGAAAAATTTGCCGAAAATTTTTTAATGTCATTTTTTTTACCTTTTTCTCCTGTTCAGGTCCATAGGTAGCAAAAAATTAAATATGCCTGGCCAGAACCATGTGTTTGTCCAAGGGTTAACACCGTTTAGGTAGCGCTTAGGTATCACGCGATCATGCACCGACAGCAGCAGCACAGGCAATGCAGTACTGCCTCAGAGAGTAAATCGAAATTCTGAACGGTTTGCAAGATATGAGCCTGAGAAAATGATCACATTTTTACGAAAATGATACCGAGGCCCCAAATCTTTGGCGGTCCATAAAAAAAAGTCCATGACTTTGGGAAAAATTGGGAAACACGGGTCATTTTTTTTCAGTCTTTTATCACGTAGTGGTGTCCATATATGGTTATTTTGCCATGACTTAAAAAATTACACACAGTGTTATTGGGCTGAAAACTACAATATGTAATAAACAGGCTCCACCTAGAAAACTTCCCTTTAAACCAAACCAAACCAAAAGTACCCAATATAGTTGATAATAATGGGTTGTAATAAAGTATTTAGAAAATAGTTGTACAAAATTTTTTCATTTAGCCCCCATCCCGTAACGTGTGATACGGAACTTCGTTCCAAAAAGATCTAATTTCTTAAAAGAATCGTTTTCTTCAAAAAATACCTTCTCCTAAAAATATACCTTTTCTTACAAAAGATTCTTTTCTTAAAAGTAACTTTTCTTAAAAACAAAATAATACTTTTCTTTTCTTTTCTTGAGATAAGTAGCTTTTCTGAAAAATAAGTAAATTCCCTTAAAATAATAACCCTGTACTAAAAAAGAGTACCACTTCTTTAAACCTTAACACATAATTTTACAAATAGTATCTATTCTTAAAGATACATTTAAATTATCGTATCGATCGCCTCAGGCGTGTCGGAACTAACTAGAAAATAATATATAGGGAAAGGAACTTCGTTCCAACTGGGTGCCCCCTGACACAGCATGTAATTTTTGTTTTACTTTTATTACCGTCATGTAAAAGGTGTCTCAGTAAGATTGCAGGTTTTAAATTTAGTGTTCCTTTTTTTAGTGGAAGTGGCAACTCTGAAAATAAGCAGCTGCCAGACTACGCTACGCAGAAGACCTCCCTCCACCTTCATGCGTACAAAATTCAGCTTACTTAGCAGCTCAAACCAGCAGACCATGGAAAGCTCAGGCAATTCGTTCAATGGGTAATGGAGCAAAGTAAAGTCAATGGTAAATTTTTTAAAAAATAAAGCCATCTTCTCCAATGAAGCGCATTTTCATCTGAATGGCTTCGTGAATACACAAAATTTTCAAATTTTGGGCTGATAAAGTCCACATGCAATCCATGAGAAACAAATGGCTCCACAACGAGCAACTGTCTGGTACGGAATTTGGTCAGGCGGCGTAATTGGGCCATACTTTTTTGAAAATGAGGCCGAAATTGCGGTGACTGTGAACGGCATTCGTTACAGGTACAGGATAACGGAGTTCTTGTGACCTCAGTTGGACGTCATGGATCTGGACGACATGTTGTTTTCGCAAAACGGAGCCACCAGTTACACCGCGCATGAAACAATCGATTTATTGCAGCACCGATTTCCAGAACAAATTATCTCAAGAAATTCTGTTATCAACTGGCCACCAATATTATGCGATTTAACGCCGTGTGACTTGTTTCTTTATAGTATTGTGAAATTTCGGGTGTATGCGAATAAACCGCACGCGGAAAAATGTGTCCTCTTTTGTTGTTTGGATGCAAATACAACATGTATTTGGAGCTTGTTGCAAATATAATATACTTGTGCCCAAACACATTGTGTTTGCTATTCAATACTACATGTTTGAGATGCAATGATTAACATGTTGTAACATATGTGTTCGCGACCCAAATATATCTGTGTTTGCGATCCAAATAGAACCGTGTTTGTTGCACTATTTATGCTCTCTCGAGAGCAAGACATAAAAGTGGGGCAGCGAGTGTGTATATGCTGTAAGTGTGTATCTGTATTTTTGCATTATTCTCTGAGTGACTGATTCATGAATATTCCTATGCGTTATATATTGCGTTTTAGTTTCATGGTTCATCAGACAGATGATATCAAATGTGCTTGATCAGTGAAGGAAGAATAAACAAACGCTCGGACGGTTAAAGGGTTTGTGCTCTTGCTTTGGTTTTTGTGTATTTGTTTCGCATATATATATGCGTGCTACCACAGTAAGACACGATTTTGAGGAGAGAAACTGGAGATGGCAACAACGTGAATACCTTTTTCTGTCGGAGCCTCTAGTGAAAAACTCGGAATGGCGGTTCATTTGTGAAATATAATAATAAAGTAATTAACATACGCTTGTCTTGCATGAACTAGATTTTAGATAAGTACTATATTGTTTTTGTACCAACGTATAGTTATAACGAACGCATAGTTGAAACCTTCTGAAGACAAAAACGTAAGAGATAGCAAAGAACGGAGAAACAACAGAGCAGCGGATTCAAAACAAAACCAATAATGCATTCAATAATGCAAATAAATGTAAAAATCACTTAAAAATTTTAATTTTTTTAGTAATTATTTATACAAGGTGACGCGAAAGTAAACTTCCGATGTTTTTTGGCTGTAATTTAAAAAAAAAATGAAAAACTTTGATTCTCTTCTTGTGGATTATTTTTACTTGGTCTTTTAATTTTTTTTACATCAAGTCGAGAATATGATGTCATGTAAATGGCCGCCGCCACAGTTGATTGTCATTTGAGCCCTTTTTATGGCATTTTGACTCCTCCAGCGAAAACAGCACACCATACAGTGACTTTGAGCGGGTGTAATGGTTCTTCGTGGGTTACACGCGGATTTTCAGTGCCCCAGAAGCGTAAATTTTGCTTATTTACGTACCCGCTAAGATGGAAATGGGCCTCATCACTCATGATTATTTTTGATGAAAAATTATCTTCCTCTTGGTTTTGATTAAGGATGGCTTGAGCGTATGTTAGACGCGATTGGCGGTCAGCAGCTAACAGCTGATGCACCGTCTGGACATTGTACGGAAACATCTTCAAACGTTGTACCAAAATTCGCTGTAATGACCGTCGACTGATACCCATTTGCGTGGCACGTCGTCTGGTCGATGTCGACGGCGCTTCCATGACATCCTCGGCTACAGCAGCAATATTCTCTGCAGAACGGCTACTCCGGGATCTGCCACGCCTGGCAGCATCTCGTGTTGTGCCAGTCTCTTCGAGGCGAGCGGCTAAACGTCGCAGTGTTTCACCAGTAGGCGTTGGACGGCCAGGAAATCTGCGACGAAATTCACGTTGTGCCAAAGTCACCGACCGATTATTGGTCAAATAAATAGTCAGCAATATTCCGCGTTCTGGAGCAGTATAGCGTAACATAGTTTATTAACGTGTATTTCGCATGTGTTTACTACACAAATGTCAAAACAGAACTGACATTAGGGGCCAATCGCAAAATTTATAGCATTTTCTGATAGGAGGATTATTTTGGGCCACCTTGTATAAGTAAATGTGGATATTTATTGAGAAAATAAATTATAATAAATATAGAAGGAATCAGAGATTCGTTTCTAAATATTATTATGTTTGGGAGAAATTACGCATATGTTTCCACATAAGTATATGGAGGTTTGGGGGAAAAACGAGAATACTTCCACGTAAGTATATGGATGTTTGGGATGAAGCACGCATATATTTCCACGTAAAAGCATACATATTTGCCTGTAAACACGACAATGTTTGCATTTACATGCACCTGAGTTTGGGACTAGTTTGAAGTGTGTTCCAAACATATACATGGTTCCAGCAGAATATGTTTGGGATAATATGTTACAGAGGCCGTTTTTTAGCGTGCAGAAGCAATTCCTCGGCTAAAATCTGAGATCCAACGCATCACCGTTGAGATACAGCTACATCTCTGTGCAAAAGTCATGGAAAATTTCATGAAAAGGTTAATGGCTGGTCAGCAGAGCCGTTGCACAGTGGCCAATTTGGCTTCGCTAGCGGCATTTAATTCAAATTTTCAAATTTGAAAAACCGTTAATTTTGTTTTAACAATCGATAACAAATACATTCACTAGATTTGTATCGATTTTTAAAAGCTCAGCTTACAGCTGATGAACAGCTGTGACCTGTCAAAGTCAGCATATGTTTCAGCAAGTGTTGTGCAAAATATTTCCGCCTTTTTGATCATCGTTTTGCTATTCGTGTTAAACTTGCAAATTTTATTATTTTCATTAAAAGTTTTGTTATATACTAACGCCAAGGTATGTATTATATAAAAAAAACTGTGGTTGTGATCTGTGTATACTTATGTTATTTATTAAACGTAATCGTGTTTAAGTGTATTAGCAACTCGCCCATTGTAACGTACACCTGTCTTTCGTGGAGTAGAACTTACAAAATTCACCTGGATTCAGTGTAATTTTAAATTTTGCTATATGTGTAAACCATTGTGTGTCCAAAATGTTCAAAATGAACTGCGAGTACCTGCGAGCCTTCAATTTATTGTACTTTTTGCTTCCTTATAATGCATCATTTTGAAGATGATTTCTCTGAATCTGATACTGAAGAATCTGATTAATATTTCTTTTATAATATGGTTTCTCTTTGAGTTGACAATTTATTTCTTATTTTATATATGAATATATGGTGGAAAATGTGTATTGAATTAAAAGCAAAATAAAAAATTAAAAAAAAATGAAAAATTAAAAAAATAATTAAAAATTAAAAAAAAAAAAATTTAATTTTTTTTCCAAAAATTGTTTGATTTTTTTCTGAATTGAGAAAAAAAATTTTTGAAGATATCTTCTTTACTTTGGAAGCTATGAATAAAATGCCGCCAGCGAAGCCAAATTGGCCACTGTGCGTTGGCTACATTTGACAAGTATTTTATTTCATACTTAATCGGACCATGTCTGCTTTACAATCCAATAAAAAAATCATAACTATTTCAAAAAGTTCGTATTTTTGTTTTGAAATAAAGAAGTGCATTCTTACTGAGACATCCTTTACTAACTACTAACAGTAGTGTTTGAAATTGTTGCTTGACTATTTTCAAAACATTTGTAGTTGCTTAGCAACATGCTGCCAATAATAAATTAGAAAGAGCAACCAGCAAATGAGACATTGGGGAAGGAATCACACGTTTCATCTAACTGCACAGTTAGGATTTTCTTACTCAGTCTTTCGCAGTCGCATGCAATTTTAAAAAAATTTTCCACAAGCTGTTACATAGCAAATAATATTTGTTACTTATCAGCAGACAACTTTTCTGCTAGTACATAAATATACTGGCATAACAACCAAAATGGTTGCAATTTTGATCAACTGCCCCTCAAAATGTTTTCTAAAACAACAAACATATGTTTGTAGAATTAGCAAATATATTTGCTGTCACTCTTCAGCAGTCTTTTCTACTGTGTTTTCTAACAAATTTTTATGAGTGCAGCATTCATTTGAAATGCATTCCCCAAGAGATAGAGCATCTTAAAACCATTATTGTTCATTTACAACAGTAATAGTTATAAATACCACATACATATTCATATACTTAGGACACATAAGGTCGGAGCAGTATATGGTATTGAAAGTGCTGTCTCGAATTAGGTCAACTCTTTATACATGCTAAAACAATACATTATACGCAATCCCATTGTGGTCAGGAGAAAAGCGACACAAAATCTGGGAAAAAGTAAGAGTTTCAGTTCTCTCATTGCGGTTGTATTTGCTAAAAGAGAATTTTATTATAGGCTAATCACATGCATATTCATTTTGTATTGCATTACAGTTTTGTTGGCAACAATATCCTTTTATTGTATCCTTATGGTTGCAATACATGACCCCATTTCCAGAAACATAATGAAATTGTTGGTGGTTCATAGTGCAAGTGTATCTTAAATAAATCCCTTCCTCGAATGTGTTGGCGGTGGGTGGGGGGGCGTGGGGTTCCGCAATGATTGTTTGGTTTGTTTGTTAGAGGGGTTTACAAATGCCGGATCAAATAGTGAAGTTTCGTATAACGTCGGAATAAATAACATTTATAATGCACAGATCTATTAGAAAGCCGCTACGTGTGTATTAGTGGGCAACGAGTATATGTTGTTGAATACACCCAGTAAACGTTGTGAAGGTAAGCCAGCATTACCAAAGAAAATTCAATTCAATTGATTATAATCCAGAGCGCGAGGAAAAAAATGTTATTTTGTATTTGGTTAAAAGAAGAAAGACGTTTGTCTGTCACTTCTTTTATGGAAATTTAATGTGTTTTAATAATAATTAATTAATAATTTAATAAATTTAGGAATTAAAAAGTACTTTTTCATAGAAATTGGCCTTGATCCGGAAAAAAATATTAAAGATCTGAAAATTAATTTTCTTTTTATAGTCAAGCAAACGACCAGAAATATATCTAAACTGCGCTGTGAAGAAATACAGGGAAACATTTTAAATGCTTTATCTATATCTACTATTATGTGGCAGATATTCCAGCCCAAATTTTTGAAGAGATTTAACAAACCAGATGATGCTGCGATCCCTTCAACAGTTCAAATGAGAATATAAAGTAAAAGGCTGCAATTAAGTATAATTCCACAGAGCGTGTGCAAGTTTTCCCGTACGTTTTTATTTCAGGATTTGTTCCTCTACTAAATTTGTTAATTGAGTGCCTATATAGTTGTGCACATTGACCTGTGTCTCGTTTTAAGTTAAGTCATTTTCCTGATGGACCGTCGATTATATACAGCACTTCTGAAAGAGACGTCTCGGGTAATTTTTCTCTTCAGTTAGAATTTCCACTTCGTCGAAGTTAGAGTCCGTGTCCGGTTAAAGTACATTGGCTTACAAGGGCTGTTCTCTGCTCTATTGGCTCATAATGAGTTTTTCGAACCGACTAATGTGCAGTTATTCCAGTCCTCAATTTGTCCATAGTCCACAAATGGACACTGAATTGATACCATTGGTTGGTCATCAATCGTATATATACAAACTCAATTCTGCTTCTGTTCATGACTTGTAAGCTTGTAGTTTGAATTTCTCATACATTAACCAAAAACTAACAAAAATCGGTCATACAAATTCAAATTCAAATAAATGTAACTGACACTAGCACTGTCTTCAAAAATGCTATACCACAGAAAAATACAACTCTGTGATATTGATTAAAACTCTCCTCACAGCACTGCAACGATGCGAGAACGCATGATGTAAGGAACAACATGGTGGAAAAATTCTGTCTGTTCTTTTTGTTGGAATTATAGGCCTGTCAGTGATGATGATACTTAGGGATCTTCGATCGATACTAATTCGCACATGTGAAATGCAGAATTGAGTTTGTATACGAGGTTGAATTTTATATTTCAGGGATTTGCCAACCCTAGTGTTGCAATCTGGCAACTGACAGCTCTATCGTTTTGACATACGACATACGATGACAACGTTTTGACATACGAGCGCTATTTGTGTTGTTTACAGTAACTTCAATGATTCATCTCGGCCCAAAAATGGAATTATATCGTGAACATTTTCGTGCGATTATTATTTACAACTTTCGACGTGGATTAACTCAGCAACAGTGCATGGATGAACTTAATTAAATTTTTGGTGATGAAAATCCATCAAGATCCAGTGTTTATCGATGGTATGGTGAATTCAATCGTGGTCGTAGTTCACTCCAAGACGAATTTCGTGAAGGTCGTCCACAATCATCTGTTGTTCAGAAAACCATTGATGCTGTGAGCAAACTGATTTTGCACGATCGTCATGTGACCTATCGTTAGATTCAGACAACCTTAGACATTAGTGGGACCAGCATACATTCAATATTGCATAAACAGTTGAATGTCAAAAAAATTTGTTCACCTTAGTTCCCACACAATTTGTCAATCGCTCAAAAAAAGGCTCGTGTCGATTGGTCGAAAGAATACACTAAAAAAACGATCGCGGTGCTTCGAAACACGTCTATGACATCGTGACAGGTGGTGAATCCTGGATTTACGCGAATGAGCCGGAAAGTAAACAGCAGTCAACTGTATTGGTGTTTCAAGATGACCCAAATCCAACAAAAGTAGTTCGCGCCCGAAGCACTTCCAAGCAAATGGTCGCCTGATTTTTCGGAAAAACCGGACATGTCGCAACCGTACCACTAGAACAGTGAATTCTGAGTGGTACACAACCATTTGTTTGCCAGTTATCTTCCAAAAACTCAGGAAAACCAACCGCCGAAGACGGATCACGCTTCACCACGACAATGCGAGCTCTCACACATCGGCTGAAACAACTGCATTTTGGAGTACCCAAAACAACGATTTGATGGGTCATCCGCCGTATAGTCCTGACTTGGCACCGAATGACTTCTTTTTATTCCCGTACGTAAAAAACAAACTGAGAGGTCAACATTTTTCGACACCTGATGAAGCGGCTGCTGCATTCAGAATGCATGTTTTGGAGATACCTCAATCAGAGTGGCAAACGCGTTTCGACAATTGGTTCAAACGCATGCAAAAGTGTATAAATCTTCATGGGGAATATTCTGAAAAATAATAAAGTGATTTTCGATGATTAATATTTATTTTTGTTCTCTAATCCCGAAACACAAAATTCAACCCTAAAATTTCCATTTTTGAAGGACATTCTTAAAAATGCATTTAAAGCTCTTTTACAAAGTTATAGTACATGCAGAATAATATTTTCAACTCATATCATCGGTAATCCGAAAACGGATAATTTTTGACTTATGAGGTTTTGGTATTTAAACGTCGATAAACAGATGGGTCGATCGTAATGGTAGAAGGTGAATATGTTATTACTTTTGCACATGGTATCTAAGGTCATTGTGCTTTGACTATTATGTTGCCGGCAGATAAAGAATTAGTTGGCAACAATCAAAGGAGCTCTGCAAATGTAAAGCACTGTTTATATAACCAATTTTTGGTGTGTTGTTTTAACGCAGCGTTAATTTCGCCGTCATTTTCCTGGCCAAACTGCGAAAAATTAAGCGTATAGCGGAGTGACCCTCTTGCAAACTGATTCCACTAAAGATGTCGAAAGAATTTGCCAGCTCAGTTCTGCTCGTGTAGCTCAGAATACGATGTTGTGGCTGAATATGTAGCGGATGAACTGCCAACATCGACCAGATGAAACTCCATCCAATTGGTCATTACATGTTCGCATTTGGAGCAATGTTTTTGAAGAAATACTTGAAGATGCTCCCCTACAACCAACACTTTTGATGTCTAATTCAGACCAAATTTGTCCAATACAATTTAAACTAGACTGATCATCAAGATGAATAGAATTGATACAAACAACTTCATATTTGGGTGCAGGCCTGATACGCTCGTAAATTCCTATCAAACAATCCATGGCATTTGTTTGGCTTTTTTACAATTAGATTGGTTTATTTATTTGTTGCTACCTCATTCGTAAAATGGATATTCTGGACGTAACGCGACACATTACTTAAGTGTGATGGAAAAACCGATTAAAATCCACCTGACTTACTTACTTAACAGGTCTCGAACAACCCCGGGGGGTCAGGGCCATAACAAAACGTAGATTACATATTTCGCCAACTAGTTCAATCTTTTGCCATATCTCTCCAGTTGGCTATACCAAGTGTACGCAAGGATTCGTCCTTGATTCGTCAGTTCGACTTACTTATTTACTTATCCGGTCCCGGACAACCCCGGGGGGTTAAGTACATTACAAGACGAGGCTAACATATTTCGCCAACCAGTTCGATCTTTTGCTTTATTCCTCCAGTTGGCAATACCAAGTGAATGCAGGGACTCGTCAACGAGATCAATCCAGCGGAGTCTTCGTTTTCCTATTTTTCGCCTTCCTTCGAATTCGGTTTCGAAAACTCTTCGTGCGGGTTCATCTTCATCCATTCTACTGACATGGACTAGCCAGCGCAATCGCGTTATTTTGATCGGCTTAACTATGCCAATGTCGGGATAAAGCTCATACAGCTCACGATTCATTCGTCGCCGATACTCGCCGTTGCACTATAAGGCTATCAATTTTTCGGAGTCTTTTTCTCTCGCAAACTCCTAGAGATGTTTCGTTTGCTTTCGATAAGACTTTGGATTCTGCGCCATAACGCACGACAGGTTTGATGGTTATGGTAAAGTATTTATTGTGGATGTTTTCGCACAAATAGGAGTGTTGAGACAATTCTCGCTAAGATGAGTTTTGTTTATCCCTATAATTGCGTGATGATATTCCTAAGTACTTGTGGAGAATTGAACTGATGATATGCCTTGGTGGGCATTGAAATAGCTACATTCCCAACTATCCACCATAATACTGAATTTCATACACATGAATATGTATTTCTTTTTCTATTAAAATGTACTTTTCATAGAAAAATTTATTTTTAAGAGTGATTTAATAGTGATTGAGTGAAAAAAAATATTTTTCTTAAAAAAGCTATAATTTTACAAAAGTATCTTTTCTTAAAGATCCATTTAAATTATCGTCCGTTGAGGGCGCCTTAGGCGTGTTGGAACTAACTAGTACATAATACTTATAGCGAAAGGAACTTTGTTCCAACCGGGTGTACCCTGACACCTCATGTGATTTTTTAATTTCAATATTCTATGATTATAATTATTTTCTCAATACATTTGTGTATAATTTTTTAAAAGCCCCAAAGTTTTCAATTCGATCTCACAAAAGTTACGAGTTCTTAAAAATAGTCACTTTTTCCAAACAAGCTAAATTTCAAAACTGCAGAATTGTCACAGTTCTATAAAATTTGCAAATATTTGTCCATTTTGCATATATTCGCAGCATTTTCAAGACATTCATGAATTTTTATTACAAAAGGCAACATTAGTGATAGAAACGCCATATAAGTGCCTCGAAATCTCAAAAAACGTACACAGGAAAAGTCAAAAAGAAGGATTTTATTCGTACACAACGACTTGCACAAATGCAGAAAAGTTTCGAATCAATTTTGCTGAGCAAACATCAAATACGAAAAGTCGGACATTTGTACAAGTAATTTTGTATGCAACCATTTTTTGTTCTGTTTTGACATTTGCTGTGGAAATTTTCGAGTTGTCGCGTTTACATTAATACCGCTATTGAGAATATAATGCGTTGATTTAAAATTAAATTTCTCAATAGTCAATATAGTTAGTTTTTTTTTCTCAATAGTTTTATTGCGCAGAATCATAAGTAGTCGCGCAAACAATTCGAGGGTGCCAAATTTTAAATCTACATTAGATCTAGCTTTTGGCCTAACAGTACCGAAGCGTTTGAAAAGTTATGTCAACTATAACTTGCTCTACAACAGATCATTTAACAATTGATTTAATCAGAGCTGTGTTTTTTTGTTCCGGTGTTATTTTAGAAATTTTGGATTGATACCCCGATTCCATTTGTTAATCTGTATAAAAATTGCGCTGGGTGTTTTGTAATGCGCAAAATAGCGTAGCACATTATAATGCCACCGCTGTTTGTTCTTTCAACTGGTTGATGTTGATACGAGTACTGCAGATGATGACGATGATGTTGATGATGATGGTGGTTTAGCTATTGATTCTGATGCTTTTGTCAAATAGCGGATGTTTGTAATTAATTGATACGATTTTAAAAGCATTTGCAGGCATAAAGTTTGGCTTGTCAACAATACAACTTAGATCGAATCGATTTCAATTCACTTGCATACAACTGAAATTGGCTGTTCCCTTTCCATTGCAGGGGCACCGCAACCATCAAATTAACAATATAATCGTTGGTTAAACCCCTTCCTTTCGAGGTTTCAAATTTAATAGTTACACATGAAATCTAACACTTTTCTTACACTGTGTTCCTCAGCAACAACAAGTTGGAAGATGGGTTTTCAGGTAAATAAGGTACAACTCATTAACGTATGGCCACAATGTTCTATTACACGATTTGTAAGAAAACGTCTAAAGTCTACAAAGAAACATCGTTTCATATTTAGCGGCTTTTTGGGTTTAATGTCTGTATTTGTAACATAACAAAATAACACTTTTATTTTGAAAATCCGTCTAATTTCTTGTTTGTTGTATGGCGGCAATACTCAATGCGCAGATACACAATCGCAGTCGACCATTCAGAGCGTTCCTAAGTAATTAGCGAACTGGTGCTAATTGCAAGTAAATTATTGTTCTCTTTTATGGGTTTGTATGGCAAACAGTACCAATATGTGTGGCAACGATCAAAGAAGGGATGTTTACAATTTTGATGTTTAATAAATTTACATTGTAAAGGCGGCCAAGTAGATTATGCTGTCTGGCAATTATCTGTCAAATTATTAGCTAAAGAGGTTAATATACCATTTATTACAAATATAATATAATGATGAATACATTTTTGCATTGATGCAGTATTAATTCAATAGATCAGTTTAAAGTACGAGAAACGAACAGCAAATACCCTCACACTTAGACCGTTTGCAAGAAATGTTTATGTTTTTAAATCCCACGCTTATGACTGTACGAAAATGCAAATCGTACAGCAACACAGTAAAAAATTACGGGACCAGCATCAAGTTGCGGGAATCGATAGGGACAGCAAACGACGCCATATTTTTTCACGCTCTTTTCACATTTCTCTTCAGTAAGATTCGCCATTTCATAGTGGAAAGATATACGAGCCAACAACGAGCCGAAATTATTAAAATTTACTACCGAAATTTGGAGTCACTGGTCTCAACTTTAAGAGCGCTACGTCCAATTTATTGTCGTCATAATCGTCCTACCAGATCAACAATTGAGCGTCAAGTGGGGAAATTTGAATCCACAGGCACAGTACAAAATGTTCCAGTGCCAGTGAGACAAAGAAGTGCCCGTAGTGTCGAGAATATTGCTGCCGCTGAGGTTTCAGTTCAAGAAAGCCCAAATGTGTCTCTCACACGTTGTTCTCAAGCGTTGGGCATCTCCGAAACAATTACAGTTTGGTGCGGTTTGTGGGCGGGCGGCGTCATTGGCCGTACTTCTTCCGTGATGATCAAGACCGACACATTACTGTACATGCGAATCGCTACCGGTCAATGATAACCGAATATTTTTGGCCCCAATTGGATAATATGGACTTGGAGGACATGTGGTTCCAACAGGACGGCGCCACAAGCCACACAGCGAATGCCACAATCAATTTATTGGAAAACAAGTTTGATGAACGTGTTATCTCACGAAATGGCGCAGTCGATTGGCCGCCTCGGTCGTGGGATTTGACGCCGTTAGATTATTTCCTGTGGGGCTACGTCAAGTCCATGGGATATGCCAACAAGCCAGCGACGATTGATGAACTTCGTACGAATATCGAACGTGAAATTGCAGCAGTATCGGTCGATTTATGCTTGAAAACCGTCGAAAATTGGGTTCAGCATCTGGACTTCTGCAAGCGTGCCCGTGGTGGCCATGCAAAAGAAATCGAGTTCCGTACATAATGGCATCGAACGTACTTTCACAGGAATTTAGAATTTCATTGATATCTAAAACCGGTTTTGTTTTATTTAAAAAAAGTTTCGTAGCGCTCTCATTGAAAAACCCGTTAAATATTAATGTTTGGCCTGCTCGAGAAACAGCAACATTGGATTTGGTAGTAAACGAGGAAAAGACAAAGGTAATGGTTTCAACTAGCAGAGCGTTTTAGGGTTTAGAGTAGAGCGTGATTATGTATAACTTCGAGATAGAGGACAAATTTATTTGTCTCAGATCTGCCGTTTTTCTGTTCAAATAATTGCATCCCTTCCACGATATTCAATGCTGATAATATCAACGATTATTTTATCGATGGTGGCACTGATTCTGAGAGGACATTTTTAATGGTCCCGTGAACAGATTTTGCTAGAATTTATAGAATTGTAACCGCTAAAAACTTTGTTATAAGTTGTAATTGGCATGCAGATGTTAGCTAGTTCTAAAATTATGGGTACTTTTCGATTTTCCTCGGAGCATTGCTAGTTTAACGGACCGTAAGGGAAGGAGAATGGACATGCAACCTTTACAACATACCCTCTAAACTAAATGTATGCACACTTGTAAGCAGATTAACCCATAGAAGTTTTTTCTAAATAGATAATATTCAGTTCATATAACATATAAAATAAAATGATGAATCAGTGCTTGTTTGATGAATGAAATGTTAAATTTTAGTCGAACAAATCAAAGACTTTTAGACTTTGACATGTAATCAGCCTGTTACAGGTTTAAACTTTAAAAGCCGCTGGGTATAAAATGAGATTGCCGCAAAACAATATCTTCACAAGAGCCTCATGCAGAGAGTGAAACGTCTCTTGTTTCTACCGCGGTCACGGTGTCAAGTACATCTGTAATATAATGAGAAATAGCCCTTTTATTGTTCTTTTGTTACACAAACGGCAAATACCTCAACTGTCGAAAAACATCAAACGAATCACGCATATGTGAGCTCCAGTTTAGACACTAATTACTTCTGCAACTGTAGGAGCCCCCTTGTTGAACAATATGGAATGGAAACAATTTTTATTAAATTATAACTTATGAAAGCGTAAAAAAAACCCCCAGAAAACCACAAATGTTTGGTTATAATTTGAAGTAATTTGGAAAATTTGTCAGATGAAACAATAAAAATAAAACGGACTCAATTTCATTGTCTCCCGCAAGAAATGAGTGGCCATATGAAAAGATGATTTGTATAGGATTTACTTTGAATCAGTCAAGAGCGTAGAGTTGCAAACGACGTTTGATGGTAAATTGTTTAAATAAACCACAAAATTATTTTCAATATTGGTACCACATACATACATATGTATGTATGTGCAATAGAGTGCATTGAAAATTTTGTTTTTGGGGGTGGGTTGGGGGCCTCAATAGATGCGCACTCATGCGCCGATTGCGGGGAAATCAAACTTTTTTTATACGAGGATCCTTATAGTCCCCTACCGGCCGTCGAAGTTTAGATTCCTAGTACAAGGTGGCGCAAAAGTAAACTTCCGAAGTTTTTTGGCTGTAATTAAAAAAAAAAAAATGAAAAACTTTGATTCTTCTTGCGGATTATTTTTATTTGGTCTTTTAATTTTTTTTACATCAAGTCGAGAGTATGATGTCATGTAAATGGCCGCCGCCACAGTTGATTGTCATTTGAGCCCTTTTTATGGCATTCTCCATCACTTTGGCCAAAACTTCCGGCAATACGTCCTCACATTCTTGACGGATATTGTCTTTAAGAGCTGCAAGAGTCTGAGGCTTGTTGACATAAACCCGCGGCTTCAAAAAGCCCCACAAAAAGAAGATGGAAATGGGCCTCATCACTCATGATTTTTTTTGATGAAAACTCATCTTCCTCTTGGTGGTGATTAAGGATGGCTTGAGCGTATGTTAGACGCGATTGGCGGTCAGCAGCTAACAGCTGATGCACCGACTGGACTTTGTACGGAAACATCTTCAAATCTTGTACCAAAATTCGCTGTAAAGACCGTCGACTGATACCCATTTGCGTGGCACGTCGTCTGGTCGATGTCGACTGCGCATCCATGACATCCTCGGCTACAGCAGCAATATTCTCTGCAGAACGGCTACTCCGGGGTCTGCCACGCCAGGCAGCATCTCGTGTTGTGCCAGTCTCTTCGAGGCGAGCGGCTAAACGTCGCAGTGTTTCACCAGTAGGCGTTGGACGGCCAGGAAATCTGCGACGAAATTCACGTTGTGCCAAAGTCACCGACCGATTATAAATAGTCAGCAATATTCCGCGTTCTGGAGCAGTGTAGCGTAACATTGTTTATTAACGTGTATTTCGCATGTGTTTACTACACAAATGTCAAAACAGAACTGACATAAGGGGCCAATCGCAAAATTTATAGCATTTTCTGATAGGAGGATTACTTTTGCGCCACCTTGTATATTTGGGTAAAATTTTGTTGTTTGTCAATATGGGTGTCGAACGACGTGTCATGATATGAATAAACAGAAAAATATGTTTTCAGATTTATATAGAGATTTTTTTTCACGGCAGCATTGTAATCTTCGTCAAGCATGTGTTTCTTCCCAAATTTTAATTAGTTTTTCAATTTATGTTTTGGAACGAAGTTCCTTATCGCACGTTGCGGCATTGGGGCTAAATGGAAAAAAATTAAACAACTGTTTATTAACACTATTATACTACAACCCACTATTATCAACAATATTGTTTACTTGAAATCTATAAATCTATACTGTCATCCACAATCATTATTTCCTTAACTTCAGTGGAAAAATATGAGTGGAGTAGTGCCGAAAAGTGGTCTCTCCACAGTCACCCGATTCCCGTTCTCGTCAGCCCATTTTTAGCCCCGTTATTCGAACTTCTTATCCTCTGGAAAAATTTTCAGGATTCACTATTCATGCTGCCAGGCACTTACGCACCCCCGAAATTGTTTCCTTAAATGGTGATTTTTGAATGGAGTAATATTTGTTAACCTCTAAATTTCATGTTGGGCCCCCCACACCGAACTAAACTCCTGCGTACGTTACTGCATCCTGCATATTTCTTCTAACATATTTCTTCTAACATTGCACTTTTCGGTCTTTTCACCCTCTCTCTGCTCACGCTGCCATTTTTCCGCCAAAATATTCGGGTTTCCTCTTTCCTCAGCCTTTTGTACCGAAGTGCCGCCGAAGAGTCGTTGTAACTGACTCTTTCGTTGAGATACGTGCAGCATCTTTTTCATTAGTTGCAATCCAACAATCTTCGTCGTACCTTGGCTCATCCTTCTGCTATTTTTGATGGCCAATTTCAGTCTTTGCAGTAGTTTCCAAAGAATGGGAGATGTGTTTTTCCACTGCGCTTCAGCGTCCCCGGGAGGGTATTCTAGTCTACCAGGAGTGGGGCACACTATATTCGGCGTTAATTCATAAAATTTCAATTAAAATGACGAACGACTGGAACATAAAAAAATGCAAATTTTGAACTTTGACGTGCCATAACTCAGCCATGTCTTATCAGATAGAAATTTGCAGCATATCGACAGAAAGGGCATTCAATTACCTTTCCAAGCATATGCTACCTATCTCGATCGGACTTTTAGGTTGGGCTCCACCAGGGGTTTAAATGGGGCCATACACCGAAAAACACAAAAGTACCGAAGTGTCGCCGCACTCGTTGTAACTGACTGTTTCGTTGAGATACGTGCAGCGTCTTTGTCATTAGTTGCAATCCAACAATCTTCGTCGTACCATGGCTCATCCTTCTGCTATATTTGATGGCCAATTTCATTCGTTGCAGTAGTTTCCAAAGAATGGGAGATGTGTTTTTCCACTGCGCTTCAGCGTCCTCAGGAGGGTATTCTAGTCTACCAGGAGTGGGGCACACTATATTCGGCGTTAATTCATAAAATTTCAATTAAAATGACGAACGACTTGATCATAAAAAAAGTCAAATTTTTAAATTTGACATGCCATAACTCAGCCATGTCTTATCAGATAGAAATTTACAGTATATCGACGGAAAGGGCATTCATTTACCTTTCCAAGCATATGCTACCTATCTCGATCGGACTTTTCGGTTGGGCTCCACCAGGAGAGTAGGAGAGTATATGTACCCTCGCATAATAACAAAGTTTGATGTTCGCGTTATCAGCTCTTCAGTACTCATCGTTTGTGGGCCCCCTCGCCACAACTAAAACTCCAAAACAACGTGGATTTCAGTACACCCTAATGTAACTGTAGGTATGTAGCTCTAACGAACTGAATACAAGAAAAAAGGCCGCCGCCTCCGCTGCCGTTTTAGAAACGCTAATTAAGGTCTGGTAACAAAACACGTTAAAGCAATGAGTTTATTAAGATCAAAACGGAATGGAAACAACATCATTCAACATGGGTTAGATTTGTGAATAAGCAAATGTCTAACCCAGAAGATGCAACAGACATGTGAAATCATAATTTTCAAAATAACAATTTAAAGCGGTTAAAATTACATTTATAGCGTGTAAAATGCTACAGACAAATAATATTTAAGAAAAATGTATTAAACATATCGAGGTAAATGAGTATGAAATGAGCAGACAGACAAATGAACGAATAGACAGACCCATAAACTAACTACAGAATTTCTGTGGAAGATATTCAACTCTTTAAGATGCTAACAATTCGTATTATATGGCAGAGCCATATGATTTGTAGCCAGTCGCATTGGTTAGTCATAACAAATCTTACACATATCGACAGATACTTCAGTGGTCCTCAAACAACAGAGGACAGCGAGAAAATATGCTAAGGATCAATGAATTTGTTGTTACAGCAGTGCTGTCATAAACCATCGGGTGAATTTTCGGCCGACACTGGTCAAACATAAACCTTAAATTTTTCTTAAAAATTCTTAGAAATCCCATTAAAAGTAAATTGTGAACAACCACAATGGTCTCGACTCAATCGGCCGCGTCTGCGATTTTCTTCCTGACGCCAAATAAAAATAACACAGTAATATCATTAGATTACAGGTGTAACAACGAAAAATCGCAACGAAACAGGTAACGACATCATAGAAACAATATGGAACGACAACTCCCTCAACAACTTAATCCTTATTTCAAATCTGACTTCCTTTACACGAATCTCTTTGATCCCTTAATCTCCTTCTTGTGGCTTTGATAGATAATAACATTCACCTTTAAACATCAAACCCAACACACTCTAACTTCTACACTAGCAATCCCTTTTTTTCCTTATACAACTCCTACAACTCCTTAAATAATACTCATAACATTAAAAGGATTTGTATAGTCGACAGCAAATAACTTTCCCTCCACACAGTCCTGTGCCAAGAATTATACAAATCTTGTTAGTTTTTCCTTCAAATATCAATATTTTTTTTTGCATGAATATTTGTGTTATCGCGATTTGCTTTTCCTGTTTCCTGATAATCCTTTCAAGTGTAAACATTGATAGAAAACTCATATTTGATTTGAAGTTGTATGGGAGTATAGAGATATTTTCATAGGATGTTTTTCTCTACTTGTCATTGTGTAAATCCAAATTTTTAAGCTACAAAAATACAAAACCTGTTAAGCATTGAAGATTTTAAGCCGTCAAGAGGAAATTGTAATCCCTTTAACCGGCAACACGTGAGACAGCAAAAGAGCAAAAATATTGAGGAAGTTCTAAGAAACTTTGAAGAATATTTAAAGGGTAATAAAGTTGAGGGGCCGTCGCACAGTGAGGCAGATGGCCTGAAAGGGGGGATTAATTCAGAGATGGTATAATTATTACCTGATTTTGATAAAGATTGGTACGTGATGTTTTCTTGAACTATAGTACTTTCTTATGCTAAATACTGACGATATCTGCTTAAGTTATACAAGGTGTTTGGCACTAATTTTTTTTCTAAATGAAAAACTTAGATTCTGTTTTTTGATTATGTTTATTTGAACCTTTAGAATTTTATTGGTTAAGTTGAGAAGATGATATCGGTTAAATGGGCGCCGTCACAATTGATTACCATATGGGCTCGTTTTATGCCATTTGTGTTCTTAATGATTTGTAAATCATAACACTATGCGACAGTCAAAATCAGGATGGGATGAAACCAACGGGAAATGTTATATCGGTCAAAACCTAGTTATACGTGGCCCGGAGTTTCGCTGGGTCATGTCTACGAATCGAGATATATCGATTTGAAGTTAGTAACTATCATATAGGGGCAATTGTCACCTTTGGTGACATAACTCGAGAACCACTAGTCCGATTTTGCTCAAACAAATTTAAAAAAATTAAAAATTATAATTCCTTTAATCTGTTGATATAACGTTTTTCTATATACTCAACAGTTTTGCCGGTAAAAATAAATGTATGAAGAAATAAAAATTATTTTTGCCTAAAAATTAAATTTTTTTTTTTTAATTCATAAAAAATCCAAAACGGAAAGAAGTGTCAGGTAAAGTTACATAACCTATGAACAAAATGAAATATACATCATGATTTTTTATGAATTTAAAAAACAAAAAAATTTAATATTTTAGGCAAGAAATATTTTTTTTCTTCATACATTTATTTTTATCGGCAAAATTGTTGATTATATAGAAAAACGTGGTATGAACAGATTAAAAGAATTGTAATTCGTAATTTTTTTAAATTTGCCTGAGCAAAATCGGACTAGTGGTTCTCGATTTACCAAAGGTGACAATTTCCACTATATGATAGTTACTAACTTGAAATCGATATATCTCGATTCCTAGACGTGACCCAGCGAAACGCCGGGACACGTATAACTTCTTTTTACCGATATAACTTTCCCCGGTAGTTTTAACCCTTCCCGATCACTGACCCCTACCATTTGTCTCACAGTGTAATGAGCGATGAGGCTTATTTCCATCTGCGGGTACGTGAACAAGCAAAATTATCGCTTCTGGGGCACCGAAAGTCCACGAGTGATGCACGAGGAGCCATTAGCCATGCATGTTACACCATGCATGTTACACTGTTCACGCTGGAGGAGTCATCGTTCAATTTTTTCGAGAACGCCGCTGGTCAAACGACAACAATGGACGGTGCGCGCTATAGGGCCATGTTAACCGAGTTTTTTCTGCCGCAATTCGACGAATTAGGACTGGAGGACATGTGGTTCCAAGAGGATGGAGCAACGGCACACACTGCGCGAGCCGCAACCGATATTCTGAAGGTAGAAAAAACAGAATCGAAGTTTATCAGTTAGAAAAAACATGCGATCCAAACAACTTCGGATGACTTCTTTTGAAACACCTTGTATAATACCTGTCATACAAATGTTACTGTTGATATCATTTTCTTAGAACTTTCAACTAAATTTACCAATCACTTTAGGTCGATGTAATAAATGAAAAAACTACTGACCAATAAAAATCAAAATTAATAGTTATTCATGAGTTCCCCTATAACACAGTGCAACACTAATTTTGGGGTGGACGATTCCTGTGCTAAATGATCACACTAGTGACGGCAGTCAAACCCCCCCCAAAAAGTTAGGCCGCAAGTGTAGCTACACTTTTTTTTATGGGCGTAGCAAGTTTGAATTTTCTTATCCGATACTGTCCGAATTGAGCGAGTGCTTTGATAACATCTCTTCAGTGAAATTTGACCAGGATTATTTTCGTAGAATGTTTCGTTTTCGTATTTGTTCAAAAAGTACCAAAAATTTACGAAAAAATTACCAGCAAGGGATTCAGAATATTTTACGAGTTTTTTTCTTATTAAATTCCACTATGTGATGTCAAAGACCAAAATTGTCTATAAGGCTGTTTTTTTATTCCCTTAAGCTGTCGCCACTTACGACTTTCCAAATAAAACGATCCACACTTAATACTACGCAATGTGGCAACATTTGCCGTAATGGATGAAAAAAATTCAATACGGCAACACGTTCGTAGCCAGTGCTAACAAACACATGGTAGCAGCAGATGTTGTTGTAATTGTAAGCGGACGTTTTATTTTCGTTCATTCGTTTCAGTTGTTGAACTCTACACATATATATAACAACAATACAAGAATACAAAAAGCACAAAAAACAAAATACTTTAATTTGTGACAAAGTGAAATGAAAAATGACAAGGAAAAAATTGCATCACCTGTTTAAACCACTATACCTGGTAGATAATTCTACCATGATCAATATGTATAACATTTACCGAGCGTTGTTGTGAACAATTTATTTCCAATTTTGTTTTCTATCGGAAATTAAAGGCTATCCTTCAAACTTAGAGATGTAAAAGTATACGTAGTCTTCGATTAAACAAAATAATTTAAATGAACTTAAAACGTGTAAGTCATTTTGCAAATTTCGGCTTTTGGGTCTCTCCTTGAAAACATTTTCAATCGCAAGAAATGATAACAAAATTTATCTAAGATAACTTTTTGTTGCCATTTCTTGAAATTTAACATGTGGCAACATTGTCATTGCACAAGTCGGAATTTAAGTGGGAAATTGGAATGCCACTTAATATCGCTTAGCTGTCCCGTACAAACTAAGCTATAATTAACTATAATTAACTATAATTAAAAACACACTTTATCTTTAATTTCAGATGACGTTTCCATCGTTTTTTTAAACAAGGTCAAGAAAACTGCAACAAAATGACCGGAAAAATATCCAAATGTTCTACCAGTTGAACAGATTTCACTAGAGGATTTCTCGGACGAGCATCCTTCATCTTGAATTTGCACATGTTATCTTGAAATTTAAAATTGAAATCTGGAATGGTCCATTTTGAACACACTATGATCGAAAAATACATTGTCAAATAAATATGTATATATTGCTCAAGAATTTTCTTTTTATTGTCCATATATCCTTTAGCCCCATTTCAAAAAATTTCACAAAATTCCACCAAAAGTAAAATAAAAGTGACATAAATATTACATGAGGTGTCAGGGACACCCGGTTGGAACCAAGTTCCTTTCGCTACATATTATGTACTAGTTAGTTCCAACATGCCTAAAGCGCCCTCAGCGGGCGGGCGACAATTTAAATGGATCTTTAAGAAATTATACTTTTTGTAAAATGATAAATTTTTTTTAAGAAAAATTTTTTTTTGTTATAGAACTTTTTTTCTTAAAAAAAAATATATTTTCAGGTCCTTTTTGTACGAATATGTATTATATTTTCACGAAAAGGTCCATTTTTAAAAAGAGGTACTTTTTTAATTAAAAGCTAATATTTTTTTAAGAAAAGGGGTTTTTTAAGAAGAAGTACTTTTTGTTGGAATGTCATAAAAGTATGAATTTTTTTTACAAAGATCTACTTTTTTTAAGAACAGGTACAAGGTGGCGCAAAAGTAATCCTCCTATCAGAAAATGCTATAAATTTTGCGATTGGCCCCTAATGTCAGTTTTGTTTTGACATTTGTGTAGTAAACACATGCGAAATACACGCTAATAAACAATGTTACGCTACACTGCTCCAGAACGCGGAATATTGCTGACTATTTATTTGACCAATAATCGGTCGGTGACTTTGGCACAACGTGAATTTCGTCGCAGATTTCCTGGCCGTCCAACGCCTACTGGTGAAACACTGCGACGTTTAGCAGCTCGCATCGAAGAGACTGGCACAACACGAGATGCTCCCAGGCGTGGCAAACCCCGGAGTAGCCGTTCTGCAGAGAATATTGCTGCTGTAGCCGAGGATGTCATGGAAGCGCCGTCGACATCGACCAGACGACGTGCCACACTACAGAGCAATGATCAAGGAGTTCTTTTTGCCGCAACTTGATGAATTGGGATTGGAGAACATGTGGTTCCAACAGGACGGTGCAACGGCACACACTGCACGTGCCACAGCCGATATGCTGAAGGATGCATTTCCCGGGCGCCTAATCTCCCGTTTTGGCGATTTGCACTGGCCAGCAAGATCGCCTGATTTGACCGTTTCAGACTTCTTTTTGTGGGGCTTTTTGAAGTCGCGGGTTTATGTTAACAAGCCTCAGACTCTTGCAGCTCTTAAAGACAATATCCGTCAAGAATGTGAGGACCTATCGCCGGAAGTTTTGGCCAAAGTGATGGAAAATGCCATAAAAAGGGCTCAAATGACAATCAACTGTGGCGGCGGCCATTTACATGACATCATACTCTCGACTTGATGTAAAAAAAATTAAAAGACCAAATAAAAATGATCCACAAGAAGAATCACAGTTTTTCATTTTTTTTTTAAATTACAGCCAAAAAACATCGAAAGTGTACTTTTGCGTCACCTTGTACTTTTTAAAGAAGTGGTACTTTTTTTAAGAAAATTTACTTATTTTCAGAAAGGCTACTTATCTCAAGAAAAGAAAAGAACAGGTATTATTTTATTTTTTTTGAAAAGTTTCTTTTAGGAAAAGGAATTTTTGTAAGAAACGGTGATTTATTTAAGAGAACCCTTTTCTTCAGGATTCTTTAAGAAATTAGAATTTTTTTTTAGAATTGGTCCTTTTCTCAGGAATAGGTACAGTTTCAAGAATAAGTACTTATCTCAAGAAAAGTTATTTTGTTTCACAAAAAAGGTACTCTTTAAAGAAAAGGTATTATTTTAAGAAAAGGCAATTTGTTATAAGAAAATTTACTTTTTTAAGAAAAGATACTTAATTTAAAAAAATATATATTTTTAAGAAAAGGTACTCTGTGTATGAAAATGTACTAATTTTAAGCAAAGGTAATTCTTTACGACAAGGTATTTTTTTAAGAAAATGTACTTTGTTTAAGATCATGAATAGCTATTTTTTTTTTTTTAAATTTACTTATTTTAAGAAAAGGCACTTATTTAAGAAAATTTTCTTTTTTATACTTCTGTCTCTTTGGCTTTTCTAAATTTACTTTTTATTGGATTCTAAACTACAATATATACTAAATATTGGTCGCAGGTTCCACCTACAAAACTTCCAAGTAAACAAGAAATTTCCCAACATATGTTAGTCTAGACACAAACCAAAGCAAAAGTACCCAATTTAGTTGATAATACTGGGTTGTATAATAATAGTGTTAAAAAAGTGGTTTCATTTTTTTCTATTTGAACGTGCGATAAGGAACTTCGTTCCAATAATACCCTTGTTAAAATATGGAAGAATTGACGTATTTATGAAAACACTAAAGTGTTTACAAACCAAATAAAATATTAATCAGACAGGTCATCAGTATGTAAAGTACATATATGAAATAAATTACTTTGTGACTCATTCGGGTCTTCTCCAACGTCCTCTTCTTTAATTTCCTGGTCCTGAAACCTATGGTTTCTCCATCAATATATCTCCCCAAGTATTGTATTAATGTATTATACGAGTAATAATATTAATTATAATGAAAATAAACCATTTCAGATTTAAATTTTAAGACTTCAAGATTTACATTTTTAAAAAAAAATTTATTTAAATTTTAAATAAATTTAATAAAAAATACTAAAATTAAATATTTTAAATTGGAACAAATTTCGGCAAAATTTTCTTGGTTATTATAAAAGCAGAAACTTCGTACATTACTAACATATAGTGCACTCCACCAGTTGCCGCTAACAGTTCTAAACATATGAAACTACAAAATATTGACAATTTTGCAAATAAAATTTTTTTTCCATTTTTCCATATTTTTTGATGTATCTACAGGGTGGTCCAATTAAATAAAATTTATTTCTTGTGGTTTATTATGGCTTCCATTGAAATAACAAATATTCCCATTATTTATGGGACACGATTTCATTCATGTGGCTGCCCCGGCCCGGCTGGCTTCACAGTAGCTCAACATGTTAGTCCAGTTTCCCCACACTTAGTAGAAGGTTTCTGGTTCTCTCTCGTACGATTTGAGCCTTAGGGGTGTGAATGGGTTCTGGATTATTCGGTTTTTAATAGCACCCCATAAGAAAAAGTCTAAAGGGGCCAAATCGCAGCTCCAAAACGGCCAATTAACATCGGTAAGAAGGCTGATAACACGATTAGCTGTGTGACATGGTGCATCATCCTGCTGAAACCAAAGAGTTCAAAGAGAGTCCGTAATCATGGTTCTGTAGCGCTCGCCGGTGACAGAAATGGCGTTTCCAGGAACAAAAATGGAAATCGAAATTCACACCAAACTTTCACTCTCTGTGGCTGCATTGGCTTCTCGAAAATGATGTGCGTGTTTTCCGATCCGCAGAAGTAGTAGACATAAACGCCAAGATGAAAATGCGCCTCGTCAGAAAAGAGAATTTTTCGGCCAAATTCGATGACCGATTGGAGCTTTTCTGTAACGCTCAAACTGAGACTACACTACACTGCAAATAGTGTAGTGTAGCAGCATATTGCAGGAACCCTGTATATGTTTGCAAGCATTGTTTTCATAATTTCAAGATCTTTTTCCATTTGTGTCTCTCTATTGTGTTACGTCTTTGTATTCAGCAGTTTCCAACAAACAAAACCACATTTTGGTTACAAAAACATATATTATAACCAATATATAATTGTGTCTCCAACATATATAATATTGAATATCAACCACAATGTGTTTGGACACAAGTAAATAATATTTGTGACAACCTACAAATAAGTGGTAGTTGCCGGATCACTTTCTTGTTGAGGAATAAGTAATATGAGCGTATGACCTTTTCATTATAATTCAAGATCCACAATTTGACAGCGATTACGGATTAAGTACCGATTTCTGAAATTTTTTTAGGTTTTTAACGTAAAAAATTTGTAATTAATCAAACTATTATACTTTCAATATATATAACGATTCAATCATCCCTTTCTACCACATTGACGAAAAATTGCATCATTATAATTCTACTTCTCTCGCAATAAAAAACTTTTTAAATTCGATCGCGCTTCCTCGCGTATTGCCGTCACTTCTGAGGCTGATGAAGTCAAACCATTTGTTTCTTATTTTCTTGTCTTACTTTTCATAAAGACCTACATTTTGTTGGCTGGCTGGCTGGCTGGTTCATCAGGCGATGGACCATTAAACGAATTTTCTCACTTTACAACACTTTAAAGAATTCCAATTTGTAGTTGTGTGTTGTTAGCGTCTTTTTTGTTCTGCTGTTCTGTTTTGGTAAAACAAAATTAACAACAAATGTAAACCAGAAAACTACAAAATACCAAACAGATCTAAGATGTTATGCAACATTAGCTCATAGAATTACAATTTGTAGTCGTCGTTGTGTTGTTGTTGTTGTTGAAGTTTTTGGTTGCAGCAAAAAATTCGTGGCAATAAAGAATTAATGGGAGTTCTGTATTCATTTGTTGTTGCTGCTTCTTAGATACTAGAACGTGTAGAACCTAATTTTCTTATGAACATCTGAAGAAAAAAATTTAAGAAATAAAAGGTTAGACAGACAGTTAGACACGACCATCATCATCAACGTTACAGCAGCAGCAGCAGCAGCAGCGACACCAGATTTGTTTTTTGTTGCCTGTGTTGCAATGAGGCTGGAGAGTTATAAAGAAGTCATGGAACGTTAGGTTTTTTGGTTTTGCTTAACACAACCATGAAAATGGAAGGTGGTTATATTAATGCTATTGTTAAGGGGGTTTACACCCACCGATTATGTAGTTTAGATACAATTTCGAAGACTTCCTTGTTTCATTTTGGAAAAATTTCATTGCAATGATACGCACCCTACACCATGCTGAGTTGAAAAAGCAAATGTTAAAAATAAAACTAAAAAAATGATTAAATTTATTAAAAAAAATATCTTAGTTATAAATATATAGGAAGTTGTAATATAGATATATTAAACAAAAAGAAGTTATTAACTGTAGACCAAGGTAAGACAAGAGTTTAATTTCGAGGATAATCGATCTCATATTATTGATTTGTACAGGGTGGGGTTTGAATTGCTTATAACTTTTTTATTATAAGATAGAGAAACATCAACCAGGAGACGTTCGACACAACCTCGCCTCTCGCGAGCGTCGCTGCAGAGAACTTTGCATACAATAGGAATGTTTCCATACAAGATTCAGCTTGTCCAAGAATTGAAACCGACAGATTACCAGCAACGACTTGATTATGCAGTTTTTTTGCGGCGAAAAGCAGAACAAAATCATAATTTTGTTCATAATTTAATTATGAGCGACGAAGCCCATTTCCAATTAAGTGGGTTCGTTAATAAGCAAAACTGCAGGACATGGGATACGGAAAATCCGAGAGTAGTTCAACAGCGAGAATTACACCCACCTAAGTGTGCGGTGTGGTGCGGTGTTTCATCGGAAAGGATAATTGGTCCTTATTTTTTTGAAAATGAACACGGGGTCGCCGTTTCCGTCAATGGTGTCAGATATCGGACAATGTTGGACATTTTTTTAAGATGGAGCCACAGCCCACACTGCCAGGCACATAATGGCTCTTTTACCGATATTATTTTTCATAACTAAACTAAAAATATTCCCCATTTATGTGTTCCCCGATGTGTTAACATCTCGATTTCTATGAACACATTAGTAAATGTTACATTGGGAAATAACAAAAAGGATAGTCTTTGTGCTGAAGGGTCATTTGCTATTCTGCTTTCATACATCTGATTTAACATTAGATGTAATATTGTTAAAATAAATAAAGCAATATTTAGCTCATTGAAATAATTGTTTTTGTTTTGTCATAAAAAGAGTGACGACAAAAAGTATTGAATATTAACATGTTACAAAAAAATGATAGAAACACTAGCCCAACTGATTTGAACTTTTTTGTGGAGTGCATTTTTCTCTTATGCCAAAGTTGGTTTACTTTTGTTTGTACACAACCAATGGTCGCCTTCAATTGCTGTTATTTAAATATTTTCTCCATAAAAATCACATAAAAACGTTTTAATTTTCATACGTAAACACTTTCAAAATATCAAATAAAACACACGCATTTTGTAAATGACACTTTTTCCAATTTTGTATACATTTTCATTATTATTCAAGCAGCTGAGTTGACACAATACAGGAACTGAGCAAAACAAATTGCCTATTGTTTTTGGCTTGTTGTATTTTCATTTTATTTTGTTTTTTGATTGTCGTACTGCATCTGCCATTAAATTTCTAGCATGAATAGTATAGAGAACTTATTGCGCTCTTTTTCCCCTCTCATGTAGAGAGTCTGAGTAAAGGAGCATAAACAACTCTTATTCTCGTTATAGAATATTTCAATATATATGAGTAAAAGAGCATAAACGAGTCTTATTCTCTTTATAGAATATTTCAATATAAATGAACCATTTCGACAATGTTGTTACCTAACACAATACAAAAAGATAAATGTTTCAAAAGGCATCAACGTTTCACATCAAAATTATGAATGGACCAAGTTATGACAAAAAAGAGAGTAATTCATTTTGAATCATTCGCCAGATGTCGCCAGTGCTTCTGAGTCATAAAATTCGTTCCATGAGTCCTCTATACTATTCAATACTCTTTGGCGACGACGACCTAATTGTTTGTTAGCTGCCGCTATATCAATACCATCATACTTATTTTCAGACAGAGATTATTCTCGTACAACAACGACGTATGTGCTGCTAACGCTGTGTGTTTTTTGTATGTGTTCACTTTGATGGATTGCCCCACCCGTGCCACTAGATGTTAACACATCAAAAATCCATACTTTTTTTAAGCATTGATTTTAATAAAAAAGGGCGGTTTTACAGAAAATTAAAAAAGTTAAATTGGTCCACAACTATCTTAATTTTAAATATATCGAAAAAATATATGACAATAAATAAAAAATAAATCAAAGAAATTATCAAAATTTAGGCCAAATTAAGATGAGAGTACAATGTTCTAGGCTCCTCAATCTCATATTTTGTTCGTTGTAGAACAGCTCTAATATTCAGAAAATTTTAACCGATAACAGTCAATAGCTTGGTCAGTTATCGAGACTTTGGAAGTTTGAGTTTCAATAATCGGTTACATTTGTAAAAATGTATTATAATTAAAATTAAATTTTACAGAAAATCTCAAAATAAAGGAAAGCTTGTGAAATATTGGTCGATAACTGTCTTAGTATAAGTATATCGAAATGAGAAATATCGATAAATTAAAAATAAAACAAAGAAATTATAATATATAAGCAAAAGTAAGGTTGGAATATAATACACGTATTTTAGTCTCCTCGATCTCATGTTTTTGATTTTTCAGAAAATTTTAGCCGATAACAATCGATAGCGGTTAGCTATCAAGGTGTTGGAAGTTTGAGATACAAAAATCGGTCACATTTATATACATTTGTTTTAATAAAAATGTAATTTTACAGAATATCTCAAAATAAGGGAATGCTAAATATAACAAACGCTGAAATATCGATAAATAAAAAACAACCCACGAAATTGATTAAATTCTATGCAAAGTTAAGGCAACAGGACTATATTTTAGGTTCCCCGATCTCAAGATTTTGATTTGAAGAACACCTCAATTTTTAGAAATTATTAACCGATAACAACATAACATATTTAAATATTTATTTTAATATTTAAATATTTATTTTAATAAAACTACACTGTTACAGAAATTCGCACATATTGCCAAGAATAGTAACAAATTTGTCGATAACTGTCTTAGTTATAAATATATCGAAATTTGAAATATCGATAAATAAGAATATTACGGAAAAATGTGTACATTTAGACAACAGTAAAGCAAGTGTACAATATTCAAGGCTGTTCGATCGCATATTTTTGATTTGAAAACACCTCAAATTTTCTGAAAAACATAACAGCTAAAAATCGATACCTTGTTCAGTTTTTAACCTTGTTTAATTTTAATAGAGAAGCGATTCTTACAAGAAATCTCAAAATACGCGAAAAATTTGTGAATAAATTTGATCGATAACTGCCTTTGATTTCAAGATAATAAAAGTTGAAATATCGATAAATATAAAATCAAACGAAGTTAGTTACTAAACTCACAAAAAACTTAGAGCCAGAGTAAAACGACCAGAATTTACAAAAATATTAACAGATAACAATCAATAGAACAACAAATAAAGCGAACAACAGACTTGTCATTCATGAGCATGAACATCAGCTATCGTTGATATTTATTGGCGGGTTATCGCTCTTCTTTATACCAAATACGAATGTAATCGTAGTTGTTCTCATCACTATCATGTGCACAAAATTTTTTGGTAATATTTGTTCAAATTCATCAGCCAGATAAAAAGTTATCGACCAAGACCATGCTTATAAATGACAGGTCTGTGGTTCGCTTAACAACTTGGGATATAGGTAGTCTGAGAATAACAAATCGATAACATTTTTAAAAAGGTGTTGTAATAAAAATAGAATTTTTCTTGATTCCAAAATTGGTCGATAACTGTCTTAGTAAGAAAGATATCGAAAATTTAAATATCGATAACCAAAAGAAAAAGAAAAACCTGATAGAATTTAGACCCAAGGTAAGTTTACTATATAAGAGACCGATCCATATCGTATTTTTGATTTGTGAAGTACCTCACATTTTCAGATACGTTTAATCGCTAAAAATCAATAACATTTTTAGTTATTGAGACGTCGGCAGGTTGAGATTAAAAGATCGATCAAAAATTTTAAAAATGTATTTTAATAAAAACAGAAAATGCCAGAGTAACCGAAAAATACTTACTAAAATTGATCAATAAGTTGAAAAATAGATTAATAGAAAATATCACGAAAAATTTATTAAATCTAGACAAATTAAGGCCGGTGTACAATATCACAAGTCTATGGTTCGCTTAACTTACAAATCGCCGTCTTGAACAGCTCAGCCGGTAGTTCATCAGCACCTGCGGCTTTGGTGTTACAAACCCATTGACAAACAAAACTGGCATCACACAAATGTTACACCATCATCATTCTATTGTCATGTTTCTCTAGCAATAAACTTCGAATAAGATCCGTGCTCCTTTTTCTACCCAACGTAATGAGTTTGAATAAAATGCTTGGATTTTTCTGCAGCACTTAATTTTTCCCTCCGCCTTCTCAATTGGTTTCATGTAACTATGGCACGTTTTCATCGACGCTTGGGATTTTTCGCTTAATATGAAACCATTTCTGTCGAATTGTCGGAAAAACGATATCTTCAATATGTTTTGTTTTTATTTTTTCCAAGTTGTAAAAATGTAGGAATGTTATATAATTCACACTTGTGACCTTTATTTCGTACCTTGGAAAATTGGTGGATTTTATGAATTTACAGCTGTACGATCTTGGAGTTATCTTTACCACCACAAAGGATCCACTTATGCTAGACGGGGTAATTGGTGATTTATGGCGGTTAAGGAAAAAAATAAGATTCAACATTTGTACGGTTCACGGTGGATGTTTTATGAGAAGCTATTTTAAAGATGCCTCATTATAAGCAAATAAATTAATAAAGTTGTTAGGCCAACATATTGTTCTCATACCTAATTTTGATGTATTCCTCTGCTACAGTAATAGTTATAATTTCTCATAAGAAATTTATGAAATATTTTCCGGATTTATGACCTTTTTTTCCTTGAGAGTTCAGAGTAGAGGTGTGATATGATTTGAAATTTGTAACGGTCAATGACTAAAAACACAAGGAATAATGAAGTGCATTTTAAAAAATAATCATTTATACTAAAGGTCTAGTGGGTAACACATAGCAATGTCAAACCTATGAATTGGCATACAGAATAACATTAGAAATAAATTAGATACATTTCCAATTTAATGCAAGCGTATCCCAGTAAGAATGCACTTTGTCATTTTACCATTAAAACATTTATGTTTTGAGGTAGTTGTGATTTTTTTTATTAACCTATAAAGAAGACATGTTCCGATTAAGTATGAAATTAAATATCCGTCAAAGAGCCCACACGCCTCTGCTCATGAAATTTTCTGTGACTTTTTCACACAGATGTGGCATCTGGAGACATGTCCTGAAGGGTGTCTCACTATGATTGCACTTTTTAAATTTAACGTAATTTGTTTGCGGGCAAGGGGTAACTATGAAATTGGGCAGCTGTCACATATGTATATTCCGATTATTGAAGATGTAGCGCTTTAGGAAAGAACAACGCGTTATAATTGTGAAATTTGATTACAAAAACTTGGAAAGTTGCGATGAGACCGCTCGCAAACTTCGGAGAATTTTCAGTCGAGAAAGTGCTGTTAATGCGCCAACCATTCGAAGAGGGGTCAACATATTTTACGAGACTCGACCGGTTATGGACAGTAGGACTCCTGTGCGTCAACGTACCGGTCGGTCTCTTGAAAACATTGCTGCTGTAGACGAAGGTACCGCCGAAACCCCGAAAACATCAATTCAGCAGCGTTCTCGACAACTTCAAATATCACGAAGTACTACGCAGCGTATTTTGACAAAAGACCTGCTCCTTCATGCGTAAAAAATACATCTTACTCAAGAGGTCAAACCAGCAGACCATGGAAAGCGCCGGAAATTCTTTCAATGGACATTAGAGCAAAGTGAAGTCAAAGCCAATTTTTGACAAAAAAAAAACGTCATCTTCTCGACGAAGCGCATCTTCATCTGAATGACTTCCTCAATACACTAAATTGACTAATTCAGGGCTCAGAAAATCCTCATGCAATCCATGAGAAACAAATGCACCCACAACAAAAAAATGTCTGGTGCGGATTTTGGTCAGGTTGTCTGATTGTGCCTTACTTTTTTGAAGATGAGGCCGAACTTGCAGTGACTGTGAATGGCATTCGTTACGGCAATATGATATCTTTGGGCCTTAACTGGACAGCATGGATCTGGACGACATATGGTTTCCGGAAGACGGCACCACCTGCCACACCGCGCATGAAACAACCGATTTAGTGCAGCAATGATTTTCAGAAATAATTATCTCAAGAAATTGTGATGTCAACTGATTACCAAGATCATGCGATTTAACATCGCGCGATTTCTTTATTTGGGGTTTTGTAAAATCTCGGGTTTATGCGAATAAACCAGAATCAATTCCCAAGCTCAAATTCGAGATTTTACGCGTCGTCGCTGAGATACAGTCACATCTCTGTGAAAAAGTCATGGAAAATTTCATGAAAATGATAATGGCCTGGCAATAGAGCCGTGGGGGTCATTTGACGGACATTTTATTCAATACTTAATGGGAACAAGTCTTGTTTTCAATCCTATAAAAAAAAATCATAACTATCTAAAACGTGTTTTTATTTTAAATTAAAAAAGTGCATTCTTATTGAGACACCCTTTTTTTAGTGGTTTGTAAACATATTATTTTCGTGTGTAAACATATTCCAGAAATACTGACTTTTAAGCTTGTATTCATTAACTAAATATTACTACCAATGATAAAAAATCACATGTGGTATCAGGGGACACCCGGGTGGAACGGGGTTCCATTTCGCTATATACTATGTACTAGTTAGTTCCAACACGCCCAAGGCGACCGTTGAAAAATACGATAATTTAAATGGATGTTTAAGAAAAGATACTTTTTGTAAAATTATATACTTTTTTTAAGAAAATATTTTCTTTTTTAAAGAATGTATTTTTTTAAATATATTTTTATATATTTTCCCGTAAAGGTCCTCTTTTAAAAAAAGGTACTTCGCTTATTAAAAGCCAACGTTTTTTAAGAAAAGATACTATTTTTAACAAGAAGTACTTTCTGTCAGAAAAAGCCATAGGAGTTTAAATTTTTTTTACAAAGTGGTACTTTTTATCTCAAGAAATGAAAAGGTACTAGGGCGGTACAATAAGGCCGTGACTTTTTAACTGAAACACAGTTTTTTTTGCAAAAAAAAAATATTTTTCAACATAATCTCCTCTTACCTCAATACACCTAGTCCAACGTTTCTCAAATTTTTCTATCCCTTCCAAAAAAGAGGATTTTTCGAAGTCCATAAAATAGGCATTTGTTTGATCAATAATTTCATGGTTGGAGCTAAATCGCTTTCCACCGAGCCATTTCTTTGGGTTTGGAAATAGGAAATAGTCACTGGGGGCTATAGCCGAAGAATATGGTGGATGAGGTACCAGTTCGTAGTTCATGGTATTTTGCCTTTGAGACTTCACACGTGTGCACCTGTGAGTTTATGGTCAATTGAGAGCAAACGCGGCACCCATCTCACAGACAGCTTTCTTAAATCCGGAGAATATGGCGGGTGAAATACTAATTCGTAGCCCAATTCCAACAACTCCACAAAATCCTTTGAAATTGTCACACGATTAAGTTTATGGTCAATTGAGAGCTAACATGGCACCCATCTTGCAGACGGCTTTCTTAAACCCAACTGATCATTTAAAATTGAAACCCCACTGCTATATGAAATGCCTATGGCATCAACAATCTCACGCACTTTTACTCTTCGATCGGCCAACACCATATCGTGGATTTTTCCGACATTTTCGGGTGTATTGACCTCAACTGCCTGTCCAGAATGTTCAGCGTCATTTGTACTTGTGCGACCACGACGACAGTGAGTAAACCACTTTTTTATCATTGAAATCGATGGTACAGGGTCCCCATATTATTTGTCAAGCTTTTCTTTGGTTTCCAAGTTTTTGAGTTTTTGGTTTTTTCCAAAATAAAATATTTGATGAGAACTCGAAATTCACTTTTATCCATTTTTAAAAAACTGCACGAGATTGTATGTTTGTATGTTAAACGCAAAGTAAATGACGGAACTTGCTACAAAATTTGACAGTAGTCTACTAACAGGTGGTACTTGATGGGAGCAGTGTTGCATTTCATATAACTATGAGGGAAGTTCGACAACTAACGGACGTATTGATCCGCCCTCGTATTATTTGATTTTTAAGAAAATGTACTGTTAAGAAAATAAATTTTTGTAACAAAAGGTATTTTTTGTAAGAGAATGTATTTTTTTGGAGAAAAGGTTATTTTTAAAGAAATGGGAATTTTTTTGAATTTATCCTGTTTTCAAGAATGAGTAAATTTCTAAGAGTAGGTACTTATCTCAAGAAAAGTTATTTTGTTTCACAAAAAAAGGTACTCTTTAAAGAAAACGTAGTTTTTTAAGCAAAATGCAATTTGTTGTAAGAAAATGTACTTTTTTAAGAAAAGGTACTTATTTAAAAAAAGTACTTTTTTGTGAAAAGTACTTTTTGTAAGAAAATGTGTTTTTAAGCAAAGGTATTTTTTAAGATAAGGTATTTTTTTAAAAATATAATTTTTTTGAGAAAATTATTAATAACTTTATGTTTGAAAATTTTCTCTTTTTAAAAATGGCGCATATTTCAGAAAATTTTGTTTTTTAAACTTCTTCCACTTTGGCTTTTCTAAATTTACCTTTTATTCGGTTCAAAATTAAAATATGTAATCAGGCTCCTCCCAGTAGACAAGAAATTTCTTCCCATATGTTAGTCTAGACACAAACCGAACCAAAAATACGAGTGTAAGAGTAAGTGTGCTGTCAAATGTAAATCCATGCTCAGGGTTGTATTTCATGGATTTGCCAGTCTTGCACATCGGCTTTTCTAAATTTAATTTTTATTGGGTTCAAAACTACAATATAAACTAAATATTTGATACAGGCTCCACCTAGAAATAAGTGAGACATCTAGTTAGTGTAGACACAAACCAAAGCAAATGTAAACAATATAGTTGATAATAGTTGTTTACTTGGTTTGTGTCGATATATAGTAGATAATAGTGGGATGTAGCATAATAGTGTTAAAACAAAAGTTGTTTAATTTGTTTTTCATTTAGCCCCCATCCTGCAATGTGCGATAAGGAAGTTCTTTCCAAAAACATGCCGTATCCTGGCAATATCCCCACATATCTGGATTATTTATTTTTAATTCATATGTTTGTAATATTTTTGAGTAATTTCTTTGGATTATTTTGTTATTAAATATTTTTGATTAATTTCGAAGAATTATTTTGTCATTTGGAGTCGACATGTTAGTCATCGATAAAACGTCGATTACGTGAATGCCTCCAGATTCTAAGAATTGTTGCATACAGTTCCACTAATGTTGTCATTGACAGGAACGAGAATGTTTGTCAATAAAGCGATGGCAGTCATACGAGTTTGGAATATTGATAAGCTTTTGCTCTTACATCATGCTCTTCCACATTTCAGCTACTTTCTCATGCGGCAGCCACATTTGTTGCTGGCATTAACCTTAATAAATATTTAATAATATTTACACAAAGGATCAACATACATTACAACACGTAGTCATATGATTTCTCATAGGGGTTTTGTGGAAAACCTAAACACATTCCATTGAATGGCATGAAAATCCAAAGTTGACACTATTACAATAGTAATTACATTACATGGTGGGCAAGAGAAAAAAAAATTATGAAATTCCCTGGAAATGCCAAGCAAGTGTAGAGGGGTTATATGACATAAATGTGATAAATAGGGAAATGTGATAAGAACGTGCGAACGTGGAAATCACCTGCTTCTGGTACGGACTTTAAATATTTCCTTTCATTCAAATTTGTATATGAATTACTTAAGTTGTACTTTTTTCTTTTTCCCCTGAAAATGTGTCATTATAATTAATATCCTTTTATATGCCCTGCACGATCGTCATCATCATTAAAAAATTATATCGGTACCCATAGACACCTGTATATTGTTGGTTATGAATTTGTACGACATAATGAGAGTCCTTTTGACAGACAAGTGACAAATCCTTTTCAAAATTCTTACCAAAATATGACACATTTTGAGGAAAATTAGATCAATTTGAATTATTTCACCATGACAGGCTTTCAAATGAATGATCGTTGTTTGGACCCTTTGGCGTTTGACATTGCAGCATTTTAACACGTTTTTGGTTAAAGAAAATCCTCCCTCAAACCCAGAGATTCTTATCTTTTCTCAGTCTGAATTCAATCCAGCAATTACTACTTAAATTTTCCTCTACCTTAGATGAAACACAAAACATAATTAATAATTTTTCCTAGAATTTCAGTTTATTTTTGTTTTAAATAAATTCATATTTCTATTCCTTTTTGATTATACATCACACTGTTGAGTGTCCGTCCATCATTTTACACTAGAGTTTTCAAAATACTCGTAGCATTAATGGTAGTGGTGGGTTTGCCAGTTATAGAATTCGGTTTTTCGAATTTTGTGTAATTTATCAAAAGACAGAGAGTTTACATCAACTTGTCAAAATTTGTGACAAGTTGTTATCGCTTTAATGTGATCAAGAGTTTTTTTTTTTCTCTATCCATCTCAGAGCGATTAGAAACGCCTGACAATGTAATGACCACAATGACGTTATACTTTAAGCCTTTCTTTGTTACTACAACTGTCAAACATAAGGAGGGGTTTCTTTTTGTTTGGTATTGGGAAAATACCTTGTGGAAAATTATATATATTAAGAGAAGTTTATAAAAGATAATTTGGAAAATGATTTTTGAGATAATATTTTTCAGTTTAATTAAAACAATACAAAGTTTGTTAGAAAGAAACAGGTGTAAATTGAATGAGCGCTTGGTTGGATTGAAGTAAAGTATGACAGTACATAATCTTTCTAAACTATCCATTAGTGATACCAACAAAAATATCAGGAAAGGGGGATATTGATGCTTTAATGGCCACTTTTTCAGTCAATGTTGATCTCCGTTTCTTAGTTAAATTATGGTTAAACATCTAATTTTGTTTTTCAGTCAATGGTTATCAATGATTTAACCACCCAATGTTGGTTAGTTAACTTGTAGTCAGACCCATAAGATTTTGACAATCATATTACTGACTGTCAAAATGAGATATGTAAGATTGCATAAAATACATGTTTCAGGTTTGAGTATTTGTAAATATACTTTGAGCCTAGCTCGTTAAATTGTTGCGGTAACATTATTTTTTACACATTTTTGATAAAATGACTTCGATTTCATGCATTTACTTCTTATTTTACATAATTCCATTTGGTTGCTCCTCTTTGTTGTTTTGGTATTTAGCCCAACACAGATGTTTTCTCCAATAAGAATAAAAGGGTTGCCATAATCGTTAACAATATGACGGCTTACTTTAACGTGGCACTGAAAAACAAAATGCAAAGTTAACTTCTAATTATCTTTCAATTACGAGTAAGTAATCCGATAGTTAACTACCCAATTAAAAACTGGCCAGTAGGCGGACACAAATATTGGACTGCACGCACGTAATATAAAACCGTGGACTGCACGCACGTAATATATAACCGTGTTTAAGAAACATCACTATACTATTTCATAGGTAGAGGGTGTCCCAAAAAAAGTGCACCACTGAATTTAAAAATTATCAATTAAATTGAAAATTGTGAAGAAAAAGTAGGAATGATAGAAATTTCAAAATGCTGCCGTGAAAAAGAAATTCTCTACAAAATTTTTGAAAATATGCAAGGGCTGTCCCAAAACTAGCCGACCTGACGTATAGATGGTGCCAGTAGTTTGAAAAAAAACAATCAATGAATGTTCGAAATCACTGGAGATATGTTAACACATTTTGTTTACACGGTACCTGTTCGATTTCTATGAACACATTATAAAATTATACATTCGAAAAACACTAATTTTCGTGCTGAAGGCTCTTTTGCTATTGCACTTTCCTTTTTCTTACATCTGCTTTAACATTATAAAAAAAATAAATAAATGGTTTCCCATTACATCCCATGGAGGGGCCGGGGAGAACTTCTCACAATCACTGAGCTGTGCGCTTTCCAGTTTTCACTCACTGATTGGGACCTACAGTTTTACACCGATTCCGAACGGTATTTTGAGAAGCTTTTTCATGGCTATATACTCGATAGTGTCGCCGTCACTATGCGAGGTGACCGCCGCCGAAAGAAATTTGAAGGTGGTCAGAGCAGGGTTCGAACCCAGGATCTTATGTACAAGAGCCGCGCACACTAACCATTGCACCAGCGACGGCCATTAGATGTAATAAATATTGTTAAAATAAATAAAGCAATATTTAGCTCATTGAAATAAATGTTTTTGTTTTGTTATAAACAGAACGACGACAAAAAGTATTGAATAGTATAGAGATCTTATGTAGAGACTCTGAGTAAAACAGCATAAACGAGTCTTATTCTCTTTATACAATATTTCAATATAAATGCACTATTTCGACAATGTTATTACATAAAACAATACAAAAAGCATAAACGTTTCAAAAGGCATCAATGTTTCACATTAAAATTATTAATGAACCAAAATATGACAAAAAGAGAGTACTACGTTATGAATCATTCGCCAGATGTCGCCAGTGCTTTTGAGTCATACAATTCGTTCCACGAGTTCTCTATGCTATTCAATACTCTTTGGCGACGAGGACCTGCTTGTATGTTCGCTGCCGTTACAGCAATACCATCCTACTTATTTTCAGACAGAGACTATTGTTGTACATCAAACACGTATTGGATGGTAACGCTGTGTGTTGTTTGCATGTGTTCACTTTGAGGCACGAGTACTATAGATGTTAACACGTCAAAAATATTTTGGAAAAAGTGGTAACCTTGTAAAATATATGGTTTAAGTTACAAGGCGCCGCATTGTTTAGTATTTTTATTTGTGCCTTCAACAGTAAACCATCTCAGTAAATTTGTAAACATGGTAAAGGTTGGTTACCACTATAATGTTCAATAGTTCCATTTGATAGATCTCAGTCCAAGGTATATTAAGGCCGAGCTAGATTTTTCTCGGGGGAAGTTTGCTCCTTCGATGACGACTGTAAAATATTGGGTAGCAGACCTTAAATGAGCCTGTACGAGCTGCCAAGACGAACACCGTAATGTTCTACCAATGGAAGTGTCCACGCCAGACACGGTTAAAAACACCCAGAAAATGGTATTGGATAACCGTCGGCTGATTGTGCGTGAGCTAGCTGAAATGATAGGCATTGCCAAAAGTGCTATACATCGTATATTGACCGAAGATTTGACCATCAGAAAGCTACACACATGGTGGGTGCCGCGTTTGCTTTCAATAGAGCAAAAACAGCTTCGTGCAGATGTTGCAGCAGAGTATTTGCCGATGTTGCACCGTAATAAAGCCAAATTTTTGCCTCAATTTGTATTCATGGATGAGACATGGGTCCACCACTTCACACCTGAGACAAAGGAACATTCAAAGCATTGGACTGGAATGGGAGAATCGTGCCCAGAGAAGGCGAAGACGGTTCCATCTGCAGGCAAGGTCATGGTGTCTGTGTTTTGGGATTCGTATGGAATAATATTATTGATTATCTTCAGAATAGAAAAAACATCAACGGCGAATATTATACTAATTTATTGCATGAGTTAAGTGATGAAATTGTGGAAAAATGCCCAATTTTGACAAAAAAAAAAGAACGCGTTGTTTCTTCAAGACAATTTTCCATTTCAAACATCCACTATTGTGATGGCCAAAATTAATGAATTTAAGTTCGAATTACTTCATCTTGTACCTCATTCGCCAGATTTAGCTCACTATTTTGTATTTCAAAACATTTTTTTTGTATTTCAAAACATGAAAAAATGGCTCGATTCCAAACTTGAAAAATCGCTCGGTGGTTTTGGGACTACCCTTGTACTTAAAATTGTTTTTTTTTTGTACCGCAGTTGAAAATTAACATTGAAGAACAATTCAAACAAATGTACTCGTGAAATTACTTAGTAAACTGTCTATATACTTCGTTTACTTTATGGGCATTTTGTTTACCTTTTTATTTAAAAACGGAATGTTTTCTGAATTATTTTGTGAAATTTGTAGTTCATCAAATTTTGTACTGTTTTCTGAACAAAATTGATTAATTGTTATCACAACACCAGTTGACGATTCAATCTACCTTCATTCCGAAGAAATTAAGCAGTGAAGTCACACTTTGACTGACTTCCAGGGAAAACAAGTGAAATCTATTTTCCAAAATCAAGTCACATATTTGGCCAGAAAATCTAATTCTAAATGAAATAATTACCACGAATTGCACGTGATTTCTCAGCAAAGAGGCCAACTAAAAAACGAAAAAATAAAATAAAAACTTTGTATCCGAAAAATCACATCAAGCCAGACAACATGCACGTTCGTACAACTGCACAATTCCCAAGAAATTCAAATTGAATTGAGCCCAGATACACAGAAACCACAATGAGATAAAGTCATAAATAAATTTGAACTAAAAACAGAACAGGAACTGGGTGAACACAGAAAAAACACATACACACAGAGGAAGATACAAATGGTTATGAAGATTATGGCATGAACAGCTTCACAAGAAGCCAGTCTTCTTCCTGGCCTGGCGACATCAATGAATTGAAAGAATCTAAAGATGGGACACTAATGTTAAGATTTGAATTCAGGCAGTGATATCATGAAAAGAGCAACTACAACTGTAATACTTTAGAATTTGTATTAAACAGAAGTGGTAGTGAATGCATTTTTATACGGTCGTAATGGCCCAAAAATGAATCCACAGATATCGGACATACTATCATCACAAAATAACTGCTGCTATTGGGTAAACCGCCGCCCTCAATAACAGGAAACACAAGTCCAGGGCAAGACAACCACAAAGATGGATACAGATTGAGTTATAAATACCTACACATTTCTTTGGTGATATAATGTTGTGTGTGTGTTTCTTTTTGGGGGGGTTTATCAAAAGATAAGGAACTGAATAAAAGCCTTAGTCTACAGCTTCGCCATAGGTAGTCAAAATGATTTCTTGCTTTTTGGTTATGACCTACCAGAATGCTATGAATGGCCAATATGAATTTGTGTGTGCTGGTTAGCTTGACTTGAGTATAAGTCACGTACTGTTTTGTGGCTGGTTTTTTTCCCCCAAGAATGTTACTCGAGTGTCGTCCATCGTTGTTATCACTTACAAGACATCCCAACAAAATCCTGAGAAGAAAAGGTGGCAAACACATCTAAATAATGTATCAAAACATACAGAAATTATTACACAATCAAACCCTGAGTGATGGAGGGATAGAGAGACGCTTACGAGTTTGGCCTATACTTATGTTCTCTACAATGTATATCCTCATTTGATTGTATGTTGTTTTTTGTTTTCACAACAAAATACCCAAACATTGAGTTTATGACTTGATCTTACAAAGATGTTAAAACATGTACATTCACTCACGTCAGTTATACAGGTGAGTCTCACAGAATGCGGAAAAATACAATATTCGTGAAGGTTTGAAAACTTCATAAACTTTTGAACTTCACTCATAGTTATATAAATATAAACATTATTCATGTCATATGTCATCAGTATATAGACTACTTTAAATTGTAAGGAAGCTGCGTCATTTAGTTTATGGTGGACGGGCAGACAGCCTCTCGAATTTCAACGATAATGGATAAAATTGAATTTCGAGTGCACATCCAGCATTAGTTAAGAACGGAAACCAAGGAAAAAGGCCTGGCAAATGGTCTGCGAACTCTCCACCATCAATTTGACATACTTAAAAAAATCACACGAGGTGTCTGGGGACACCCGGTTGGAACGAAGTTCCATTCGCTATGTACTATGTACTAACGGGTTTTTCAACAAGAGCGCTACAAAAGTTTTTTTAAATAAAACAAAACCGGTTTTAGATACCAAGGAAATTCTTTATTCCTGTGAAAGTACGTTCGATGCCATTATGTATGGAATTCGACTTCCTTTGCATGGCCACCACGGGCACGCTTCCAGAATTCCAGACGCTGAACCCAATTTTTGACGGTTTTCAAGCATAAATCGGCCGATACTGCTGCAATTTCAGGTACGATATTCGTACGAAGTTCATCAATCGTCGCTGGCTTGTTGGCATACACCATAGACTTGGCGTAGCCCCCCAGGAAATAATCTAACGGCGTCAAATCGTACGACCGAGGCGGCAAATCGACTAGGCTATTTCGTGAGATAACACGTTCACCAAACTTGGTTTCCAATAAATTGATTGTGGCATTCGCTGTGTGGCTTGTGGCGCCGTCCTGTTGGAACCACATGTCCTCCAAGTCCATATTATCCAATTGGGGCCAAAACTATTCGGTTATCATTGAGCGGTAGCGATTCGCATTCACAGTAATGTGCCGGTCTTGATCATCATGGAAGAAGTTCGGCCCAATGACGCCGCTGGTCCATAAACCGCACCAAACCGTAATTTTTTCGGGATGCAATGATGACTCATGGATTACGTGTGGATTGCTGTCTGACCAGCCTTTCAGCCAGAAATGAGCCGACCATAAATTGGACGTAGCGCTCTTAAAGTTGAGGCCACTGACTCCAAATTTCGGTAGTAAATTTTAATAATTTCGACTCGTTATTGGCTCTTATATCTTTCCATGATGAAATGGCAAACCTTACTGAAGAGAAATGTCAAAGGAGCGGGAAGATATATGGCGTCGTTTGCTGTCCCTATCGGTTTACTTTTGTAGCGTCTCTGTTGAAAAACCCTTTAGTTAGTTCCAACACGCCTAAGGCGGACGTTGAAAAATACGATAATTTAAATGCATTTTTAAGAAAAGATACTTTTTGTAAAATGATAAACTTCTTCAAAGAAACATTTTTTTTATACAATATATTTTTTTTTAAGTATATTTTTAGGTACTTTCTGTAAGAAAAAGCCATAAGCGCATGATTGTTTTTGTAGAAAGAAGTACTTTTTTAAGAGCAAGTACCTTTTAAAGTAGTGGTACTCTTTCTAGGAGTACCATTTTTCAGAAAGGCTGCTTATCTCAAGAAAAGAAAAGAAAAGGTATTATTTTATTTTTAGGAAAAGGTACTTTTAGGAAAAGCTATTTTTTTAAGAAAATTTATATATTTAAGAGCAGGTATTTTTTTGCAGAAAAGTTTTATTTTAAGAAATGGAATTTTTTTTAGAATTGGTACGTTTTTCAAGAATATGTACATTTTTGAGAGTAGGTACTTATCTTGTACTTATTTTGCTTCAAAAGAAAGGTACTCTTTAAAGAAAGGTAGTTTTTTAAGAAAAGGCAACTTGTTGTAAGAAAATGTACTTTTTAAGAAAAGGTACTTATTTGAAAAAAAAAATTAATTTTTTTTTTGTAAGAAAGTTTACTTTTTTTAAGCAAATGCATTTCTCTAAGATAATATATTTTTTTAAGAAAAGTTACTTTGTTTAAGAATAATATATATAACTTTCAAGAAAATTTTCTTCTTTTAACATTTTTTCACGTTGGCTTTTCCAAATGTACATTTTGTTGGGTTTAAAACTACAATATATACTAAAAATTGGTGACAGGCTCCACCTAGAAAACTTCCCATTAGACAAGAAATTCCCCAACATATGTTAGTCTAGACACAAACCAAAGTAAAAGTAGCCACTATAGTTAATAATACTGGGTTGTAGCATAAAAGGTGGCAGCCTCCACCTAGAAAGCTTCCCATTAAACACGAAATTCCCCAACATATATTAGTCTAGACACAAACCAAAGTAAAAGTACCCAAATTAATACTGGGTTGTAGCATAATAGTGCTAATAAAAGTTGTATAATTTTTTCTCATTTAGCCCCCATCCCACAATGTGAGATAAGGAGCTTCGTTCCAACAAGTAGTTTAATGAATTCCTGTGTGGACGTACCAGCACAAGTGATGCCCAATGTCTAGGTCGCCCAAAAGAGGTCGTCACGCCAGAAATCGTCGCTAAAATCCATGGAATGGTATTAGGCGATCGAAGAATGTAACTGCGTGATGTGGCTAAGGACGTAGGAATCTCAATTGAGCGGGTATATTACATTTTACATGATCAGTCGGACATGGAACAGCTGTTCGCTCGATGGGTGTCGCGATTACTCACGCTCGATCGAAGGAGTTTTTGTGCTGCTTCGTAACATAGGACGTGCCATGGATCCATCAGAATACAACAGAGATCAAAGAACCGTGAAAGCAATGGATTGCTCTGGTTGAACTTTTATCAAAGTGGGTATATCGGCTAACAAGGTCATGGTCAGGTTATCCACAATGATAGGACCACTTACGGGACATTGTCTTGTAGGAAAACACGCCCCAAGATTGGGACATAGAAACTTTACTCTCTGTAGATGCTGCATGGAAGAGGACGAGGAAACGACGGGTATTCGGTACACGTTTAGTTAGCAACATGACCCTACAGGATATTCCTGTAGGTCTCATATACAAATTTATTGAAAGGGCAAATTGGGTAGATGACTAGTCAATAGTTGCTATAGAGGACAGGTATCACAATGGGCTTCTTTAGCCTAAGTGTGCTAGACAGCGTGCTGTCTTGCAGCCTTTTCAACCAGCCAACCACCATTGACTGAAATATCAGTCCAACGGCCCCCACGGCTCTGATGACAGGCCACTACTGTTTTCATAAAAGACATGACTTTTTCACAGAAATGTGGCTATATCGCACCGATGACGCGTTCGACCTCGGATTTGAAATCAGGAATTGTTTCTGGTTTATTAGTGTAAACCCACCGGTGCACAAAACCCCAACGATTGAAATCCCACACCGGTAAATTGCATGATCTTGGTGGCCAGTTAACATCAGAATTTCTTGAGATAAATTACAAAGATAATCATTGCTGCAACAAATCGATTGGTACAGGCGCGCTGTGGCAGTTGGCGCCGTCTTGCTGAAACCACATATCATCCAGATCCATACCGTTCAGTCGAAGTCGCAAGAACTCTGTTGTCATGTTCCTTTACCGAATGGCGTTCAGAATCACTGCAATTTCGGCATCATCTTCAAACATGTAAGGCCCAATCACGACGCCTGTCCAAAATCCGCACCAGCACCAGAGAGTGTCGCCGGAACCCCGAAAACATCAATTCGACAGCATTCTCAATAATTTCAAATTTCACGAACCTCTACGCAGCGAATTGTGATAAAAAACCTCCACCTTCATGCTTACAAAATTCAGCTTAGTCAGGAGCTCCAACCAGCAGACCATGGAAGGAGCCGCCATTTCGTTCAATAGGTAATGGAGCAAAATGCACTCAATGCCAATTTTTCTAAAAAAAAGTCATCTTCTTCGATGAAGCGCATTTCCATCTGAATGGCTTGATGAATACACAAAATTGTCGAATTTGGGGCTGAGAAAATCCTCATGCAAGCCATGAGAAACATATGCACCCATAATGAGCAACTGTCTGGTTCGTTTTTTGGTCAGTCGGAGTTATTGGTCCTTACTTTTTTGAAGATGAGGCCGAAATTGCAGTGACCGTGAACTGCATTCGATACAGGAACATGATAATACTGATATGATTCTTGCGGCCTCAACTGGGCGGTTTGGATCTGAACGATATGTAGTTTGAGCAAGAAGGCGCCACCTGTACACCGCACATGAATCAATTGATTCATTGCAGCAACGACTTCCAGAACAAATTATCTCAAGAAATTCTGATGTCAACTGGCCACCAAGATCATGCTATTTAACGCCTTGCGATTTATTTCTTCAGAATTCTGTGAAATCACGGTTTTATGCGAATAACCCAGAATAACAAAATACCCAGAAATAATTCCTGACATCTCAGATCCAACGCGTCATCGGCGAGATACAGCCGCATCTCTATGAAAAAGTCATGAAAAATTTTATGAGAAGATTAATGGCCTGTCATTAGAGACCTCCGAATCACTTGACGATTATTTTATTCCATAGTTAATCGGAATGTGTGTTCTTTACAATCCAGTTAAAAAATCACTACTATCAAAAAAAAATACACACCGAAAAATCGGCATTTTTTTAATGCTTGGATGCAAATATAACGTAATTGTAGCTTTTCGCAAATATACAATATTTGTGCACAAACAAATTGTGTTGCTATTGAATATAATATGTTTGAGATACAATAATTGGTAGGCTATAATATATGTTTTTGAGACCCAAATGTGGATTTGCTTGTTGAAAACTGCTAAAATCAACAACGAGACAGACAATAAAGAATCAAAACGGCAAGAGGTCTTAAATTCATGAAACAATGCTGGCAAGCATGTGAATGTTGCCTACAATATGTTGCTGGGGATGATACTTTTCAGCGTGTACGTGTTTTTATTCTAAAATAAAAAAGTGCAATCTTACTGAGATACTCTATACTTCACATAAGTGTGAAAGCGATAACACGGTTCGTGTGGCAGGTTGTCAATAAACAAGCATATATTTGTTTGGAGAACAAAAAATATAATTATGATAAAATTAAAATTTCAAATATATTATTTTTGCACAAACATTCGAATATGTGTTTGCAATGGTATAATGTAATGGATACCACATTCACAAGATAGATATGGTAGTTTGTAAAGATATTATAATTATAGGTAAACATATTCGAAAATATCATCTTTCAGCTGTAGAAAATTTCCTGACAAAATAAATTTTCTGTTTCAATGATTAACAGTGTTATCAAAACTGGATTCAAATACTGGCTTCAAATTCGTAAGAATACTGTTCCCCTTTAATGTTTTCCTATTATCGTATTGTGAAAGACTGATCTGTAGACATACACATCACGCACTCATGTAACAAGTACAACTGACCTGGCCTAATTCACACGCTGAACGAATTTTACTACAGCTCCAGTAGAAAAAATGTCTCCACACGTTTTACACTAACTAGCAATTCAATTTTCTGAGTAACATAATGCCCACTATTATCGTCATAGCCATCGCCATCACCATCTACGTTGCCCTCTACACATTCGATTCTTCTTCGTACTATCGCCATTACCAGATCTAATGGTCAGTCTACATGTTATCCTTTGTTATCTTTTGGATGCGTGAGTTTTCTCTTAAACATAAAACACACGGCAACAAGGCTGCGAAGGAGATAAGAACGTGTAAAAGATGTCCTTAAATTATTTCTTAATTTTTTTTGTTCAAGAGATTGATGCTAAACTTCCTTAGTACTATTATGGATGGACTAGTGAAGTTTGATAGCATCCTTGTGATAATACTGGTACCATTGTGCGTTCTGTTTCTTTTCTTTTTGGTTTTTGCAATTACTATGCCCAACACGTTGAAACCACACATTTCCTACTTAGTTAATAAGCATATGTTTTTTTGTACGAACTCTACTGCCTCATCGTCCTGCACAATTCCTGGTCCCGCGTGTACCCATATTCATATACGAGTTGATGTTGTATGATTTTATAGAGCGCTGGTTACAAAAGACTCTTAGGTTTACTCGATGGGTGGTAATCACGTTGCTACAAAGTAGATATTGTTTGGGTAATAGTCCACAACTGATTGCAGTGATTACGTACAAAGAAAGTACACACGGACATGGAATTCATTAGGAATATTGAGTAGTTGTGTCATTCATTCTTCTTGTTTTTTGATTCTCTTCTGTTTGGTAATGGAAATTAATTGGGTGCACAGGAATCTAAGAGAAAGAAAATGAAATATGAAAATCAATGTGTGTGTTAATAATAATAATTCACTGGAATTGGGTAGGATGTGGATATCCTCAGGGAAACACTGAAAGAGACTTTCTTCTGAACTTATTAATACAAATGTGAAGAAAGACTGTGTAAGGTAAAATTTGGCTTAATTTGTGTGCTCAAGTTTGTGGGAAAAATATAATTTTGCTTTATTTTTTATTACATTTTTGTTAAAGACCTTCACATTGAAATTGATTATTAAGTAGCTTCGGTCTTTTGCGTTGCTCTTAAAAAATTTCAGGAGTTTCAGGTGACATATGGTTGAGTTCCCCGATTGCCAGGCAACTCAGTACTTTCTTATATACCGATTTTGGTGATCTTAATATTTTTAAAGTAACAGTTTTTGGCGACAACCGAACAACTGTCCCCACGGATATTTATGGAATTTGGCATAAATGTTACTAGACACTAGGCATATATTTACTGTAAACTAAAACTGGGAAAATGGAAACATTTTGTGTCTCCATTACGGCGTTACTATTAAAATATATGTATGTGTTAGAGATCTGCACAAGCCGTCTTGAATTGTCATTCAAGACATTTGCTTTATTTCAAGAGATGTACCACTACGAAGTTGCGGCAACCAAATACTTCAGTGTTATGAAAACAAAAACATTTGTGTATGTATGTGAAGCTGTTAAACACAAAAACACCGAACTAGTGCTTCTACTGCGCTTAACTTCGTATTGCGTTTTTGCCCACAAACACATACACGACCACGCTGCAGTACATGTCTTGAAAAAAAAACAAATATCTTGAATGACCATTCAAGACGTCTTGTGCAGATGTCTAATAACGCGTTTTTCAACAGAGACGCTACAAAAGTAAATCGATAGGGACAGCAAACGACGCCATATTTTTCCCCGCTCTTTTGACATTTCTCTTTAGTAAGGTTTGCCATTTCATCATGGATAGATATACGAGCCAACAAGGAGTCGAAATTAGTAAAATTTACTACCGAAATTTGGAGTCAGTGGCCTCAACTTTAAGAGCGCTACGTCTAGTTTGTGGTCGTCATAATCGTCCTACCAGATCAACAATTGAGCATATAGTGGCAAAATTTGAATCTACAGGCACAGTACAAAATGCTCCCGTGCCGGTGAGACAAAGCAGTGCCCGTAGTGTCGAGAATATTGCTGCCGCTGAGGCTTCAGTTCAAGAAAGCTCAAATGTGTCTCTCACACCTCGTTCTCAAGTGTTGGGCAACTCTGTGACGTCGTTGTAGCGAATTTTGAGAAAAGATCTAGGCCTACATCCTTACAAAATCAAATTGACGCCAGAACTGAAGCCGCTTGACCACCATAAGCGTCGTATGTTCGTGAATTGGGCTGAGCAACAACTTGAAAATGATTCGGATTTTCATGGGAAAATCATCTTCAGCGATGAGGCTCATGTGTAGCTGAATGGCTTCGTCAATATGCAAAATATGCGTTATTGGTCGGACAGCAATCCATACGTAATCTATGAGTCATCATTGCATCCCGAAAAAATTACGGTTTGGTGCGGTTTATGAGCCGGCGGTGTCATTGGGCCGTACTTCTTCCGTGATGATCAAGACCGGTCCACTACTGTGAATGCGAATCGCTACCGTTCAATAATAACCGAATATTTGTGGCCCCAATTGGATAATATGGACTTGGAGCACTTGTGGTTCCAACAGGACGGCGCCACAAGCCACACAGCGAATGCCGCAATTAATTTATTGGAAACCAAGTTTGGTGAACGTGTTATCTCACGAAATGGCTCAGTCGATTGGCCGCCTCGGTTATGCGATTTGACGCCATTAGATTATTTCATGTGGGGCTACGTCAAGTCTATGGTCTATGCTAACAAGCCAGCGACGATTGATGAACTTCGTACGTGTGAAATTGCAGTAGTATCGGCCGATTTATGCTTGAAAACCATCGAAAATTGGGTTCAGCGTCTGGACTTCTGCAAGCGTGCCCGTGGTGGACATACAAAAGAAATTGAGTTCCATACATAATGGCATCGAACGTACTTTCACAGGAATAAAGAATTTCATTGGTATCTAAAACCGGTTTTCTTTTATTTAAAAAAACTTTTGTAGCGCTCTTATTGAAAAACCCTTTACATACATATGTTTTAGAGTAAAGACTTAATGGAAACACAAAATGGTCCCATTTCTCTAATTTTTGAGTAAATTTTCTCATACATTTATGTTAGGCTGGGTTACGAATAATGGGCTGGCACTATTTCGCACACTTTGGTCACTGACCGTAGTGATAACACAGAGTTCCATTAGCCGACCCCATCGTTGTGCCTGTAAATTGACCTCGTACAGTAAACGGACGTTCAACGGAAGTATCATCCTCATATTACACTGTTTGGTTGAAGAGAGGACGTGCATTAGTCCCTTGGGAACCAATTCGTGCTCTGCAGAAATATCCTTAGATCACTCCTAGCATCCAAGTCAACAACCAAGTTAACACGCATGTCTTGCCTATAAATCACTGCCCTGTGAGCACAGTTACTTGCGTAGAGATATCATTTCTAGAACTGCATATCTGGTATAGCGTACGATTAAACTCACAACGTGGCCATACTTTGCTTCAGGATTCTTCATTTTGTGCTTCCACACCATCTAGCATTCGAATGCCTGAGAGCTTCGGTTTTGGTTATCAGCCTGCACTCAGAATAGGGCCTTGCCGATGGCTCCATATCCATATCTAACAGGTAAAGTAGTCCCTGATCTGAAAATGTTCTGAAATGAAATGAAATGTTCTAGTACCCCAGCATCTAACTACAAACGTAGGATATCGTAGCCGTGCCCACGAAACAAGTAATGTATTTTTTATTAACATTTCAGGATAGCAACAAATTAAAATTTTCTTGGAACATTTCTACTACATCTTCGTCTTTGCTCATACCACATACTTTGAAGCTGCTACAAATATGACTAAATAGTTACGTGGACATATGAATGAACAGCAATATTCTCTTTTTATTTGAAAGTACAATCCTTCCGGTTAATAATGGAAAATAATTTCATTCAAATGGCTGCCTCGGCTGTCCATGCCGTAGCCTACACGATCGGTCCAAGTTATAAGCACATTATCGATTGTGTGCAGCTGTATTTCACCAATGGCTTCACGAATATTGTCCTTTAAAGCGTCAATTGTCTCTGGCTTGTCGGCGTAACACTTATCTTTGAGGGCACCCCACAAATAATAGTCCAACGGTGTCAAATCGCAGCTCCGAGGTGGCCAAACGACATCAGCTCTGCGGCTGATAATGCGATCTTCAAAAACAGGTCGCAAAACATCGAGTGTAGCTTCGGATGTGTGGCACGTAGAGCCGTCCTGTTGAAACCAAATGTTGCCAATATCGTCCTCTTCAATTTTTGTGAACAAAAATTCGTTCAACATGGCCCGATAACGATCGCCATTGCCTGTAACGGCCACTCCTTGCTCATTTTCGAAGAAAAATGGCCCAATTATGCATCTGGACCAAAATCCGCACCAAACAGTGACTCGTTTTGGGTGCATCGGCTTTTCAATGCATGCGTGCGGGTTTTCTGTGCCGACAATTTTGCTTGTTTACATACCCGCCAAGATCATCTCAATGATGTCTCCGAAATGTTCAATTGTTGAGAACGACGGTGAATTGATGTTGATGGCGCTTCACGCACACTTTCTGCGACAGCAGCAATATTCTCGGGTGTACGCACTATTTTTGGCTTTTCACGCTTTGGTTTATCGATGAGGATGCCAGTTTCTTTCACTTTTTTGACAAGATAAAGAACATAGGGAGCTGACGGTGCTTCTCTTCTTCCAAAATCCGTACGCAATTTTCGCACACATTCTGCAACATTACCATGATTTTCAAAGTAATGTCGCAATATTTCCCAGCGTTGTTCAAGCGTATACACAACCATATTCGTTCAGCGGAAGGATAAAACTAATTATCTGTCAAATCAGACATGAGCTAAGTGTTACCATTCACCAAATAAGCACTAGTTGAATATAAAACGTTAAATGGCGGACCCTTTACAATAACACTCTTAAAAAGCTGCTCGGTTATTGAAATATTCAGTGAAGAGAGTTAGCGACAGAGCAGATAATGATTAAAGGTTCAATTGTTTTGTTTGTTGGCATTCAAGTGAAGGGAAATTTTACTTTAGTACATCGTTTTTGTATTTACTGCCGTCAAAACGGTGCACTAAAGTAGACAGTCAAAATTTATCTTCACTATCTTTTGTATTATTTTTTGTGGCCGTCGGTGGTGCAATGGGTAGTTTGCGTGCCTTTTGTGCTTGAGATCCTGGGTTCGATCCCAGCTCTGACCACCTTAAAATTTCTTTCGACGGCGGTCACCTCTCATAGTGACGGCGACACTATCGAGTATTTAGCCATGGAAATGCTTCTCAAACTACCGTTCGGAACCGGTGTAAAACTGTAGGTCGCAATCAGTGAGTATAAAACTAGAAAGCGCACAGCTCACCAGTTGTGAGAAGATATCCCCGAATCCTTCATGGGATGTAATGGGAAACCATTTATTTTTTTTATCTTCCAAATTTACAAGGCACTTGAGCTGCAAGTAGATGAAGTGCGTTTACATTTGTTTTGTCATGCATTTTAATCTATGGTATTTATGCGTGAAGCCCAATATGGGTTAATTGCTCACCATCACTCTTCTGGCAACACATGATTCTCGCATAAACATTTTTGCCATAGACGACACTTTTCCAGTAGCCCCAGAGAAAGAAGTCCAACCGAGGCGAATCGGAAGATCTCGACGGCCATTTGACGTCATATTTTCGTGAGATAATGATTCGTGGGAACTTTGTTCGGGGGAACTTCGTACTGTGTCATGCGCTGTGTGACAAATGACACCGTTGTGTTGAGACAACATAGTGTCCAAGTAGATGTCATCTAATTCAGGCAATAAAAAGTTTGTTATCATGTCTCGATGACGTTTACAGCTCACCGTCACTCATAATTTACGAAGAAGTACTGCCCGATACTTGCGAAAGAAAAACGCTTCGTCGCATGGATAATGATAACAAATTCATTGCACCAATGGTACACATTCGTTGGAGCACTGAAACAAATTCATTGCACTAATGAAATAAATTCGTTGCAGCAATGAAACAAATGCGTGGCAGCAATGAAACAAATTCGTTGCACTAATGAAAAAAATTTGCTGCAGCAATGAAACAAATTCATGGCAGCAATGAAATAAATTCGTTACAGCAATGAAACATATTCATACAAACAATGAAACCAATTCGTTTCTGCAATGAAGCGTACTAATTTTCCCAACAACCACAGCTTCCATGAACACATTTCGTTGGGCGAATAAAACTGTATGATAGTTCACTTTTGACGACAAAAGATGTTGGCGCGACGAATAGTTTCATACTTGTGAGGAAGATTTTCCATTCAGAGAAGACGCACGGGTGTTTTCACATTTTGCACCATCCCAGTTTCTGAGAATTTCTGCATTTCCGTGCAATAAAGACGCACAGGTGTTGTCACGTTTTGCACCTACCAAGTTTCTGCGAATTTCTGCTGCCAGCTGCTAATTGCAGTCGGTGGTGCAATGGTAGTGTGTGCGGCTCTTGTGCATGAAAGCGTGGGTTCGATCCCTGCTCTGACCACCTCCGACGGCGATCACCTCGCTTAGTGACGGCGACACTATTGAGTATTTAGCAATGAAAAAGCTTCTCAAAATACCGTTCGGTACCGGTGTAAAATTGTAGCTGTCAATCGGTGGGTGTGAAACTAGAACGCGCGCAGTTTACTGGGTTATAAGAATCTCTGCCTCATCCTTTCATGGGATGTAACGGGAAACCATTTATTTATTTATTAAATATATCTGCTGATTATTAATGCAGATAGGTCGATATATTAACTGAAAAAATTACGCAATGCGGGCACTGCACTTCTTGCAGAACCACAATTTTCATAAACTTTTAGGCATTGCTCAACTGAGTATCGCTTTATGACTAAGTTTTCCCAAAGCGTCTTGTCTGAAAAATTAAACATTAAAATATTACAAATATTTTCTAAGACCTAAATTGAATAACCCTGTATCTTTTTAGCAAATTTCAAATCGAAATTTGTTTCTCCGGCTCTTGTTTCAATGGATAAAGCAAATATCACTCTTGTGATTTATAGAGTTATAACAGTTATAATACAATAAAACTAAACTTTTAACTAGTATAACATAAATAAATATATATCGTAATTTGCCTTTATTATAGAATTTTATTGCGCACTTCCTTTTGTATTTTTATAGCAGCTGATTCAAATTATTTAGTTTTAAATACAAATGTCATATAAAGACAAGTGGGTTTTAATATGCATGGTTTGTTAGGAAATTAAATTATTTTTTATTGCACTTCCAAATCATATCACAGCTATTATTTTATTACATCCCGGTATTCAAAAGTATTTACTCAAACATTCTCTTTTCGATGTTCTTGGGGATTAGTCATATTTCCCTATTGACTCCATTGATTCTATTTCCATTACTGTTCCTCTAAGTTTAGTCATGCGTTGTGAACAATTTAATAGCATTTTGTTTAAAAAACCCCATGTTAGAATAATAAAGCAATTTCCTTTTCGTCTTTATTCGTGTTCCAATAATAATCTAATCTATATAATATCATAGATACATATGTACTTAGAATATTAATTCATCCTCTGGTATAACACAAATAAAATTTCATTCATTTAATATTTTAATTTTCGGTGGAATTTTCCTAGAATTCAGGTGTTTATGTTTGGACAAGAAAACGGTTACGGTTACGTTGTCTCATCAATCGGATATGACTCTGCTGCAAGTGGTACTGCACCAAACATGGTGGTGTTACAATTCTTATCTAGTTTCATAGATCTTTAACAACGATTGTATTTAGGCATGTTACACTCAAGTACGTGAGGGACTGGCAATTTAGTCTATCTTTCTGAAAATTAGTTCATCAAAATTTTTGGTATTGTCTTAAAGTCAACTCAAAAGGATGCTACCAGTAAAGAAGTTAATAACATGACTAGATTTGAAAAGGATATCTAGAAATTTAGACATCTTTCACTGTGTAACAGAAGTATGGAACATGATCCTTGGTTAAAGATTGTTGGTAGTCGTTAATGTTTTATTTAGATGAAGGAAGTAACGCGTTTTTCAATAAGAACGCCAAAAATTTTTTTTAAATGAAACAAAACTGGTTTTAGATACCAATGCAATTCTTTATTCCTCTGAAAGTATGTTCGACGCCATTATGTATGGAACTCAATTTCTTTTGCATGGCGACCACGGGCACGCTTGCAGAAGTCCAGACATAAAATAAATAAATGGTTTACCATTACATCCCATGAAGGGACCGGGGAGAACTTCTCACAATCTCTGAGCTGTGCGCTTTCCAGTTTTCACTCACTGATTGGGACCTACAATTTTACACCGGTTCCGAACGGTATTTTGAGAAGGTTTTTCATGGCTATATACTCGATAGTTTCGCCGTCACTATGCGAGGTGACCGCCACCGAAAGCAATTTTAAGGTGGTCAGAGCAGGGATCGAACCCAGGATCTCAAGTACAAGAGGCGCGCACACTACCCATTGCACCACCGACGGCCACGGTCCAGACGCTGAACCCAATTTTCGGCGGTTTTCAAGTTAAATTTGGATCCTAAGTGTTTTTATCAATTTGTCAATTCTAAAAGGAAGGTAAGGGGTTACCCCAGTTCTCTGGAGTATGAAGGTGTTTTAAAATCAACTGATATTGAAATTGCGGATCTTTTTGCTAAATTCTTTCAATCCACCTATTTGAAATGTGCTAATTCATCGTCTGAATATCCTTACAGTATTCAAGAATTTGATGTGATGTTTGACCTTTCACTGTCCTATAACGATGTTTATATGGGTCTCCTATCGCTTAAACCTACCTATTCCCCAGGTCCTGATGGGGTACCATCAATTGTTTTACGAGAATGTGCAGATGCTTTATATATCCCGCTGACGAAAATGTTCAACTTTTCTTTGTCCAAAGGTGTGTTCCCCCCACTATGGAGGGAAAGTTTTATTATCCCACTTCATAAGAGTGGTTCTAGGTCGAATATGGAAAACTATAGGGGAATAGCTAAGTTGAGTGCTATTCCCAAGCTTTTTGAGAAACTGATAACTTGTAAGCTTATCCACTCACTACAGGGTATTATTTCTCCTCATCAACATGGGTTCTTAAAGGGAAAATCGACGGTTACAAATCTATTGGAATTTATCTCATTTATTTTTTCATCCTTTCAGTCTAAGTTACAGACTGATGTCATTTACACGGATTTTAGTAAGGCCTTTGACAGAGTTGATCATAGACTTTTACTCAAAAAGCTTGACTTGATAGGGTTTCCATGTGGTCTTTTGCACTGGCTGTCTTCTTATTTGTTGAATAGAACTCAGGCAGTATTGTTTAAGGGCTGTGTGTCGCGTCGGATACTTGTCACTTCTGGTGTTCCCCAGGGTAGTCATTTGGGTCCTGTCCTTTTTAATTTGTTTTTAAATGACCTTCCATTAGTTATTAGGAATTCGAAACTTCTAATGTATGCGGATGATGTAAAGCTATTCAGATCTTTAGGGACAGTGAGTGATAGTCACTTACTACAGGAGGATTTGGTGAGGTTAGCTGATTGGTGTCGGTGCAATAATATGTTGTTGAACTTAAAGAAATGTAGACAAATGTCTTTTAATAGGAAATATGTTTTACAAACTTCATACTTGATTGATGATTATATATTGGATAATGTATCTTCGTTTGGTGATTTAGGAATTATTTTTGATCCTAAACTTACCTTTAATTTGCATATTGATTCCTGTGTGAATAGGGCGTCAAGTTTATTAGGTTTTATAAAACGATGGTCAAGGGAATTTGATGATCCCTATATAGCTAAACGATTATATACTAGCCTTGTTAGGCCAATACTTGAATATGGGTCGTTAGTATGGTCACCTAATTATAGGTGCCACATTGACAGAATTGAATCAGTACAGAAACAGTTTTTGCTCTTCGCCTTGAGAAATCTTGGCTGGCAATCTGATAATGTGTTACCTCCTTATATTAATCGACTTGCTTTGATTGATTTGCCTACTCTCGAACATAGGAGAATCATGTTAGGGATATGTTTTATGACAAAACTAATAAACGGAGAAATTAATTCATCACATCTAATATCTAATATATACTTTAATGTTCCTATTCGTGCTTCAAGATATTTTGTTCTGTTAAATTTACCTGCAGTTAAACATAATTATGAGGCTTTTAATCCTCTTTATAGTCTTTGTAAACATTTTAATGAATTTTACCATTTGTTTTCAATTTCTGACTCTGTTGAAGTAATAAAACGTAAAATACTTAGTAATAATGTACACTAAACTGAGAATTGCCAGATCGTGGTTTCGAAACCAATGGATATTTAGTCCAAAGGATATTTGGTCCTGTTCACACTAATTTCATCAGAGTTGATGCTTCTCGGCGACACATGTTCCTGTCATCATCGCTACTTTCCTGCTCTCCCATGCACATATTTATCATCATAGTTCCTGCTCATCCTCTGCATATGTTTTATCCGTTCCTGTTTTTATTGTTCCTGTTCATACGTCTTCTTCAATTTCTCAATGGTTCCTGTTTTCCATCCTGACATTAAAGTTCCTGCTAAATTCCACCACATGTTTCATCTGTTGCTGTCTTCATCGTTCCCGTTTTTTCGCCTTCTTCAAATTATCAACGGTTCCTGTTTTGTTATCCCGTCATTAAAGTTCCTGTTCATCAATTACATATGTTTTCTCTGTTCCTGTCTTCATTGTTCCTGTTCTTCCACTTCTTAAAAGTTCCTGTTATCTTTCTCCTGTCATCAAAGTTCCTGCTCGCTCCCTGCACATGTTTCATCTGTTCCAGTCTTCTTCAACAGATCCTGCTTCAACAGTCAACAGTTCCTGCTTTATTTGTTCCTGCTATATCTATTCCTACTCCATCTGTTCCTACTTCATCTGTTCCTGCTTCACCAATTCCTGCTTTTTCTGTCCTTCCTCATCTGTTCCTGCTTCATCTGTTCCTGCTTCACCTGTTCCTGCTTCATCTGTTCCTGTGTCATCTGTTCTTGCTTCTTTTGAAATTTTCGTGTTTATATAATTCCTGCTGCTGATGTTCCTGTATTCCTGTGTTCCTGATGTTCCTGGTGCCTGTAGTCACGCTAATCCTGTTTTTTTTTCCTCCAATTTTCTTGGTATTGGTTTTTTTTTTTTTTTTTTCTTCTATTTGTTAGTACTATTAAGAAATCTTTGATTTAATAATTATGTAATTTATTATCATTTCCACTAATTTAAATATTTTTGCCTTGTGGTTTATGCATTTTTCCAATTTTCTTGGTATTGGTTTTTCTTTTTTTTTTTTTTTTATATATATTTGTTAGAATTGTTTTTTTAAGTCAAAAATTTATTTTTTTTAAGTTAATTGTTAAGTAATTGTTTAAAAGATTTTAAACTTTATTTTATATCCCGGCTGTTTTTAGCTGATGAAATAAATAAATAAATAAATAAAATCGGCCGATACTGCTGTACGAAGTTCATCAATCGTCGCAGGCTTGTTGGCATAGACCATAGACTTGACGTAGCCCCACAGGAAATAATCTAACGGCGTCAAATCGCACGACCGAGGCGGCCAATCGACTGGGCCATTTCGTGAGATAACACGTTCACCAAACTTGGTTTCCAATAAATTGATTGTTTCAATCGCTGAGTGGCTTGTGGCGTCGTCCTGTGGGAACCACATGTCCTCCAAGTCCATATTATCCAATTGGGGCCAAAAATATTCGGTTATCATTGAACGGTAGCGATTCGCATTCACAGTAATGTGCCGGTCTTGATCATCACGAAGGAAGTACGGCCCAATGACGCCGCCGGCCCATAAACTGCACCAAACCGTAATTTTTTCGGGATGCAATGATGACTCATGGATTACGTGTGGATTGCTGTCTGACCAATAATGCATATTTTGCTTATTGACGAAGCCGTTCAGCTACACATGAGCCTCATCGCTGAAGATGATTTTCCCATGAAAATCCGAAACATTTTCAAGTTGTTGCTCAGCCCAATTCTCGAAAATGCGATGCTAATCGTGGTCAAACGGCTTCAGTTCTTGCGTCAATTTAATCTTGTAAGGATGTAGGCCAAGATCTTTTCGCAAAATTCGCCACAACGACGTCACAGAGGTGCCCAACGCTTGAGAACGAAGTGTGAGAGACACATTTGGGCATTCTTGAACTAAAGCCTCAGCGGCAGCAATATTCTCGACACTACTGGCACTTCTTTGTCTCACTGGCACGGGAACATTTTGCACTGTGCCTGTGGATTCAAATTTTTCCACTTGACGCTCAATTGTTGATCTGGTAGGACGATTATGACAACCATAAATTCGACGTAGCGCTCTTAAAGTTGAATTGACTGACTCCAAATTTCGGTAGTAAATTTTAATAATTTCGACTCGTTGTTGGCTCGTATATCTTTCCATGATGAAATGGCAAACCTTACTGAAGAGAAATGTCAAAAGAGCGGGAAAAAATATGGCGTCGTTTGCTGTCCCTATCGATTTACTTTTGTAGCGTCTCTGTTGAAAAACCCGTTAGTTCTGCAAAGGACAGAAGCAATTTTGGATCCGTTCTTTAGTAAAGACAGTGTAAATACATTTATACACACGGGCTTCGGCTCACTGTTCCTCTACAGGGGTTTCGGCTCACTGTTCCCATATATGGGTTTCGGCTCACCGTTCCTGTGCAGGTGTTTCGGCTCACTGTTCCTATACAGGGGTTACGGCTCACTGTTCCTACACAGGGGCTTCGGCTCACTGTTCCTCTACAGGGGTTTCGGCTCACTGTTCCTACATAGGGGCTTCGGCTCACTGTTCCTCTACAGGGGTTTCGGCACACTGTTCCCCCACAGGGGTTTCGGCTCGCTGTTTCTCTACAGGGGTTTCGGCTCACTGTTCCTACACAGGGGCTTCGGCTCACTGTTCCTCTACAGGGATTTCGGCCCACTGTTCCTATACAGGGGTTTCGGCTCACTGTTCCAACATAGGGGCTTTGATCCACTATTCCCTCACAGGGGCTTCGGCTCAATGTTCCTACACATAGGCTTCGAGTCACTGTTCCTATACAGTTGCTTCGGACACTGTCTCCATGTAACCCACCAGATGATAACCGATACCGAAGCGTACTCGCCGGACATGCGAAGTAAATACCGAGCCAGCATCCCGCATATCCTATACCGATCCACGCATCGAATCCGAATAACCGCGTATGCAACACACTGAGTTCCCGATCATATTAGAATCGACCAGTGCGCAGCCTGCCGCAGACGGTTTGTCAAGCCAAGGCTAGTATTACCAGAAGGGTGTTGGCAAGCCGCGACAAATGCACCCAGAAGAGTGTTGTCAAGCCGTGACAAGTGCCGCCAGAAAAGTGTTGTCAACCAAGACGAGTGTTGTCAAGCCGAGACAAGTGCCCCCAGGAGAGAGTTGTCAACCAAGACGTATGTTGTCAAGCCTAGACAAGTGCCCCCAGAAGAGCGTTGTCAACCAAGACGGGTGTCCTCAAGCTGAGAGGAGTTTCTCACCGAGTGCAGCAGTTGATGTTATTCCTGTAAATCAAATTACTTTGTAAATTAAAGATCAATAAAGATCCTGAATTCGAACCACCGAAAATGCACCGAAAATATTGAAATGCTCAAATGATTTTGAAAACATTTCTTTATATTCTTCTTGAGGGTTTCCAAGGGCAACAAAAATAAACTTTTTGCTACAAATATAGTCTTTTTCGGAAAGTAACAGCTAATATGTTTTGAATCCTCCCACCGATTGGGCAAAGCAAGCCAACCTATAACGAGTGAGTTTACTAAGGCTATTGTTGTACAATTTTTTTAAATTTGTTTGTCTAGATGTGTAATTTAATTAATAATAACTTATGTCAAGTTTCTCTACAGCAGCGCCATCAGATGTACGATACTTTCAACGCAATCGCCCATCCCACCAACGAATCGGTTTTCTTTCAGTGTATATTCAAACTCTGGAAACAATTCGGCTATAAATGTATTAAATGTCACTTACATGTGAAGACTATGTTACAAAAGGTATCCAATTACTTGTTAATCTGAACTTTGTTTCAAAGACAGCTCAAATACCAACGCATTGATTCCCTTTATCACGACATAAAAATTAAAGGATTCTTACTCCATCTCCAGCGCCTCTATCAATCACTTTAAGTAATTAAGTCAAACACAATTTCCACTGATTAAAGAAATTTAATAATTTTCCCTCAGAATGAAAATCGAAAACATAAATATGCTATAATCTGAGATTTTAATTTCAATCCTTATCTAAAGATCATTTTCGTTACTTAGATATTTTATCTCTTTTTCAACTTCTTAAATCCTTATTGACATTTATGACTCTCTTGTTCTCTTCAAACCGAAAAGGCTTAGGTTTGGAGTATATGCGAGGGCCGGTAATAAAAATGTCAAAGTATCTGGAAAATCATTAAAAACAACACTTAACGCAGAACATTGAACCACACTTATTACAATTGATTGCATATTTTTTAACGATCTCGGGTACTTTACCAAACCCTTGGACGTTTGTAATCTCATTGTAATCACTTTTGGTTGGTGTTTAAGGTCTCAACTGAAATATCTCATGAGGATTTTATGTTTGAAAATTCAGTTCTCTATCCTAATGACTTCAAGGCGTTAGTAATAAAGCAAACTGCTGCTGTATGTGATCCAAACCGCACAGTTTGTTCCATGGTACGAGCAGCGTGTGGCAAAGGAATGTTGGATACACATATAGACAAGTGGCTTATGCGTGGCCATAGTTTTGTTTTTCTTTTTCGCTTAAATCCCTTAGCTAATAAATAATAAAACATGTTCGTTTGTAATGTTTGAATGACAATTTTGGTTTATGGCTTCTCCAAGAATACCCCCAAAAGATTCAAAGGCAACATCATTAGAGCCAACGAGAAATGCATTAAAATCAATATTATTCCTCGATATAACGAAGTTTCGTTTGTATTTTCTTTGCATGATGAAAAGAGTGTGGTGGTTACTCTGGGAGCTGTGGTGGATGGCGTTTGAGAAGATGTTATTTATAGTGTAGCATTCAACCCACTAGTCTGTCATACAAGTCGAAATGTGTGCAAATGTCTTTAGTATTTCTAAAGTGTATATTAGTTTTCGCGGTGATAGGGTTCCACTTCAAAGGGTGATGCAACTTGGGAATCAAAATCGAGTAAAAGGAATTAATGGCAGTAGAAAAAGACATTTTTAATTATTTTGTTAATTAAAAGTTGGTCCTGACTTCGCTTGCACGGAAAACATTAAGCTAGATCAATTTGTTACAATACGTGTTGATCCCTACATTTTCCCCGTTTTAACGGGGGTTTTAAACACAAAAATCTAATTTTTCTTCAGAAAGTAAAAGAAAGTCTCCAAAGTACAAGAAATCCTCCTTTCAGCCTCCTTTCAGAAAGCCTCCAATTAGGTTGGTCGTTACATATTTGTAGCTTAGGTTGGGTAGGAGAGGCTGTCAAAATCGGCTCACATAGGACCATTGTGAGACCACGGTTAGGAGGTCCTAAGATCATTCAGCTTAACTTCCTGAATGTCTGTTATATCCAACTTAAAGTAATATCCTAGATATTTTCTACTACTTATACAAAAGGCCGGGCAATAGCCTATCAGATGTTCGACGCTCTCGTCCTGCTCTCCATTCCCAAAGCTTCTGTAGTAATCATGAACTAAGATACCAAGCCTAGACGCTTGTTTGCTACTAAAGAGTGCCCAGTGATCACTGCTGCTAATATTGGGATATAAATGGGTTTTCAATACGAGCGCTACAAAAGTTTTTTTAAATGAAACAAAACCGGTTTTAGATACCAATGAAATTCTTTATTCCTGTGAAAGTACGTTCGATGCCATTATGTATGGAACTCGACTTCTTTTGCATGGCCACCACGGGCACGCTTGCAGAAGTCCAGACGCTGAACCCAATTTTCGACGGTTTTCAAGCATAAATCGGTCGATACTGCTGCAATTTCACGTTCGATATTCGCACGAAGTTCATCAATCGTCGCTGGCTTGTTGGCATAGACCATAGACTTGACGTAGCCCCACAGGAAATAATCTAACGGCGTCAAATCGTACGACCGAGGCGGCCAATTGACTGGGCCATTTCGGAAGATAACACGTTCATCAAACTTGGTTTCCAATAAATTGATTGTGGCATTCGCTGTGTGGGTTGTGGCGCCGTCCTGTGGGAACCACATGTCCTCCAAGTCTATATTATCCAATTGGGGCCAAAAATATTCGGTTAGCATTGAACGGAAGCGATTCGCTACCGGTCTTGATCATCACGGAAGAAGTACGGGCCAATGACGCCGCCGGCCCATAAACCGCACTAAACCGTAATTTTTTCGGGATGCAATGATGACTCGTGGATTACGTGTGGATTGCTGTCTGACCAATAATGCATATTTTGCTTATTGACGAAGCCATTCAGTCAGAAATGAGCCTGATCGCTGAAGATGATTTTCCGATGAAAATCCGAATCATTTTCAAGTTGTTGCTCAGCCCAATTCACGAACATACGACGCTTATGGTGGTCAAGCGGCTTCAGTTCTTGCGTCAATTGGATCTTGTAAGGATGTAGGCCAAGATGTTGCCGCAAAATTCGCCACAACGACATTACAGAGATGACCAACGCTTGAGAACGACGTGTGAGAGACACGTTTGGGCTTTCTTGAACTGAAGCCTCAGCGGCAGCAATATTCTCGACACTACGGGCACTTCTTTGTCTCACTGACACGGGAACATTTTGTACTGTGCCTGTGGATTCAAATTTTTCCACTAGACGCCTAATTGTTGATATGGTTGGACGATTATGACGACCATAAATTGGACGTAGCGCTCTTAACTTGGACGTGGCGCCACTGACTCCAAATTTCGGTAGTACATTTTAATAATTTCGACCCGTTGTTGGCTTGTATATCTTTCCATGATGAAATGGCAAACCTTTGTGAAGGGAAATGTCAAAAGAGCGGGAAAAAATATGGTGTCGTTGGCTGTCCCTATCGATTTACTTTTGTAGCGTCGCTGTTGAAAAACCCGTTATTTGTATTCTGTTGTTCGACCTATTCTTTATCAATAAATAATTATTTATTTTAATCAAATTTATTATAATCAATTATTTATTATAATCAATATTTTCCGATCTTGAGGTCAGATTTGCTTTTCTTGTATTTATACAGAATATTGATTATTTATTTAGATTTTGATAATAACTTGGTCATATTTCGGGAAGGTGGCGCGAGGCTCAGTGACACCTACCGAGGAATGAGCCGTTTATCCATGGCATATAAGGTTCTATCAAGTATAATGTGCGAAAGACTAAAATAAATTATCGCCGTCCTGATTGTACCATAACAGTGTGGCTTCAGGCCTGGCAAATCGACGACTGACCAGATTTTCATGCTACGCCACATCCTGTAGAAGACCCCCGAAACACAAATATACACCTATCATCTATTTGTCGATTATAAGGCGGCCTTCGATAGCCCGATACGGAAGAAACTCTGTGAAGAAATGTCTAATCTTGGAATTCCTAAAAAACTCATACGCTTTTGCATGATGACCGTGGTGAACACCAAATTCGCACTGAAATTTGGTAAGGATCTTACCGACTCTTTCGAAACTAAGCGAGGCCTCAGAAAAGGTGATACCCTATCGTGCGATCTCTTTAAGATCTTAATAGAGATTATTCTGAGAAAAGCTGCTGTCAACATGAATAAAACTAAATAAATAAATAAATGGTTTCCCATTACATCCCATGAAGACCGGGGAGAACTTCTCACAATCACTGAGCTGTGCGCTTTCCAGTTTTCACTCACTGATTGGGACCTACAGTTTTACACCGATTCCGAACGGTATTTTGAGAAGCTTTTTCATGGCTATATACTCGATAGTGTCGCCGTCACTATGTGAGGTGACCGCCGCCGAAAGAAATTTGAAGGTGGTCAGAGCAGGGTTCGAACCCAGGATCTCATGTACAAGAGCCGCGCACACTAACCATTGCACCACCGACGGCCTACACATGAATAAAACTATCAACAGCAAAAGTCACATGCTGCTCGCGTATGCTGATGATAGATATATTATTGGACGCACAGTTAGGGAAGTTACTGCGGTGCTTTTGAGAATTGAGAAGGAGTCAGGAAAAGTGGGTTTGATGGTAAATGAGGACAAGACAAAATTAATGATTTCACCGAGCAGGGTCTCCAGGCGATTAGACCAACGCGTGATTGTTGATAACCGCTATACTTTCGAGGTAGTGGACGGATTTATATACCTCGGATCTCCCGTAAGCAAAAACAAGAAAGTCAACCGGAGAATTGTGCTGGCGAATAGATGTTATTTTGGGCTAAGCAAGCACTTTAGAGATAAAGCCCTCTCTCGGGTAACAAAAGTGCAGCTATCCCAGATGATACAACTATAGGAGACTTCAGGAGAAAATACTCAGAAAAATGTATGGCCTTATAGTGCAGCACGGCGAGTATCGGCGACGCATAAACCATGAGGTGTATGGGCTAAATGCCGACACTGACAAAGTTAAGCGAATCAGAATAGCCCGATTGCACTGGGCCTCAGTAGAATGGATGAAGACGAACCAGCACGAAGGGTTTTCGAAGCCGAACTCGAAGGAAGACGAAAAATAGGAAGACCAAGACTCCGCTGGAGGGATCAGGTTGACCAATGCTCTTGGTATGCTCTTGGTATATCAAACTGGAGAGATAAGGCTAAAGATCGAACTGGTTGGCGGAATATGTTATCTTAGTTTTGTAAGGTAAGCCCCCGGAGTGTTCGAGATCGGATACGTAAGTAAGTAAGATTATTAAAAATGAAGCACTTTACTAAAAAGCAACGCGTTATAATTGTGAAGTCTTATTATAAAAATTTGGAAAGCTATGCTGAGACCGCTCGTAAACTTCGAAGAATTTTCAGTCGAGAAAGTGTACCTAATGTGTCAATCATTTGAAAAGTGTTCAAAAAATTTTACGAAACTGGGTCAGGTTATGGAGAGCAAGAATCCTGTTCGTCAACGTATTAGTCGATCTCTTGAAAATATTGCTGCTGTAAACAAGAGTGTCACCGAAATCCCAAAAACATAAATTCGGCATCGTTCTCAACAACTTTAAATTTCACGAAGCACTACGCAGCGAATTTTGACAAAATACCTCCACCTTCTTGCGATCAAAATTCAGTTTACTCAGGAGCTCAAACCAGCAATCCATGGAAAGCACCGACAAGTCGTTCAATAGGCAGTGGACCAAAGTGAAGCCAATGCCAATTTTTTAAAAAAAAAAGTCATCTTCTCCGATGAACCGCTTTTGAATCTGAATGTCTTTCTGAATAAACAAAATTGTCGATTTTGGGGCAACTGTCTGGTGCGGATTTTGTTCAGACGGCGAGATTGAGTCTTACTTTTTTTGAAGATGAGGCCGAAATTGCGGTGACTGTGAACGGCATTCGTTACAGGAACATGATAACGGAGGTCTTGTGGCCTCAACTTGACGGAATGCATCTGAACGACATGTGGTTTTAGCAAGACGTCGCTATCTGCGACACCGCGCATTAAACAATCGATCTATTGCAGGAACGATTTCCAGAACAAATTATCTCAAGGAATTCTGATGTCAACTGGCCACCAAGATAATGCGATCTAACGCCGTGCTATTTCTTTCTTAGGAGTTTTGTAAAATTTCGGGTGTACGCGAATAAAACAATTTCTGATTTTGGTCGTGTGGAATACAATATCCTTCAAATAGTCCCCACGGCTCTCATGACAGTCCACTACTCTTTTCATGAAATTTTCCATGACTTTTTGACACAGATGTGGCTGTATTTCATCGACGATGGGTTGTATATCGGAATTGAGCTCAGGAAATAGTTCTGGTGTAGTCGCATAAACCCGAGAGTTCACAAAACCCCCCCAAAAAAAAAAAACACTGCGTTAAACCGCATGATCTTGGTGGCCAGTTTACATCAGAATTTCTTGAGATAATTTGCTCTGGAAATCGTTGCTGCAATAAATCGATTGTTTAATGCGCGGTTGTGGCGGGAGGCACCGTCTTGCTGAAACCACATGTCTTCTTATAGTCAAGACTATCTCAAGAATGCGTGTTTTTATTTTAAAATTAAAAGGTGCATTCTTACTGAGACACCCTTTATAACTTATTAATCATTGTAGCTTAAACTTGTAATATCGAATAGCAAACACCATGTTTTTGTACACAACAATACTATATTTGCGCCATACTACGAACATGTTATTTTTGAATCCAAACATTAACAAAATACAGAGTTTTCAGCGTGTACAAACAGTAGAATTCCATTGCAAAAAAATTAGCAACATTAGCGACTATCACAAATTCAACCATGCCAACAATAGCTTCATATCAGTTTCTAATATTAATCCATTTTCAAATTTAAACTGTTACGAAAGCAGTAAGTGTGAGTAATGTTCTGAAAAGATCAATGGCCTGTCATCAGAGGCTTGGGGGCCATTTGACGCAAATTTTATTCCACACGTAATCGGAATATGTCTTCTTTACAACCCTATAAAAAAGTCAGAACTATCTCAAGAAATTCGTGTTATAATTTTAAAATTAAAAAGTGCATTCTTACTGAGACACCCTTTATAACCTGTTAATCATTGCGTCTCCAACTTGCGATATTGAATAGCAAACACAATATTTTTGAACACAAGAATACTATTTTTTTTGCCACAAGCTAAAGCACGTTAAATTTGAATCAAAACAAAACCAAAAAAATACAGGTTTTTCAGCTTGTAGAATCGCTGGAATTAAATTGCAAAGAAATGAACATCATTTATTTAAGTAATTTACCGGATATCATAAATTCCTTATTCCATACTTAATTAGAACATATCTTCTTTACAATCCAATAAAAAGTCACAATTATCTCCAAAATTACGTGCTTCTGTTTTAAAGTGAAAAAGAGCATTCTTACTGAGACGCCCTTTATAACCTATTAATCATTGTGTTTCCAACTTGTAATATTGAATAGCAAACAAAATATTTTTGCACACAAAAATACTATATTTGCGATAAGTTAACAAAAAAATTTATATTTGACTCCAAACAACAAAAACTCACATGAGATGTCAGGGGACACCCGGCTGGAACGAAGGTAGTTCCAAAAATAATAGAACGAAGGTAGTTCCAAAAATAGTTGAAAAATACGATAATTTAAATTAATCTTTAAGAAAATATACTGTTTGTAAAATGATAAACTTTTTTAAGAATTTTTTTTAATAGAATGTATTTTGTTTGAAAAACGTACCTTTTTAGGTAATTTTTGTAAGAATTTGTATTATATTTTCCCGAAAACGTAATTTTTTAAAGAGAGGTGCCTTTTTTATTAAAAGCTAATGTTTTTTTAAGAAAAGGTACTATTTTTAAGAAGAAGTACTTTCTGTAAGAAAAAGCGATGAGTATGAATTTTTTTTACAAAGAAGAACCTTTTTGAGGGACAGGTATTTTTAAAGAAATGGTACACTTTTTAGGAGTAGGTTATTTTTTTTAGAAAATTTACTTATTTTCAGAGAGGCTACTTATAGCAAGAAAAGAAAAGAAAAGAAAATGTATTATTTTATTTTTAAGAAAAACCACTTTTAAGAAAATGAATTTTGTAACAAAACATATTTTTTTAAGAGAAGGTATTTTTTGTGAAAAAAAGTTATTTTTTAAGAAATGTGATTTTTTTTGGAATTGGCCCTTTTTTCAAAAATAGGTACATTTTTAAGAGTAGGAACTTATCTCAAGAAAAGTTATATTCTTTCACAAAAAGGTACTCTTAGAAGAAAAGTTAGTTCTTAAGAAAAAGCCATTTGTTTTAAGGAAATGCACTATTTTACGAAAATGTACTTATTTAAAAAAAATACTTACTCAACTAAAAGGTACTTTTTGATTTATTCTATTTTTTTAAGCAAATGTACTTCTTTAAAATAATTTTATTTTTTAAGAAAAGTTACATTGTTAAACAATCACTTTCCCAACATATGTTAGTCTAGACACAAACTAAAGCAAAAGTATCCAATATAGTTGATAATACTGGGTTTTATGATAATAGTGTTAAAAAAGGTTGTTTAATTTTTTTCATTTACAGCCCTATTCTGGCAGCGTTACAAAAGTCACCACGGTTACTATTTGACAGCAATGTGACAATTGTCACATATCGGTATTCTGACACATTTTTTTGGTGACAAAGTAACAAAAATTGTTACCTGCCAAAGAGGAGGTAACAGCGCGTTACAGCTGTTTTATTTGCCGGAAAGTTGATACAAAATCATTTTATAAATTAAACAATAAAACTGTATACGCGAAAAACTAATAATATATTTTGTACCAAAACGACAAGAGGGCATAATTAAACGATGAAAGGACTTTTGTTACTTTGCCTTATGGAAATGGAGCAGAAAGAACTTGAGTTTTTAACGTAATATCTCCGGGTTTTCAAGGGATATTGAGTAATAAAACTTTCAAAAGGCTAAGGTCTTTTGTATTGTCGAAACCTGCCAAAAATTAACTATAATAGGGTATATTTTTGAAAAAAAAATATAAATTTTCAGCAGAAAAGTGGGGTTAAAAAACGTTTTTTTAATTAGCTCCCCTATGGGCTAATAAAAATAAATATGTTTATGCACTGGTTTATAGAGCTTGGAAAGACCTTTGTAAAGATTCCCATTTCAACCAGATCGGATTATAAATCCCGGAGATACGAACGATTATATACTCAAGCTTTAAATGCCTATATCTCAAGAAGTTGGTCCGACAACTTTTTGAACTCAGCGCAGAAACTTTTGTCGGTGGTGATATTTTGAGGTAGATCAGAGAGTTGGCGCTAAAGTAAATTTCTTCTTCTATATGGCGCGGATGTGCAACAGTATTCCTTCCGCTTAGCCTCTCTGGATGTTCCTTGAGGAAGGCAATATAGCATTCCTTTGCGGTGCGCTCAAATTCCCTAAATAATATTGTATTAATTTTAATTCAATAAAACAGAAATGTATTAAATACCTACTCTTCCTTTTTTACCGAGTTCATTTTGTGCTGAAAACCATATGTTTTTGTTTTTTTGTCACTGCCTATTATTGTGAGGTGAATTATTTGTTACGAGGTGAATTTTTTGTTGTCACTGTGTGCCAGAATACCAGAAACAAACAATGGTGACAACTTTGTAACAATTTTGTGTTACGAGGTGAATTTGTTGTTGTCACTGTGTAGCCAGAATACCAGATACAAACAATGGTGACAACTTTGTAACAATTTTGTGGTTACAATTTGATTGTTACCACATACACAGAATAGGGCTGTTAGCCCCATCTCGCAACGTGCAGTTTCTTCAGTGCTGGAATTGTATTGCAAACAAAATAGCAACATTAGTTCAAGAAATTCATGGACTATCGCAAATTCATACATTCATTCGACCAACAGTTTCATACCGGTTTCGAATATTATTGCTATTTCAAACTGAAACTGTTACGAAAACATGCAGCGTGAATGGGTTTTGTATTTCCAGACTCGCTGATTGGTGTCTACAATTTTACACTGAAGCATTGCCCCTGTAACTTGTAAGCTTTTGATCACACTATCCTAAGTCTGGGCATTGCAATCACTCCAAAATTTTCCATGTTCTTTATCTACTTTATAAGTGATATCGACACTTTACTGCTCTCAAGAACCAATTAACATTATAAAACAATTTCTTCTTCTCAATACGCTGTAGACCAAACGAAACTCTTTGGGGACTTGAATGGAAACAAAAACGTCTAAATTGAGAACAATTTTCAATGCAAAGAATACAATTTCCACATACTGATGCCAGAGTTAGTTCCCATTTTTTTCAATTCCCAACAAAGAAAAATATATCGAACTTAACAAAGCCCGAATTGTTCATTGTTGGAAAACAAGAATTTTGGTATTTTTCGTCTTAAGGGGTTTTTTCGTTTCCACGGTAGTAATTTGACATTCACACAATAAGGATTAGTTGTGTTTAAAGAACCATTTAAAATACCACTCACTCCTCTTTCCCCATCCAACAAACACTCGTTATAGTTTTGGCTGTTCCTCAAGTTCTTTAAAATGCATACAAACGATTCCATTTTCAATTTCAAGTTTAAAGATGAAATTTATGAATCATTTGTGTTTTTTTATTTCGATAAATTTGTGAATAGGAAATACATTTCTGATTGTTATGAAGTTAAGCTTGAAATTTATGAAATTTTATAGACATTTCACATTTATTGTTCTCAGTGATTTTGTTAGAGTTTTTGGGATATTGTTCATAATCTTGGTAATAAACAATGGCCTGTATGACAGATTTATGAAAATAACCTAAATCGAAGGGCTTGTAGGAAAAGTGAAAACAATTGAAATTGAATGGTTATTAGGGAAAGACTACGAATACTTCTAAAATATGAATGAATAATTCCAGATATTTCTAAATATGAATGAAATTGTTTATGGTTTTTATAGGCGAAGATACAACGATTTGTATTAAGTTAAAACTAAGAAAATAATGTAACGTGACATTTTGAGACGCATATAAAATTGATTTCAGTAAAAATTTGTAAATTATCAGTATAATCTTCAACCAAATTTTAGAACTCTCAATAGATTTGGTAGAAACCTATGATGACAAGTGATACTTTGGAAGATACCGTAACATATTGTGCAATCTCTTCAATGTTTAACAAATTCTTAGTTTGCACAACTCATACGTCGCAGATGAAAATTGTATAATACGATTAAAGTTGACCTGACTTGCCACTTAGGTAAGGTTATGTTAGGTTAAGTTAGATGTTACATGAAGGCGATGAATGACTCCCTTACACTTATTAGTCGATTGTGTTGCCACGGGTAACAAAAGTGCAGCTATCCCAGATGATACAACTATAGGAGACTTCAGGAGAAAATACTCAGAAAAATGTATGGCCTTATAGTGCAGCACGGCGAGTATCGGCGACGCATAAACCATGAGGTGTATGGGCTAAATGCCGACACTGACAAAGTTAAGCGAATCAGAATAGCCCGATTGCACTGGGCCTCAGTAGAATGGATGAAGACGAACCAGCACGAAGGGTTTTCGAAGCCGAACTCGAAGGAAGACGAAAAATAGGAAGACCAAGACTCCGCTGGAGGGATCAGGTTGACCAATGCTCTTGGTATGCTCTTGGTATATCAAACTGGAGAGATAAGGCTAAAGATCGAACTGGTTGGCGGAATATGTTATCTTAGTTTTGTAAGGTAAGCCCCCGGAGTGTTCGAGATCGGATACGTAAGTAAGTAAGATTATTAAAAATGAAGCACTTTACTAAAAAGCAACGCGTTATAATTGTGAAGTCTTATTATAAAAATTTGGAAAGCTATGCTGAGACCGCTCGTAAACTTCGAAGAATTTTCAGTCGAGAAAGTGTACCTAATGTGTCAATCATTTGAAAAGTGTTCAAAAAATTTTACGAAACTGGGTCAGGTTATGGAGAGCAAGAATCCTGTTCGTCAACGTATTAGTCGATCTCTTGAAAATATTGCTGCTGTAAACAAGAGTGTCACCGAAATCCCAAAAACATAAATTCGGCATCGTTCTCAACAACTTTAAATTTCACGAAGCACTACGCAGCGAATTTTGACAAAATACCTCCACCTTCTTGCGATCAAAATTCAGTTTACTCAGGAGCTCAAACCAGCAATCCATGGAAAGCACCGACAAGTCGTTCAATAGGCAGTGGACCAAAGTGAAGCCAATGCCAATTTTTTAAAAAAAAAAGTCATCTTCTCCGATGAACCGCTTTTGAATCTGAATGTCTTTCTGAATAAACAAAATTGTCGATTTTGGGGCAACTGTCTGGTGCGGATTTTGTTCAGACGGCGAGATTGAGTCTTACTTTTTTTGAAGATGAGGCCGAAATTGCGGTGACTGTGAACGGCATTCGTTACAGGAACATGATAACGGAGGTCTTGTGGCCTCAACTTGACGGAATGCATCTGAACGACATGTGGTTTTAGCAAGACGTCGCTATCTGCGACACCGCGCATTAAACAATCGATCTATTGCAGGAACGATTTCCAGAACAAATTATCTCAAGGAATTCTGATGTCAACTGGCCACCAAGATAATGCGATCTAACGCCGTGCTATTTCTTTCTTAGGAGTTTTGTAAAATTTCGGGTGTACGCGAATAAAACAATTTCTGATTTTGGTCGTGTGGAATACAATATCCTTCAAATAGTCCCCACGGCTCTCATGACAGTCCACTACTCTTTTCATGAAATTTTCCATGACTTTTTGACACAGATGTGGCTGTATTTCATCGACGATGGGTTGTATATCGGAATTGAGCTCAGGAAATAGTTCTGGTGTAGTCGCATAAACCCGAGAGTTCACAAAACCCCCCCAAAAAAAAAAAACACTGCGTTAAACCGCATGATCTTGGTGGCCAGTTTACATCAGAATTTCTTGAGATAATTTGCTCTGGAAATCGTTGCTGCAATAAATCGATTGTTTAATGCGCGGTTGTGGCGGGAGGCACCGTCTTGCTGAAACCACATGTCTTCTTATAGTCAAGACTATCTCAAGAATGCGTGTTTTTATTTTAAAATTAAAAGGTGCATTCTTACTGAGACACCCTTTATAACTTATTAATCATTGTAGCTTAAACTTGTAATATCGAATAGCAAACACCATGTTTTTGTACACAACAATACTATATTTGCGCCATACTACGAACATGTTATTTTTGAATCCAAACATTAACAAAATACAGAGTTTTCAGCGTGTACAAACAGTAGAATTCCATTGCAAAAAAATTAGCAACATTAGCGACTATCACAAATTCAACCATGCCAACAATAGCTTCATATCAGTTTCTAATATTAATCCATTTTCAAATTTAAACTGTTACGAAAGCAGTAAGTGTGAGTAATGTTCTGAAAAGATCAATGGCCTGTCATCAGAGGCTTGGGGGCCATTTGACGCAAATTTTATTCCACACGTAATCGGAATATGTCTTCTTTACAACCCTATAAAAAAGTCAGAACTATCTCAAGAAATTCGTGTTATAATTTTAAAATTAAAAAGTGCATTCTTACTGAGACACCCTTTATAACCTGTTAATCATTGCGTCTCCAACTTGCGATATTGAATAGCAAACACAATATTTTTGAACACAAGAATACTATTTTTTTTGCCACAAGCTAAAGCACGTTAAATTTGAATCAAAACAAAACCAAAAAAATACAGGTTTTTCAGCTTGTAGAATCGCTGGAATTAAATTGCAAAGAAATGAACATCATTTATTTAAGTAATTTACCGGATATCATAAATTCCTTATTCCATACTTAATTAGAACATATCTTCTTTACAATCCAATAAAAAGTCACAATTATCTCCAAAATTACGTGCTTCTGTTTTAAAGTGAAAAAGAGCATTCTTACTGAGACGCCCTTTATAACCTATTAATCATTGTGTTTCCAACTTGTAATATTGAATAGCAAACAAAATATTTTTGCACACAAAAATACTATATTTGCGATAAGTTAACAAAAAAATTTATATTTGACTCCAAACAACAAAAACTCACATGAGATGTCAGGGGACACCCGGCTGGAACGAAGGTAGTTCCAAAAATAATAGAACGAAGGTAGTTCCAAAAATAGTTGAAAAATACGATAATTTAAATTAATCTTTAAGAAAATATACTGTTTGTAAAATGATAAACTTTTTTAAGAATTTTTTTTAATAGAATGTATTTTGTTTGAAAAACGTACCTTTTTAGGTAATTTTTGTAAGAATTTGTATTATATTTTCCCGAAAACGTAATTTTTTAAAGAGAGGTGCCTTTTTTATTAAAAGCTAATGTTTTTTTAAGAAAAGGTACTATTTTTAAGAAGAAGTACTTTCTGTAAGAAAAAGCGATGAGTATGAATTTTTTTTACAAAGAAGAACCTTTTTGAGGGACAGGTATTTTTAAAGAAATGGTACACTTTTTAGGAGTAGGTTATTTTTTTTAGAAAATTTACTTATTTTCAGAGAGGCTACTTATAGCAAGAAAAGAAAAGAAAAGAAAATGTATTATTTTATTTTTAAGAAAAACCACTTTTAAGAAAATGAATTTTGTAACAAAACATATTTTTTTAAGAGAAGGTATTTTTTGTGAAAAAAAGTTATTTTTTAAGAAATGTGATTTTTTTTGGAATTGGCCCTTTTTTCAAAAATAGGTACATTTTTAAGAGTAGGAACTTATCTCAAGAAAAGTTATATTCTTTCACAAAAAGGTACTCTTAGAAGAAAAGTTAGTTCTTAAGAAAAAGCCATTTGTTTTAAGGAAATGCACTATTTTACGAAAATGTACTTATTTAAAAAAAATACTTACTCAACTAAAAGGTACTTTTTGATTTATTCTATTTTTTTAAGCAAATGTACTTCTTTAAAATAATTTTATTTTTTAAGAAAAGTTACATTGTTAAACAATCACTTTCCCAACATATGTTAGTCTAGACACAAACTAAAGCAAAAGTATCCAATATAGTTGATAATACTGGGTTTTATGATAATAGTGTTAAAAAAGGTTGTTTAATTTTTTTCATTTACAGCCCTATTCTGGCAGCGTTACAAAAGTCACCACGGTTACTATTTGACAGCAATGTGACAATTGTCACATATCGGTATTCTGACACATTTTTTTGGTGACAAAGTAACAAAAATTGTTACCTGCCAAAGAGGAGGTAACAGCGCGTTACAGCTGTTTTATTTGCCGGAAAGTTGATACAAAATCATTTTATAAATTAAACAATAAAACTGTATACGCGAAAAACTAATAATATATTTTGTACCAAAACGACAAGAGGGCATAATTAAACGATGAAAGGACTTTTGTTACTTTGCCTTATGGAAATGGAGCAGAAAGAACTTGAGTTTTTAACGTAATATCTCCGGGTTTTCAAGGGATATTGAGTAATAAAACTTTCAAAAGGCTAAGGTCTTTTGTATTGTCGAAACCTGCCAAAAATTAACTATAATAGGGTATATTTTTGAAAAAAAAATATAAATTTTCAGCAGAAAAGTGGGGTTAAAAAACGTTTTTTTAATTAGCTCCCCTATGGGCTAATAAAAATAAATATGTTTATGCACTGGTTTATAGAGCTTGGAAAGACCTTTGTAAAGATTCCCATTTCAACCAGATCGGATTATAAATCCCGGAGATACGAACGATTATATACTCAAGCTTTAAATGCCTATATCTCAAGAAGTTGGTCCGACAACTTTTTGAACTCAGCGCAGAAACTTTTGTCGGTGGTGATATTTTGAGGTAGATCAGAGAGTTGGCGCTAAAGTAAATTTCTTCTTCTATATGGCGCGGATGTGCAACAGTATTCCTTCCGCTTAGCCTCTCTGGATGTTCCTTGAGGAAGGCAATATAGCATTCCTTTGCGGTGCGCTCAAATTCCCTAAATAATATTGTATTAATTTTAATTCAATAAAACAGAAATGTATTAAATACCTACTCTTCCTTTTTTACCGAGTTCATTTTGTGCTGAAAACCATATGTTTTTGTTTTTTTGTCACTGCCTATTATTGTGAGGTGAATTATTTGTTACGAGGTGAATTTTTTGTTGTCACTGTGTGCCAGAATACCAGAAACAAACAATGGTGACAACTTTGTAACAATTTTGTGTTACGAGGTGAATTTGTTGTTGTCACTGTGTAGCCAGAATACCAGATACAAACAATGGTGACAACTTTGTAACAATTTTGTGGTTACAATTTGATTGTTACCACATACACAGAATAGGGCTGTTAGCCCCATCTCGCAACGTGCAGTTTCTTCAGTGCTGGAATTGTATTGCAAACAAAATAGCAACATTAGTTCAAGAAATTCATGGACTATCGCAAATTCATACATTCATTCGACCAACAGTTTCATACCGGTTTCGAATATTATTGCTATTTCAAACTGAAACTGTTACGAAAACATGCAGCGTGAATGGGTTTTGTATTTCCAGACTCGCTGATTGGTGTCTACAATTTTACACTGAAGCATTGCCCCTGTAACTTGTAAGCTTTTGATCACACTATCCTAAGTCTGGGCATTGCAATCACTCCAAAATTTTCCATGTTCTTTATCTACTTTATAAGTGATATCGACACTTTACTGCTCTCAAGAACCAATTAACATTATAAAACAATTTCTTCTTCTCAATACGCTGTAGACCAAACGAAACTCTTTGGGGACTTGAATGGAAACAAAAACGTCTAAATTGAGAACAATTTTCAATGCAAAGAATACAATTTCCACATACTGATGCCAGAGTTAGTTCCCATTTTTTTCAATTCCCAACAAAGAAAAATATATCGAACTTAACAAAGCCCGAATTGTTCATTGTTGGAAAACAAGAATTTTGGTATTTTTCGTCTTAAGGGGTTTTTTCGTTTCCACGGTAGTAATTTGACATTCACACAATAAGGATTAGTTGTGTTTAAAGAACCATTTAAAATACCACTCACTCCTCTTTCCCCATCCAACAAACACTCGTTATAGTTTTGGCTGTTCCTCAAGTTCTTTAAAATGCATACAAACGATTCCATTTTCAATTTCAAGTTTAAAGATGAAATTTATGAATCATTTGTGTTTTTTTATTTCGATAAATTTGTGAATAGGAAATACATTTCTGATTGTTATGAAGTTAAGCTTGAAATTTATGAAATTTTATAGACATTTCACATTTATTGTTCTCAGTGATTTTGTTAGAGTTTTTGGGATATTGTTCATAATCTTGGTAATAAACAATGGCCTGTATGACAGATTTATGAAAATAACCTAAATCGAAGGGCTTGTAGGAAAAGTGAAAACAATTGAAATTGAATGGTTATTAGGGAAAGACTACGAATACTTCTAAAATATGAATGAATAATTCCAGATATTTCTAAATATGAATGAAATTGTTTATGGTTTTTATAGGCGAAGATACAACGATTTGTATTAAGTTAAAACTAAGAAAATAATGTAACGTGACATTTTGAGACGCATATAAAATTGATTTCAGTAAAAATTTGTAAATTATCAGTATAATCTTCAACCAAATTTTAGAACTCTCAATAGATTTGGTAGAAACCTATGATGACAAGTGATACTTTGGAAGATACCGTAACATATTGTGCAATCTCTTCAATGTTTAACAAATTCTTAGTTTGCACAACTCATACGTCGCAGATGAAAATTGTATAATACGATTAAAGTTGACCTGACTTGCCACTTAGGTAAGGTTATGTTAGGTTAAGTTAGATGTTACATGAAGGCGATGAATGACTCCCTTACACTTATTAGTCGATTGTGTTGCCACGGGCTAACGAGATTAAGCCCCACCTGAGAGTCATTTAGTTAACTCCAAGAAGCTCAAGATGTTGTCTAGGTCTAAAAAAGAAAACAAAAATGGTTTCCCATTACACCCCCTGAAAGAAATAAGGGAGAGCTTCTTACTTATTGGGACCTACAGTTTTTACACCGATTCTGAACTTCATAGCTAAATACTCGATAGTGCGCCGTCACTACGTTAGGTGACAGAAATTTAAGGTGGTCAGAGCAAGGATCGAACCCAGGATCTCATGTCCAAGAGGCGCGCACACCAAGCATTGCACCACCGACGGTCTATCTCAGACAATTCTCCCAGGTCCCTTAATAGCTAGGATCCCATAGTAAGCATCCCTCTTCTGGCTTGTTCTCGACCCAGATGTTCAGTGGATTCCTCCTCTTCCTCATCGTTACAGCTCCAACAGAAGACATTTGCTTTGACCTTTGGCCTCACCGCATGTCTACCAATCAGACAGTGGCCCGTCAATACTGAAACAAACATATATACCTTGGGTCTGACTAAAGACAGAAGCTGCATGGATCTCCTGCTATCCGCACGGCCAAGATTTGTGGTGAGTGCACACAATCTGTAGACCCCTTCGAACTCTTCTGCTTCATCATATAGGAGGATATGCTTACACATCGCTAGGGGCACGCCAACACGCTCCAAAACTAGTGAAACCGGTAAGTTTGTCCCTAGTCTTGTGCACTGGCATCCACATGATGTGAATGTCGTAAGGCTGGGCCAACTCGTTAAGAGATCTGCCGCAATCCTAGACAGACGTTGAGTACAAGACAACTAATTCCAGGGACTTGATGGCCGTTGACTGTCAAAGAAAGGGTCTAAAACTTGGGAATAGGCTCCAAAACTTGTGAAACAGGTTCGTTAGTAACCAGTCAGGTCAGTTAATCCGCTCTGCTAATGCCCGGAATGTCCTTGTGCCCAGGCACCCAAATGAGGTGAATATCATAAGGCTGGACCGTCTCCTTAATAGATTTGTAGCAGTCCAGGGCGGATGTTGAATACAGGAATACTGATACCAGGGACTTCATGGCCGCAGACTGTCAAAGAAGACATTGCGCCCAAAGACTGCTTGCCTGTTAACCCTCAACCAGTCAGTCGGTCACTTCTCTAATAGCCAAAATTTTAGCCTGATACACGCTACAATGATCAGGTAAATTACAAGAAATTATCAACCCTTATGTTCCCTAGAGTTGACCCCGTAACCTACCTGATTATTCATTTTTGAAGCATCCGTGTATAAATTTAAATATCTCTCTTTAACAGGAAGTCCTTTATTCCAAGAATTATATTCTGGTACATCACGTAGCCATCTGAACGTTCACTTTCGAACCATCCGTAGAAATTAACATACCTCTCTTCACTAGGAAATCCTTTATTCCAGGAATTCCTTTCCGATATAAGATTGTGGTATTTTTGTTCGAATGGTGGTTCCGCTTTCAAATGGTCGACAAATGCAGCAATGCTAGCAGTCTAGCAGTACCTTTCAACACCGTTCCATGATCGAGTCCGACCATGCCCCATTGTAAGAGTTCCCTGATGCCAGACATGGAAGCAATGTGTCTACCTAGAATGTTTATCGGCAATAAGTCTAACATTAGATTCACTGCATCCGTGGGAGTGATGCGCAGAGCATCCGTGATGCACATCATGCACTTGCACACCGCGCTCGAAACACTAGGCAGTAGTTCAAAATAAAGGGTTTTTCAATAAGAGCGGTACAAAAGTTTTTTTAAATAAAACAAAACCGGTTTTAGATACCAATGAAATTCTTTATTCCTGTGAAAGTACGTTCGATGCCATTATGTATGGAATTCGACTTCCTTTGCATGGCCACCACGGGCACGCTTCCAGAATTCCAGACGCTGAACCCAATTTTCGACGGTTTTCAAGCATAAATCGGCCGATACTGCTGCAATTTCACGTTCGATAGTCGTACGAAGTTCATCAATCGTCGCTCGCTTGTTGGCATATACCATAGACTTGACGTAGCCCCACAGGAAATAATCTAACGGCGTCAAATCGCACGACCGAGGTGGCCAATCGACTGGGCCATTTCGTCAGATAACACGTTCACCAAATTATGTTTCCAATAAATTGATTGTGGCATTCGCTGTGTGGCTTGTGGCGCCGCCCTGGTGGAACCACATGTCCTCCAATCCATATTATCCAATTGGGCCAAAAATATTCGGTTATCATTGAAGGGTTCACAATAATGTTCAGGTCTTGATCATCACGGAAGAAATACGGCCCAATGACGCCGCCGGCCCATAAACCGCACCAAACCGTAATTTTTTCAGGATGCTATGATGAATCATGGATTACGTGTAGATTGATGTCTGGCCAATAACGCATATTATGCTTATTGACGAAGCCATTCAGCCAGAAATTATTTACACCCCTTGAAGGGATTGGGGAGGGCTTCTTACTTATTGGGACCTACAGTTTTTACACCGATTCTGAACTTCATAGCTAAATACTCGATAGTGCGCCGTCACTAGGTTAGGTGATAGAAATTTAAGGTGGTCAGAGCAGGGATCGAACCCAGGATCTCATGTACAAGAGGCGCGAACACCAAGCATTGCACCACCGACGGTCCAATTAATAGTTAGGATCCCATAGTAAGCATCCCTCTTCTGGCTTGTTCTCGACCCAGATGTTCAGTGGATTCCTCCTCTTCCTCATCGCTACAGCTCCAGCAGAAGACATTTGCCTTGACCTTGCCATTCAGCCAGAAATGAGACCCATCGCTGAAGATGTTTTTCCGATGAAAATCCGAATCATTTTCAAGTTGTTGCTCACCCCAATTCACGAACATACGACGCTTATGGTGGTCAAGCGGCTTCAGTTTTTGCGTCAATTTGATCTTGTAAGGATGTAGGCCTAGATCTTTTCGCGAAATTCGCCACAACGACGTCACAGCGATGCCCAACGCTTGAGAACGAGGTGTGAGAGACACATTTGGGCTTTCCTGAACTGAAGCCTCAGCGGCAGTAATATGCTCGACACTAAGGGCACTTCTTTGTCTCACGGGCACGGGAACATTTTGTACTGTGCCTGTGGATTCAAATTATTCCACTAGACGCTCAATTGTTGATCTGGTAGGACGATTATGACGATCATAAATTGGACGTAGCGCTCTTAAAGTTGAGGCCACTGACTCCAAATTTCGGTTGTAAATTTTAATAATTTCGACTCGTTGTTGGCTCGTATATCTTTCCATGATAAAATGGTAAACCTTACTGAAGAGAAATGTCAAAAGAGCGGGAAAAAATATGGCGTCGTTTGCTGTCTTTATCGATTTACTTTTGTAGCGTCTCTGTTGGAAACCCCGTTAGGTGGGTTTCTCAAGCAGCTGCCACCACGCGATAACACTACAGAGCATTACCGGGCCGTCTATATTCAGTGAACAATCCTCGGAATAAGTCCCCATTTACAGTCTATAGCCCTATTGCAAGTGTATAGGGCTATCGTCGCCCTTTTCGTCCCTGCCACAAAGTTGGGTCAGAAATTAAGCTAGCTGCCCAATGTAATACCCAGTTATTTGGCACACCCGTCAAGCTTAATGTCAGTACCATTCAAAGAGATAGGTTCCACCGTAGGTATTTCATACCTTCGGGTAAATAGGACAAGCTCGATCGTGGCCGGGTTTACGCTTGACCCGTTTTCATCCGCCCATCTGCCCGAAGTCCGTAAGATGCCTTGAAGAATATTCCTTAGGGTAGTTGGATATTTTCCTCTTATAGCTATTGCCTCATCGTCCGCATAACCGACAATTTTCTCACCTTCATTTTCGAGAGTAACTAGTATTTCATTCTGCTCAAGGCTCCATAAATATGGAGACAAGATCTCTTCTTGTGGTGAGACTTTGTTAACATAGCTCGTAGAAGTCGAATTGCCCATCTCGGCTGTAACACGTCTCATGGTGAGCATTTGGTATACAAGCACTATAATGCCAAGTTCACCCGAAGGAACGATAGTGCAAATTGTATAGTATTAGAAGTGGTATTATTGAACGCACCCGCAATGTCAAGAAAGGCTACCAACGTATACTTCTTAGCAGCTGAATTTTCGAGAGTGACCAGTATTCCATGCAGCTTAAGGATACCTGGAAGCGGAGACAAGATCCCTCCTGGAGGTGTGCATAGTCAGGTGGGGAACATTTTGCTACGATTTTTTGGCCACGGCATCAATAACAGGATTTTTATGCAAATTAAAATTTACGAAAGATTCGCAATTTACAATTTTGAAAACATTTTCATTATTCCAAAAAACATTTGATATACTACCAGCCTTATTCATAAAAAGTTGTGAGAGAGATGGTTTATTAATCTTATATCAACCTCTCAGAACCTCTCATAATTTTTTACCAATAAGGCTGTTGCAATATACACATTTTTTAAACAGTTTGTTCTTTTAAATTAATATAATACCTCAGATTCATTCCTCATACTGTCTCAATAATATTTTCCAACCTCTTGCATTTCCCTGCGGTATTAACTGCCACCACTCAAGCAGAAGATAAAGAAACCCTAAGAAAAGTTCTTAATTCCAAGGTGTGAAATTAACAATTAATTTCATAACATTACGAATTAAACCATAACTAACATCGACAAGGAGACGAGTATAACATGAAATTGTTCAGTTCAATGACTCCCATGAGTTTACATGACATCTTTTTACAAATAACTAAGTGCAGCAACCAGCGACAGAACCAGTCCTCTTCATCCCAACACACATGATGGCCGGAGTGAATCCCCACAGTTAAAGCTGCACAGCAGCAGAAAGAGCATTGGAAGCCCATCATCAGCATGTGTTTAAGTAGAAATCTTATTGAAAGACTAGAACGAAACGCAATTTTCGCACCACGGTTTTGGGTGTAACATTAATTAGCCAACGAGTAGTACGAAGTAGTATAAATCGTATACCAAGGAGATATTGACTGCATGGATGCAATAATACCAATACTGAGCTAACACGGCTAAATATTTTGACACACAGTGGACTGGAATATGAAAGAAGGGAGATAATTTTTTGCAACCAAAAACAAATATTTAAGAAATAGGCTTGCACCATATTTTGCCACAGATTTAATATCAGTTTTTCACAAAAAATTTGATAATACTTTATCGAACAAACAACAAGGTATCCCATTACATCCCCTGAATGGATTGAAGAGAGTTTCTCACAGCCAGCAAGCTGTGCATTTTCCAATTTTTCACTCACTGATTGGGTCCTACAGTTTTACACCGGTTCCGAACGGTATTTTGGGAAGCTTTTTCATGGCTTAATAAAGGGCCTCTGGGCTCAACTTTACGAGCGCTACGTCCAATTTCTGGTCGTTATAATAGACCTACCAGATCAACAATTGAGCGTCTAGTGGAAAAATTTGAATCCACAGGCACAGTACAAAATGTTCCCGTGCCAGTGAGACAAAGAAGTGCCCGTAGTGTCGAGAATATTGCTGCCGCTGAGGCTTCAGTTCAAGAAAGCCCAAATGTGTCTCTCACACGTCGTTCTCAAGCGTTGGGCATCTCTGATCTTGTCCTACATTCTTACAAGATCAAATTGACGCAAGAACTGAAGCCGCTTGACCACCATAAGCGTCGTATTTTCGTGAATTGGGCTGAGCAACAACTTGAAAATTATTCGGATTTTCATCGGAAAATCATCTGCAGCGATGAGGCTCATTTCTGGCTGAATGGCTTCGTCAATAAGCAAAGTATGCGTTATTGATCAGACAGCAATCCACACGTAATCCATGAGTCATCATTGGCATCCCGAAAAAATTACGGTTTGGTGCGGTTTATGGGCCGGCCGCGTCATTGGGCCGTACTTCTTCCGTGATGATCAAGACCGGTAGCGAATCGCTTCCGTTCAGTGGTAACCGCATATTTTTGGCCCCAATTGGATAATATATATTAATTATATTAATAATATTCGATTCGGTTATTGTGACCGAATTGATACCGAGTTCCATAGTTACAACCGAATTGATGTCAATTTTGGTAGTAGCACCCGAATTGATGGTGAATCCAACCAAATTTGCTACCAATTTCTGTGGTTGCATCCGAATTTATTCCAAATTCGATTGATCCAACCGCAATTGTAGATAATTTAGTTGACAGAACGAAAAAAATTGAAGATTCAGTTGTCACAACCGAAACAATTATGAAACGAAGTTGCTTTAACCGAATTACGGTTGTGGGGACTAAATTCGTACGAGACAACCTCAATTCCGTAGTGGCAACCTCAATTCGGTGTGAACAGCCGAATTTACATTTGCTACAACTTTTTTTCAAAAAATTAGTTAGCTGGGTGAAGATTTGTACTAACTACATTTTAAAATTTTCAATTTCTCATGTAAATAAATTTAGTTCCACTGTGCTACAAGTATTAGGCGCAATAAAAGACACAGGACTAGTTTGGTAGTCACAACAAAACGCATGCACATATCTCATATGAGCTACACCGAAAGGAAGTGGTATTAAGAGTATTCACAATAAAGTACATATAAAAAAATTTTAAATTCCTAACAAAACCCATGAGGGGATTGAGTAGAACATCTCAAATCACTAATCAACAAAATTATAAAAAATAACAATTGCCCCATAAACACGGAAATCAACATAAAGTATTGGTACAATTTGGTAAAATTTTTCATATTGGTAGAATACCAAATAAAGTTGGTACACCCATAAGACCATTTACCTCTCTGGAAAAACTTGCCAACCTGAGCAATAAAAAAAAAACGATCCGGTCCATTTATCTTAGGACATATGCCTACATCATATTTTTTTTTGAATAACGTGGGCAATGAATTTTTCTTGAACCGTTGACCTCTTCATTACTTTGGGTTAGTGAGGTAATTAGTACTATGTATGCGCTAATTACATTCCCGGCGAAAAGGAAATACAATCGTAACTAGCAGTCTGTATTACCACTGACGTAGTTTATGATTTTGCCGGTATTTGTAAAGCACGCAACATGACTATTCAAAAGACGGTTCTTATCATTGCAGTTAAGTTAAGAACTTAAGAATAACGGGGGCAACGCACTTTTCTCGAACTGTTTACCTCTTCATTACTTTGGGTTAGTAAGGTAATTAGTACTATGTATCCGCTAATTACATTCGCGACGAAAAGGGAATACAATCGCAACTAGCTGTCTGCATTAGTCATGACGTAGTTTATGATTTTGCCGGTATTTGTAACGCGCGCAACATTTCAAAAGATGGTTCTTGCTTGCATTATTTAAAAGCCTGCATTCACCAGAAACTTTTATATTTAAAATTTTTTTCCTTTCTTGTTGTGGACGTCGGTTTTGCAATTGGGTCGATTCCTGCTCTGCCCACATTAAATTTCTTTCAACGTCTCTTTCAATTGTCTCTTTGTTTTGCAGAGACAATTAGTACTCAATTAGCCATTGAAAATCTTCTCAAGAAACCACTCGAACCGGTGTAAATCTGAAGGTCCGAATCAGTGAATGTAAAACTAAACTAAACACAATATTTTATAATGTCGTAAAATTTTTAAAATTAGGAGAATACCACATAAAGTTGGTACTACGGGCGGATCAATAAGTCCGTGATATTTTGAATGCAACACGATTTTTTTTTTGGAAAAAAAATTAATTTTTCAACATAATCTCCTTTTAGCTCAATACTCTCAGCCCAACGTTTCTCCAATTTTTGTATCCCTTCCAAAAAATTGGAGTTTTCGAGGTCCATAAAATAGGCATTTGTTTGATCGTCGATGGAGCTAAATCTCTTTCCACCGAGACATTTCTTTAGGTTTGGAAATAGGAAATAGTCACTGGGAGCTAAATCCGGAGAATATGAGGGATTAGGTACCAATTCGTAGGAATTTTGCCATTGAGACTACACATGTGTGCACCCGTGAATTTTCTTGATGCAAAAGAACTTTTTCCTTGGCCATATAGGCTCGTTTTTTAATCCTGGTTAAATCAGTCCAATAAGTTGGCATAATATTCGCCGTTTATTGTTTTTCCCTTTTGAAGGTAACCGATGTGGATTATCCCGCGTGCATCCCAAAAACATGTTGCCATCACCTTATTGGTCGACAAACTTACCTTGGGCTTCTTCGGAGCCGGTCCACCCGAAGAAACCCAGGGTTTAGTCTGCTGCTTGGTCTCCGGAGTGTTGTAATAAATACATGTTTCGTCCACAGTTACAAACCGCAGCAAAAACTCCTTCCAATTGCTGCTAAACCACTCCAAACAATCTTTTGAAGTTGTCACACGATTACGATTATGGTCAAATGAGGGCAAACGCGGCACCCATCTTGCAGACAGCTTTCTTAAACACAACTGATCATTTAAAATTGAAACCATACTTTCATATGAAATGCCTATGGCATCAACAACCTTACGCACTTTTACTCTTCGATCGGCCAACACCATATCGTGGATTTTTTCGACATTTTCGGGTGTATTGACCTCAATGGGCCGTCCAGAACGTTCAGTGTCATTTGTACTTGTGCGACCACAATGAAATCCAGTAAACCACTTTTTTATCATTGAAATCGATGGTGCAGAGTCCCCATGGTATTATCAAGCTTTTCCTTGGTTTGATTGACGGTATTTTTTTGCCAAAAATAATGTTTAATGAGCACTCGAAATTCACGTTTTCCATATTTAAAAAAATGCACGAGTTTGTATGTTTTGAACAGCTGTTAAACGCAAAGTAAATCACGTAACTTCCTCAAAATTTGACAGTAGTCTACTAACAGGAGGTGCTCGATGGGGGCAGTGTTGCATTTCATATTACTACTAGGGAAGTTCGAAAAGTCACAGACTTATTGATCCGCCGTAAATTTTTAAAATTTTTAAATTAATGTATTTTTAAAAAACGAATAAAAAGATAAATGGACAAGTGGTATATAAAATTTTCGTTTCCAGATTGTCATAGTTTCCAATAAAATTAAATAGAAAATTAAGCGAATATCGGAAACACTATACAGACGAGACCCTGTAATGTCAAATTCAGGGAAATCGCTGTATCTATTTTAAAGCGCCAACATCAGTGCGCTAGCTTTCAATGAAAGCCTGCGAGGACCAGCAGTTCTGAAAATTGATGCTTTATGTAAAGTATTGTTTGGATGTTCTCGACAGATTTCCTTTTTCATGGACAGTATTGGAAAGCCATACTCTAAAATGGGTAACCCATACACGCTAGAAAATATGTTTCTTTGTTGTCTGTCTCGTATTGGCTTTAAGCGGTTTTCAGCAAAAAAAGAGACACATTTGGGTGTCCTATGTTATAACCTATCAATTATTATGTCTCAAACATGTTATATTGAATAGGAAACACAATAATTTTTGTGCACAAGTAAAGCATATTTTTGCTACAAGCTACAAACACGTTATATTTGTATGCAAACAACAAAAAATCGAATAAGTATTCGACCTCACCACGGGTGATATATTAACACCTTTTTGTTACACGGTACCTGTTCGATTTCTATGAACACATTAGTAAATCTTACATTGGAAAATAAAAACAGCGTTCGATCATATGATGACCTCTCATTTAAATAATATTAATACTTAAAATTATTTAAAGACCAGTGCAAGCACATGTGTCATTATTTTCTTGCTTAATACTTTTTGTTTTATTCCCACAAAAAATAAAGGGAATGCAAAGCAACAGACACATGTACATAACGGGTTTTTCAATAAGAGCGCTACAAAAGTTTTTTTAAATAAAACAAAACCGGTTTTAGATACCAATGAAATTCTTTATTCATGTGAAAGTACGTTCGATGCCATTATGTATGGAACTCGATTTCTTTTGCATGGCCACCACGGGCACGCTTGCAGAAGTCCAGACGTTGAACCAAATTTTCGACGGTTTTCAAGCATAAATCGGCCGATACTGCTGCAATTTCACGTTCGATATTCGTACGAAGTTCATCAATCGTCGCAGGCTTGTTGGCATAGACCATAGACTTGACGTAGCCCCACTGGAAATAATCTAACGGCGGCCAATCGACTGCGCTATTTCGTGAGATAACACGTTCACCAAACTTGGTTTCCAATAAATTGATTGTGGCATTCGCTGTGTGGCTTGTGGCGCCGTCCTGTTGACACCACATGTCCTCCAAGTCCATATTATCCAATTGGGGCCAAAAATATGCGGTTATCATTGAACGGAAGCGATTCGCATTCACAGTAATGTGCCGGTCTTGATCATCACGGAAGAAGTACTGCCCAATGAGGCCGCCGGCCCATAAACCGCACCAAACCGTAACTTTTTTCGGGATGGAATGATGACCCATGGATTACGTATGAATATGGCGTCGTTTGCTGTCCCTATCGATTTACTTTTGTAGCGTCTCTGTTGAAAACCTCTTTACATACATTGATATATTCGTACATACGCTACACAAGTTCACACAATTTTTGTTGCTTTCTTGCTATCTCATTCTTATATACGTATAACTGCGTCATTATTCTCTTTGCTCTGAGAGTGGTCTGCACCCACACAAGTCAACTATTCGCTGCCGCTACATCAGTGTGTGTGTTTCTTCGCAGTTTAACTATCTGTGTTTCGCAGTCGGACAAATCTGTGTTTTATATTGGGCTGGGTCACCCTTATCATTTAGGGGTATGAAAAATAGATGTTGACCGATTCTGAGATCTACCCGATATGCACACAAAATTTCATACAAATCGGTCCAACCGTTTCGAAGCAGTTTAACACCAAACAATCTGTGATCGCAGTCGCACAATCTGTGTGATCGCATTCACTTGGATGCATTCACTTTGTGAGTTAAGTCCCTACCCGTGTCTATATATGTTAAAACATCAAAAAATACAGATTTATAGCTTTTTTAGGACATTACATATGGGAAATGTGTAGTGGCAGCTACTTTACACATTACCCAAAGACATGGGTAATTACCTTTTAGGATTACATACGGGAGGTAGATAACTGTGATGGGTAACTACTCACCGTGATGGTTTTGATGTTTTATTAACGACATCGCATGGTTAAAGCAGCTGTTGGACGTTAAATTGAGGTTCCATTGGACGCGCCATTCCCAACTTATATACATATGACAGGGGGCAAAAGGAAAATTCTACAGCGAATTAAGGGAATAATGTAGACCAAAACGCAGTGTCATCAGGAGAATGAAAGACGTAATTAGAAAAAAAATCAATGAGTGTTCGTACTCACGGATGATGTGATAACACCTTTTTTGCTACACGGTACCTGTTCGATTTCTATGAACACATTAGTAAATGTTACATTGGAAAATAACAAATAATAGTTTTTTTGTATACACCGGGCAATGCTGAACATCAAATGACTCGCTTTGTTTGGCCATAGCAACAACAACGTAACAACCAAACACACAACATCGCACATGCTTTGTACGAAGTAGCTGACGTATTAGTGTGTCACATAACCACATGTTTGCCATATCAACAGCAACGAAACAGCCAAACACACAACATCACAAATACTTTGTACGAAGTAGCTGACGTATTAGTGTGTCACCATAACGTCGACTGCGCAAGCCCATGGGCTTGCAAATTAAATTTTGCGTGGCTATGCTTTATATCTCCGTTCAACAACAGCAACAGACACATGTACATACATACATTATTATGTTAATACATACGCTATAGACACAATTTCGTTTGCCTCACCCCTGCCACACCGCTCTTTCATTGCTCTCTTGCTCGCTCATTTTTGTTTAACACGTAATTATTCTCTTTCGCAGTCGCAGAAAATCTGGTTATAGCAGCAGCATTAAATCTGGTTTTAGCAGCAGCATCAAATCTGGTTTTAGCAGCAGCATAAAATCTGACTTTGATAGATTTAGTCCCTATACGCCGCTATAGATGTTAACACATCAAAAATCAGTGGAAATAAATACGGTTCGTTAAAACCACATTAAAACCGAAACAACATAAAACATTTCATAGAAATTTAAAAAGACCTTCAAGTGTTTTTGAAATCGGGGCTTTTGAAATTCGTTCAGAAAAAGCTAAATGGAACTGTGAATTTTGGTAGAAAGATTTTAGTAGTAAAATTTTTCCAGTTCAATTAAGAAAACGCAATATGAAACTGAGATCTTTACTACTCTCAATTTGCAACTTCCAAATTAAATTTAAAATACTTTTCAAATACAAAATTGGAGTGATTTTTCAATCAAATCATATTTGCGAAATTTGTTTTGTTTTCAATATTTGTAACACAAAAACAAATATTTTCATGAATTCCCCTTGTATTTTATATCAAACCCACTATCCGCTGCAAGTTCCACATATCCCCATCCAAGTTATTCATATGCTTAATGCGTATTCATGGAATTATTTATGTTTATTTACGCGTTGTATGACTCTGGAATGAAGGTAATGACTACCTGTGGTTCACTTGCCCATAACCACCATAGGATATAGCCACGCCAAAGCACAGGCCAGGAGTGGATAAGATGAAGAGTTACTTTTGTCGAAAATTGATGGTTGAATTTTGATCGTGTTAAGATTGTTATATGGAGTAAAATACATAGTACATGTGTATCTTCGACATCGAGACGCGTCGCGACGCATCTCCTGTAATGTTTGAGTCACTATGCGCTCCGGCGCAGTGTATATTTCTGCGGGGCATACTCGCACCATAGTGTTTATAATGCAACATACTTCTATGGAATTTGTATGTTCATTTTTTTCTTCTTTGGTTTTGTTACCAGGGATTTTGCTTCGATGTTAGGAGTTATAGAATGAACTGTTGTTATGGCGACAGTAAATAAATCATAATTTTCGACATGGTTTGATTACTTTGGTATTTGTTTTGTATGGTGGATATTAAATGGAAATCATCATCAATTAATATGCAGGTGGTGGTAGGCAGGTAGGTAGGCAGTTTATTTGTGGTCAGGTAATAGACGTACCAGGAAGAATATATTTGATATTAATTGAAGTGTTGGGGAATTTCATTGCTAAGGGGTTATTTAAAATTGGAAGTGGAAGATCCTTTGGATATGTATTGTAATATCCAGGGAGATAATGTAACAGGTTTCAAAGCGAGTAAAATGAAAACGGCAAAGCAGCCACCACAATAGATGTCTAGCCCCCATGGAACTTTCAATGCTTCAAACTGACGAAATTGTTAAAGGTATGTCCTACAAGGGCGTCTGGTGCTAAAAAGCCAAATACACGTTGAAAAATATCGGCTCCATCAACATATTGCAGGAAACTTGTACATATTTGCAAGCATGGTTTTCATGAATTTTAGATGTGCTGCCTGTTTGTTTCTTTGTTGTCTATATCGTTTTTGGATTTAGAGGTTTGGAAAACACAAAGCCACATTTGGGTCTCAAAAACATATATAAGTATTATAGCCTATTAATCATTGTGTCTCAGACATGCTATATTGAATAGCAAACACAATGTGTTTGGACACAAGTATATTATACTTGCGACAAGCTACAAACACGTTATATTTGCATTCAAATATTAAAAAAAAACAGATTTTTCAGCCAGCATGTAAAGTACTCCAAGAGTTCCAAAATTTCAACTCCAATGGAATACCTTACTACCTAGCTGCACCCAACGGACAATTTACCTCACTGGGACAAACATCTCAACTACAAGCTGAAAAATATCGGCCCAGCAACATATTGCAGGAAGCATGAACATGTTTGCAAGCATTGCTTTTTTGAATTATAGATCTGATGTCCTATTGTTCCTTTGTTGTCTTTCTTGTATTTGTTTTTAGCGGATTTCAGCAAAACAAAACCCACATGTGGGTCTCAAAAACATATATTATAGCCCCATTAATCATTATGTCTCAAACATGTTATATTGAATAGCAACCACTATGTATTTGGGCACAAGTATGGTATATTTCCTACAAGCTACAAACACGTTATATTTGCATCCAAACAACAAAAAATATAGATTTTTCAGCGTGTAGAGTAATACAAATTAAGAAAAACAAATCCAATCCCTCAATTCTTGGTCTTATGCCCTTATCGTGGTTTCTTCATCAGCACTTCAGAATAGCAAGGCCGTCGGTGGTGTAAGGTTTAGTGTGCGCGGCTGCTTGACATGAGAACGTGGGTTCGATACCTGCTCTCCGACAAACTTACATTTCTTTCGACGCCGGTAACTTCGTCTAGCGAACACTATCGAGTACTGAGCCATAAAGAAAGCACCGTCCGGAACCGGTGTAAGACTGTTGGCCCCAATCAGTGAGTGTAAAACTAGAAAGCAAACAGCTCGCTTGTCGTAAGAAGCTCTACCCAATCACTTCATAGAATGTAATGGGAAACCCATTTTAGTTTGTTTTTTACTTAAGAATAACCCAACGCTTTTTTTTGAACTGTTTACCTCTGCACTACTTTGGGTTAGTAAAGTAGCTAGTACATACGTATGCGCTAGTTACATTGCCGATGACAAGTGAATTAAATATTTGCTAGCTTTTTGTATGACTAATTACGTAGTTGATGATTTTGTGAAAATTTGCCACATCCCAAGTTGCCGATAGTTGTAACGCTTTTTTCTTGAACTGTTTACCTCTGCACTACTTTGGATTAGTAAAGTAAGTAGTACATACGTATGCGCTAGTTACTCTGCCGATGTCAAGTGAATTAAATATTTAGTAGCTTTCTGTATGACTAATGGCGTAGTTGATGATTTTGTGAAAATATGCCCCATATCAAGTTGCCCTTATTTGTTAACTCGGGTGATCTGTGCGGCCAGTGGAAATCACCAAAACGAGCGATTAAGCGAACCGGTAATGTTTCCTTCAGAATATCGGTTGTGGCTCAAGTAGTGAGCGCCGTTGCAACGTTCTGTTAGAACCACATGTTGTCCAGTCCTAAGTCGTACAACTGAGGAAGAAGAAATTTGGTAATCATGACTCTGTAGAGTGCGCCATTCACAGTCGTCGTTTGGCCCGCAGCAGTCTGAAACAAATGGCCCGATGACCCTTCCAGCGTAAACAGCAAACCATGCAGTAACTTTGAATGGCGTAATGGTTTTTTGTTGGTGATACACGGTTTTTCTGTGCCACAGAAGTGATTATTTTGTTTATTCACGTAACCTATAAGAAGGAAATGAGACGCATCGCTCATGATCATTTTCGATGAAAAATCGTCCACCACTGCGTTGGATGGCTTGAGCGTTGGGTACACGAGTTCAGCGCTCAACAGTTAACAGCTGATACACTGTCTGCACTTGGCAAGGGAACATGTTCAAATCCTTTCTCGTAATTATGTGTAGGGACCGTTGACTAATGCCCAATTGCGTGGCACGTCGCCTGGTCGATGTTCCGGGCTCCTCTTCGAAATCTTGCACAACAGCAGCCATATTCTCAGTAGAACGGCTGCTCCAGGCCCAGTAAGCCTGGGGAAGATCTCGCATTTTTCCAGCCTCTTCAAGGCAAGCGGCCAAATGCCTCAGTGTTTATCCAGTAGGTGTCGGACGACCAGGAAATCTGCGACGAAATTCAAGCTGCGCTAATACAACCTACGAATTATTGCCCAAAAAATGGAAACAATTATTCAGCGGTTTTGCGGAGTAAACCGATTCACAGCTTGTAGAGTTGTATTCTGAGTTTGTTTACTTCACAAAAGTCAAAACTGAATTGCATAAGTTATAGGCAATGTGTAACGATATCTCTTGATGCAATGAGAAGTCTTTCGTACACAATTGTCTGAAAACTCATGCGGTTACCCAAACACAATATAACAAAAATTGATATTTCCTAAAATAATGATAATTTGCTGTCCATTTTTGCCATAGTGGTGAATATTTTAGGAAACTTTTAATGAATGGTGTCTCATAACATTCCATGAAGGGATTGAGGAGAGCTTCTCACAATAAGTGAGATGTGCGCTTTCTAGTTATTTTACACTAACTGATTGGGACCTACAGTTTTACAGCGGTTCCGAATGGTATTTGGTGAAGAAGTGTATTAACCGTTTCGCAAAATCGTAAACTGTTTATGAAAGTGTTTCATAAAATCTATTAAATTTATGAAATTACAGGATTAATGATGAATGTTTCATACATATTACGAACGCTATTTTGAACGTACATAGGTCACTAAATCATCATTAGAAATGCGTGAAAGAGGAAAAATTTCTAAATAATCTTTGTAAAAGTGTATTAAACGTCAATTAAAATTTCAATTGTTATAGTAAACTAATAGCAACCCACATTGTGGGTTTATTTTATCCTCGAATCCTCCACTTCTTTCCGTCAATTTCATTTAAGTTGTTTGACAATCTGCTTAAAATAAACAAACGAATAAAACTCAACAAAATGCATTAAAATCTCTACATACTCCAACACATTTTTGGGATTTCCCCACCACGTTGTTCGTCATTTTGTCGCTGTGTCTTGGATGGATTTCGTTCGTAAAAGAACGAAATTAATGAAGTGCATAATGGCACTTTTGTAAACTGTAAAACACACAAGACTGCACAACCCCAAAACGCCCATAAAAACCCATCACTCTTTCTTTATTTTGGATAAATATCGTATGCGAAAATGTGTTGAAGTTACGCGTAGGGGAGTAGAGGAGTTGTGTGGAAAAGGCTGAGGGAAGCGGAGCGTTGAGCCAAAGCTATAAAACATGAAACACATGTCACAGATTTGTTCAGCTTACGGAAGCTGTGTTTTTTTTTTGTTTCAGCAAAATTTGTTGCCCCACCAAAGTGATAAAGTTATTACTTTGTGGGGTTGAGAGGAATAGTACGTTTTTTGGTACCCTAATTAACCCTAATTTTTTGGTACCTAAGCTTCAACGCAGGTATAGAATATGTTTGATAGTCTACAGTAACAAAAAAATGGTTTCCCATTATATTCCATGAAGGGATTGGGGAGAGCTCCTCACTGTGACCCTGTGACCTATGGGCTTTCTAATAGTTTTACACTCACTGATTGTAACCTTCAGTTTTTCTCCGGTTCAGAAAGGTATTTTTAGAAGCTGTTTCATGGCTAATTGGTCGATAGTGTCATCATCACTAAGCTATGTAGGTAACCGTCGTCGAAAGAAATGTAAGGTTGTCAGAGGAGAGAACCAACCCACGTTCACATGCCCAAGAGCCGCACACACTAACCATTGCACCACCAACGGCCACTGTTTGTTTTCAATACAGAAGTGAAAAGACCAGTGATTTTTCAGTTGCTGCAACGAAACAAGTCGTTCCAGACTTTTGGCAGTTGGTCGTTACTAGGCTTGAACAATTACTTGTTTCCTGGTGTCATTTTGTTTATCTAGTTCCAGGTTTAAATTATTTTCAACTCTGTAACATCTGCATTTGATGAACCAAATGAATCAATTTGATGAATCAAATCAAAATGCTGCAGGACAGTAAATGGATGCAAAACAACTGATATTAATGGATTCAAGTTATGGAATAGTCAAATACAATTTTGATGAATTTCTCGCCCATTTTTTCCAGCAAGTACTCTTTTTTGCAACTATGCACAAACACATGGACAGTAAGTATTTAATCAGTTTGGACGTCGTCTTATCGATCAAATATAAAAAACTATGTAATAGTTTTTGGAACGAATTTCCTTATCGCACGTTGCGGGATGGGGGCTAAATGAAAAATTTTTAAACAACTTTTTTAACTACTTTATTACAACCCATTATTATCCACTATATTGGGTACTTTTGGTTTGGTTTGGTTTAAAGGGCAGTTTTCTAGGTGGAGCCAGTTTATTACGTAATGTAGTTTTGAACCCAATAAAAAGTAAACTTAGAAAAGCCAAAGTGCAAGACTGGCAAATCCATGAAACACAACCCTCAGCATGGAATTACATGTGGCAGCACTCTTACACTCGTACTTTTGGTTTGTGTCCAGACTAACATATTTCTTATGGGAAATTTTCTAGGTGGAGCCTGTTTATTACATATTGTAGTTTGAACCGAATAAAAAGTGAATTTAGAAAAGCGTAAGTGAAAGAAGTTTAAAAAAATAACATCTTAAAGAAGTACCTTTGCTTAAAAATGTAAATTTTCTTACAAAAAGTACCTTTTCATACAAAAAGTAATTTTTTAAATAAGTCCCTGCTCTTAAAAAAGTACATTACCCTACAACAAATTGCCTTTTCTTAAAAAACTGCATACAAAATACAAAACCTATTCACTCTCACTGTTTTCGTAACAGTTTAAATTTGAAATAGGATTAATATTCGAAACCGATATGAAACTATTGGTCGCATGTGTCGTACGAATTTGTGATAGTGGATAAATTAATTTTTTTGCAATGCAATTCCAGCGTTTGTACCGCTGAAAAATCTATCTTTTTATGTTGTTTGAAGTCAAATATAACGTGCTTGTAGCTTGACGTAAATATAGTATTGTTGCTTGCAAAAACATTGTGTTTGCTTTTAAATATTACAAGTTGGAGACACAATGATTTGTATGTTAGAAAGGGTGTCTCAGTAGTAATGCACTTTTTAATTTTAAAATAAAAACGCGTATTTTTTGATATAGTTTCGACTTTTTTATTGGATTGTAAAGAAGATACGTTGCGATTAAGTGTGAAACAAAATGTCCGTCAAATGGTCTTCAAGGCTCTGATGACCGACCGTGAAGCTTTTCAGAACATTACTCAGACATCATAATTTCTTGAGATATTTTGTTCTGGAAATCGTTGCTGCAATTAATGAAATCGTTGCTGCAATTAATGAAACCACGTGTCGTCCAGATACGTTGCCACCAGCTGAGTCCACACGAACTCCGTTATCATGTTCCTGTAACGAATTCAGTTCATAGTCACTGCAATTTCGGCGTCATCTTCAAAAAAGCAAGGCCCAATTACGACGTCTGACCAAATTCCGCACAAGGCAGTTGCTCGTTGTGGGTGCATTTGTTTCTCATGGATTGCACAAGGATATTCTGAGCCTCAAATTTTAAAATTTTGTCTATTCCCGAAGCCATTTAGATGGAAATGCACTTCATCAGAGAAGATTACATTTTTTTGGGAAAAATTGGCATTGACTTCACCTTGATCCATTACCCATTGAACGAATTGCCGGCGCTTTCCATGGTCTGCTTGTTTGAGCTCCTGAGTAAGCTGAATTTTGAACACATGAAGGTGGAGCGAGGACTTTTGTCAAAATTCTCTGCGTAGTGTTTCGAAAAATTTGAAGTTGTTGAGATCGATGCCGAATTGATGTTTACGGGTTTTCGGCGACACTCTCGTTTAGAGCAGCAATATTTTGAAGAGACCAACCGGTATGGTGGCGCACAGACCCACCCAGTAGGACCAGTATACTATACGTGCTCGCATTCGTATAGTATACAAATTAGGCAGGGGTACTGTGATCTTCACCATAACTCTCTAATATACGTTTGTTAAGGAATGGCCGCTTGTATGGGTACAAACACTATAGCATTCAAAGTATATGGAAATGTTTGCGAATAATATTCGCATTTTCACTTCGTATCTGATATACAACCTTTATCTACATTGCTTATTGTAATGTTTACAATTTCAATGCAATTCTGATGCAAATGTAAGGCAGAATAGTATACAATCAGTATCTACTGTCAAATTAAATTGTTTATAAAAACGTTTGTAGGGTAGTCCCCAATGCTGAAGATACAATACAAAGAACTGTGTACCACCCCTGTACCGCTGTATATACCATGTATTCCGACGCGTATTGGATAACTGAAATTAATTTAAAAAATAAAAGTTTTAGATTTATTATTAATAATTTTTAATATTTCTGTAAATTAAAATTTTCATTTTGGGATGATTTTTATTTATTAATTTTATTTTTATTTTATTTACATATTTTTATAAAACACGTGCGCACGCTTACACATAACAAATACTACTAACGGTTTGTTACGAATATACACTTTATCACTGTTCACGTTTGCAATAAACAATGTACCCTAACAAGTGTAGTATCCCATCAAAATTATCATGAACTCGAATCAAAAATGGTAAGTTTCGTCAATGCACACTGGTTCTGTAAACAAAGTATATGAAGATGTATTAGGTTGAATTAGAGACGAACACAAAATTGCCATCTTCGTAACTGCATATGCACTCTATATACAAAGTAGGCGAAGATTTGTCTTTTTTGTATCATACACAATCTCTGTATATTTTCCGAAGTATTCGGGAAAAGTTCTATTGGGCAGTTTCTTAAGATTTTTTGACCACTCTGTGTATGGTTCACACATTAAGTGCACTTTCTCGACTGAAAATTGTTCGAAGTGTGCGATCGGTCTCAGCATAACTTTTTAAATTTTTGTAAATAAGATTTCCCAATAATAACGCGTCGTTCTATCGTAAAGCGCTGCATTTTTAGTAATCGGAAAAATATATATAACAGCTGCCAAATTTCAGAGTCAATGAGTGTTCGAAATCACGGGCGATGTGTTAACACCTTTTTGTTACATGGTATCTGTTCGATTTGTATGAGCACATTAGTATATGTTACATTGGAAAATTAAATAGAAGAATATTTTTTGTGCGGAAGGCTCTTTTGCTATTGCATTTGCATTTTTTCTTACGGCTGCTTTAACATTAGGTGTAATATTGTTAAAATAAATAAAGCAATATTTATCTCACTTGAATAATTGTTTTTGTTTTGTCATAAACAGAGTGATGAAGACCTGCTTGTTTGAATTCTGGCATTCAACTGAACAAGAAGCAATATTTAGCTGACTAAAATAATTGTTTTTGTTTTGTCATAAACAGGGCAACGAAAAAAAGTATTGAATAATATAGAGAACTTAATGCACTCGTTTTCCATATAAACTCTGTCTCAATATAAATGCACCATTTCGACAACGTTATTACATTAAAAAAATACAAGAAGCATAAATATTTCAAAATGCATCAATATTTCACATCAAAATTATGAATAGACCAAGTAATTCGTCAGATGTCGCCAGTACTTTTGAGTTATGCAATTCGATTCATGAGTTCTCTATACCATTCAATACTCTTCGGCGACGATGACCTGCTTGTTAGTTCGCTGCCGCTACATCAATACCATCAAACTAATTTTCATTCAAAGACTATTGTTGTACAACAACCACGTATGTGATGGTATCGCTGTGTGTTGTTTGCATGTGTTCACTTTGATAGATTGCCCTACCCGTGTCTATAGATGTCAAAAAAACTGTAACTAAATTTAAAAAGTGCAGGCTCACCCTTTAGTTATGGTCCACGCATGGGTAGTTCATACTACAGTCTTACAGAGTCTGAAATATTTTTCTAAATATACAACATTATCAACTCCAATGATTTTTTGACCACTTTCGCAACAAACAATTTGTTGTTCTCAATATTGTTCTTGTGACAGAAATTGGTACCACTTTTTAATGATATTCATTACCTTTTGCCATCCCTGTTACCGTTTCAACTGAAACAGATGCAGAGGCTGTGAAGTCACCATTCGCGAGACGTTCTTTGGTAGATTTTTGGGTGGCACCCAGCATTATGCAAAAATGTCTGTCTGTCTGCCTACTTCTTTGAGTCTTGTTATCGTTCCAAAAAAGTAAAACAAAATCCTCACCGCCATAAAATAATGATGTATTTTCTTGGCGTTTTTGCTGTATTTAGTACTTCACATCTCCGGAGAATTTTTGTAATTTTTAACATATTTTTAGTATGTTAAGTAAACACCCGACGAGGGGAAGAGACTTTTGACAGCTACGTTTTGTTTTCTTATTAGCTTTGAATGTTAAAACAAAACAACAAAGATGCCAGTAATAAAGCTTAAGACAAAAGAGAGAAAGGGATATTGAAAGGTGCGTGGTGAAGAAGTTACAAGTTTATAATCCTCTCAAAGGCTTAAAACAGTATTTTATACAATTTCGTATTGAAATTAAATCAGTTTATTAGGAATTGCATTCAGTTTACTTCGTTTCTGTAACAGACAGACAGACAGCCTCACTGACATTGTTCTCGTGCACAAATAATGATTAATTTACAATTTATGGTCATTTATTATTATTATTTGTGTTGGCATCAGATATTGTTGGGTGTCGATTTTACCTAAGACGCGGTTGCGGTGGGAAGGTGAGAAATGAGATTTAATTTCTTTAATTAATGCTAATTTATGTTCTTGTGCTTAAACAGTAATATTATTTATAGTGTGTTGTTAAAATGTTAGTGTCCCACTTTTCGAAGAGATTGACATACATTTGTTAAGCTGATAATAGATTTCCCAGAAACATTTGACTCAATTATTTTCATTGCATTAAAAGGAAAAGCGTCGCCGCACAAAAGTCATAATTTATTGCTTCAATGAGGGATTTTATCTGAAGAGAGCAAACTAATCTAATTAGATATGGAATAATTTCTTGGTTTATTTATACAAAATAATAATACAAAACCATATTACAATACAAAGTTTAAATCTAGAAAATCATCCTCATATTTTGTAAGCTAACATCATCCTTCGAATTTAGTTGTTTTAGATCCTCGTTATGTTTAAAGTTGTAATTTCCTTTAAGGCTGTAAGTGATCATGTTTTCTCCGGTTAGTGAAAAAAATGTAAATGCCGCCGGTGGGATTCGAACTCACATTCGCTGGACGATCATTTCGATGTTTGTGAAGCATCATGTTTAGCAGCGTCTAGCCCGTTAAGCCACTGCGGTGTGTATTTACACAAGTCACTAACCGAAGAAATTTATCGATTGTGTGCAGAGTGATTGGTGTCGCTACTTACACATTGCTTTCCTACTTACACGCACTGATGCAGAAGTTTTGAAAGTTCTATTTATAGAACGAACTATTCTAATTGTATTTGTCTCGTTCTCTTTTGATTTGGCCCTACCATATGTTTCAAATTTAGTTCGTCATTATGACTACGACCTATTTCTAGACGCTTTAAACAATATCGTCAGCAAAAATAGGAACCAAAATTTATGTTATTTTGTTATCTAGATAATTTCTAATTAATATTCAAAAAAATCAGTTTGCACACAACTAACGCTATTCGAAAAATGAGGTCAAAACAAAGGGAGATCAGCTCGAAAATAAAATCCCGCGTTGTCGTTTTGACGAACGATGACGGCGCAGGGAACACGTAGGGCATCAACGAATTCTCTTCGTTAATTTCTGTCAGTAGCGAAAGACTTAGTTAGTTTTCATGATATTCGCATTTTCTTATATTTCGTCTCCAGGCTCCGCACTCATGTATTTGACGCCCTCCCTAGTCTTGGATATCCCTGCGGGTTCCATTTAAGTGCTGGCGTAGTATTATATGATGTTGGGCTTCTGTAATGTCTGGCTGTTTTTCTAGTTTGGCTGCAAATATATTGTGTGTCTGCAGCCTGTCGCAGATATAGAATGCTTGTCTCCAAACACATTGTGTTTGCTTTACAATATTATACGTTTAACATATAAGGAGTTACATGTTATAATATTGGGTTTTCCAATAGGTACTTGACAACTTTGAATTTAATTTGTGAATGCACTGTTTCACTGATCACCTAACTGTTACTTTCATTTTTTAAGTAAACTCAACATTTTCATCATGGTAGAGTACACGAACGAACAACGTATGCAAATAATAAAAATGTTGTACCGAAATTCGGAGTCGGTGACCGCAATTTTAAGAGCGTTAACTCCAATTTTCGGTCGTTGTTCTCGCCCTAGTAGACAAGCAATAACAAGTTTAGTGCAAAAATGTGAGCCTGTGATGCTGCCGTGCCAGTAGCACAACAAGTTGATCGAAGTGACGAAAATATCGATTCAAATCAGTCTATTCCGCTGCATTCTCAAGAACTGGGCACATCCAAGACCAGTTTATGAGGAATTTTGCGTAAAGATCTTGGTTTACACAAATACAAGATCAAGCTGACTCAAGGAATTGGGTAAAACACTCAGGTAGTCTATGTATTTTTTATCGTTTTTGTATTGTAGATTTTTCGTCTCTGGCTGGGTCGTAACATACAAGACATTGTTGTATGTTGACGAGTACTATATTTGTCCTATATATGTATGTCGCTGACGTACGACATCATCTTGTAATGATGCCTTATTTAAAATTTCGATAGCGCTAAAAAGTATGCAATAATTTGCGCTAAAAAGTACGCAGTCATTTTCAATGAAAAAACATTTTCAATAGCGCTAAAATGTATGCAACAATTTGCGGTAGTAATGCAAACAACATGAAAAAATATTTGTGTTACCGCTGTGGTATATCTCGTCAAACACAACTTTATTGTTTTTGAATAATACTGTATACTTCCGCAGCAAAATGTTTTTGATTTTTAAAGAAATTTAATCCTAGAAAAAAATGGCCTGTAGTGACTGAGGCCTACGTTGCAATATGATGTCGTTAGTCAGCGACATCTATAGGACAAATATAGTACTCGCCGAGACCTATACCCCGATGTTGTTTATGTTTCGACTGAGCCTCAAACGAACAAAATAGGATAAAAAAACGATTGTTGCTGATTTTCATGGGCTCGGAAACGAATTTTTTTAAGTGGTTTCGGGGTGATCGTAAATTTTTGCTCTCGACTTTAGGAATTCTGTTTTTGATGCATTAACATCTTTTGGCACGGGTAGGGCGATCTATCAAAGTCAACACATGCAAACAACACACAGCGTTTGCATCACATACGTGGTTGCTGTACAACAATAGTCTCTGCCTGAAAATAAGAATGACGGAATTGATATAGAGGCAATGAACAAACAAGCAGGAACGAATTGTATGACTCAAAAGCACTGGCAAATGATTCAAACCGTATTACACGCTCTTTGTCATAACTTGGTCAATTCATAATTTCGATGTGAAATACTGATGCCTTTTGAAACATTTATGCTTTTTGTATTGGTTGATGTAATAATATTGCCTCAATGGTGAATTTATATTGAAATATTCTGTAAAGAGAATAAGACTCGTTTATGCTCTTTTAGTCAAACTATCTTCGTGAGAGCGGAAAAAGAGTGCAACAAGTTCTCTATACTATTCAATACTTTTTGTCGTCGCTCTGTTTATGACAAAACAAAAACAATTATTTCAGTGAGCTAAATATTGTTTTATTTATTTGAACAATATTACATCTAATGTTAAAGCAGATTTAAGAAAAACGAAAGAGCGATAGCAAAAGAGCCTTCAGCACAAAAACTATTCTTTTTTTATTTTCCAATGTAACATTTACTAATGCGTTCATAGAAATCGAACAGGTACTGTGTAACAAAATGGTGTTAACTCATCGACCGTGAGTTCGAACATTCATTGATATTTTTTAAAGAAATGGTTCTATGTTTAGGAAAAAACTAAAAGAGTATGAATTTTTTTTACAAAAAGTACTATTTTTCAGAACAGGTACTTTTTAAAGAAGTGGTACTCTTTTAAGAAACTTTACTTATTTTCAGAAAGGCTACTTATCACGAGAAAAGAAAATGCATTATTTTAGTTTTAAGAAAAGGTACTATTAACAGCAGGAATTTTTGTAAGAAAAGGTATTTTTTTAAGAGAAGGTGTTTTTAAAAGAAAGGTTCTTTTTTAGAAATGGGAATTATGTTTAGAATTGGGACTTTTTTCAAGAATAGGTACATATTTAGGAGTTGCTACTTATCTCAAGAAAAGTTATTTTGTTTCACAAAAAGACACTCTTTAAAGAAAATGTACTTTTTTAAGAAAAGACAATTTGTTCTAAGAGAATTCACTTTTTTGAGAAAATGTGCTTATTTAAAAAAAAATTCTTTGTTTTAAAAAAAGGAACTTTTTGTAAGAAAATGTACTTTTTGTCATGCAAACTCGAAAGAGCCTCGTAAACGCGTAAACCTCGGAAACTTACGCGGCAAACGTCAAATCAAAGAAATTTCCCATACAAAGCGACTTGCACAAAAGTGGAAAGTCTTCAAGTCAGATTTGCTGCGCAAACGTGGGATGCTACCACCTTATGTATCTATCTTTGTCAGCTGATATGGTTTTGAGCACAAATGCGGTGAGCAACTATACTTGGTGCCTCATGCAACGGTGCGAGGGAAACTTGCGCTGAGCAAAAGTTCTCGGCTTTCAAGTTTGAAAGAATGCCGCTATTATCTTTGTTTTGTAAAGTCTGTTCGAGTCCGGATAAGTAGTCACTATTTTTTTTTTAGAAAATTTACCTTTTTTAAGAAACGGCACTTATACAAGAAAATTTTCTCTTTCTAAACCTCTTTCGCTTTGGCTTTTCTAAATTTACTTTTTATTTGGTTCAAAACTACAATATGTAAAGTACTAAATATTGGTTACAGGCTCCACCTAGAAAACTTCCCATTAACCAATAAGGAACTTCGTTCCAATAAATTTTTCAACATATGTTAGTCTAGACACAAACCAAAGCAAAAGTACCCAATACATTTGATAATATTGGGTTGTGGCATAATAGTGTTAAAAAAAGGATGTTTAATTTGTTTCATTTAGCCCCCGTCCCGCAACGTACGATAAAGAACTTCGTTCCAAAATCCCTGGATATTTTGGAAATAAGGCAGCGAAACGTCAGAGGGAACTAATGAAGTAGCATTTTTACCTGCACTTGATGAAAACGGACCAAACAAGCCAAAGTATCGAGAATATAATGAATTTTATGGAGTTTAAGAATACGACAAAAATATATGAAGACGGACCAGAAATGCCTAAGTATCGAGAATATAATGAACTTTACGGAGTTAATTTAATATCTTTCAAAACATTCCCGACACATTTAGAACCTAAATATTTTTTACATTTTTGACCTAAAATCTTGTCTTCTTAATTCATTTGTTATCAGTTCCATATTCTCCTATTTAATTACAACCAAACACCATAAAATAAACCTTAATTCTACAGCGGAACAAAAACCCTTCAAGTCTTCCAGAGTTGACCGTAAACACTCCAATAACGACACATAAAAACTGGCTATCAAATGAGGCAACGTTTTAATTCTAAAACTTTACTTTTCTTATGATCAATCTATGATTTTCCAATATCCGACAAATCGAAAGCTATAAAACAATCACTAATTGATTACAATAAAAAATGATTTTTTTCCCACTTCAGTCTTTGTCATTAAGGAATAAAATAAATTGATTTCTATTTGGGTTGTACTAATTCTATACAATAAAACTGAACTTTGATAGTGGAAATAAAACAGACGCGAGCGCAAAAAAGGGCGTTGCAATCAATTCCAGAGTCACTAGTCATTTTTCGGGGGGCAGTGCTGTCACTGATTACACGCCGACAACAGCTAACAAGTAGGTGGTCCAAGCTTATGCACGCCAGCGCGTGAGTGTGAGATTTTTCTCTAAAGGTCTCATAGATATGATTCGGATTTTGTTTTTTTGTATTTTGGGTCTTTGAAATTCGAACATATTTCATGCATTTCGATTGTCAATTGATTTGACAGTTTTATGATCATAAAAGTGTCACAAGCAATGGAGCTTAAGCGCTCAAAGTCAGACACACTTGGTACTCGCTTACTCACTCTTTCACACAAACACACCCGGTCCAAATATCGATGTGACTGGAGTGACTGTGGTGGCATTGCCACATTTGATGAGGCGTTAATGCATTTGCCGGCACTAGTGCAATACAAGACCAACCGAAACCACCACCATCACCGCCACCCGGCACCGATAACATTCCCATGTCTGTCACCACCGACAACCAATAGTACCCACAAAATCGAAAGAGTGTCTGTTTCGGATAGCATTCCCTTCGTCCCTCCCCAATGTTAGTGTGTGTCGGTTATTGTCTATGGCTCGTTTTTCCAAATCACATTTTTATTGATAATTTTTCACTTTAATAAGGTGTGAGCATGCGTAATTGCATTTTGGTTTGAACCAGTGTGAACTTAGTTTCAATACGGTTTTCAATATTTATTTTTTTGACAGATTTGTTAAATTTGGAGCTTAATCTATTGGTTGTGTAGGGGGTACTAATAACATTCAATATCGGATTAACAAAGTAGCTTAAGTGTTGTTGAAAAATTTAAGAAATCTAATTGATTACGGTTGTTAACAGATTTACCGGTTGTTTTTGAGGGGGTATTTCAACATTAAATAGATTACGACAATTTTAAATAGGTGCAATAATAATGAATGTACGAATAAGCGATTTGAGGTAATTGGAGAAATTTCTATAAGTTTAAAAGATTTAGGTTGAAAATTTTAATATTTTTGTAATAACGATTTCGCGTTATTTTCTGAGTTAATTTATTATCTAGTCAAGTGACATATTGCAGGAACCATGTAAATACATGTTTGCAACCATTGATTTCGTGAGTTGAAGATCTGCTGCTTTTTATTTCTCTATTGTGACAGACAGCAATCGTTTCAGCAGTTTTCAACAAACAAAACCACATTTGGGCCACAAATACATACATTATACCCTATTAATCATTGCGTCCCAAACGTGTTGTATTGAATAGCAAACACAATGTGTTTGGAGACGAGTATTCTATATTTGCGACAAGCTACTGACACGTTACATTTGCATCCATTGACATCAACTGTGTTGCACATAATCGATAGCGCTCATCGTTGACGGGGATAGGAATGCCATTATTATCTTCGAAAACGTACGGGCTGAAAAATTTGTTGTTTTTTGCTGTTTGGATGCAAATATAAAGTGTGTTTGGGGTTTGTCGCAAATATAATATACTTGTGCCAAACGCATTGTGTTTGCTAGTCAATATTATATATTTGAGACACAATGATTAATATGATATAACATATGTGATTGCGACCCAAATATATCTGTGTTTGTGATACAAATACGGCCGTGTTTGTGATACAAATACGGCCGTGTTTGTTGCACTGTTTATGCTCTCTCGAGAGCAAGATAACAAAAGAGAGGCAACGAGTGTGCATATCTTGTCAGTGTGTATCTACATTTTTGCATTATTCTCTCAGTGAGTGATTCATAAATATTCCTGAATGTGCGTGGTGTATTGCGTTTTTATTTCATGTATTCAGCCGTCAATGGTTCATCGGACAGAGGATATCAAAAGCGCTTGATCAGTGAAAGAAGAATAAACAAACGCTCGGACGTTTAAATGGTTTGTGGTTTTGCTTTGGTTTTTGTGTATGTGTTTCGCATATATGTATGTGCGCTACCAAAGTAGGAAACGATTTTGGGGAAAGAAACTGGAGAGGGCAATAATGTGAATCCCTTTTTCTGCCCGAGCCTCTACAATAATATAATAAAAAGAACAAGTAATCAATACACGCTTGTCATACATTAACTAGAGTTGTATATAAGTATATTGCTTGTGTACCAACGCTTATTTGAAACCTTCTTTTTTCCTCTTTATTTAAACAATCTTAGCTGTGTGAAGATAGTTTACATTGAAACTACGACTAGTCTAAATGGGCTAACTAGTAGTATAGTTGAAGCCTTCTGAAGACAAAAACGTGAGAGACAACAAAGGAAAGAGAAACAACAGAGCGGTAGATTCGAAACAAAACAAATAATGTATTCAATGCAAGTAAATTTAAAAATCATATAAATCTTTTAATTTTTTGTATTTATTATTTACATAAGTTAATATTATATTGATAAATTTATTTATATTAAATAAAGAAACAAAGAATAGTTCGTTTCTAAACACTAAAATGTTTGAGAGGAACTACGCATATGTTTGCCCGTAGGTATATGCAGGTTCGGGGGAAACACACGAATGGTTCCACGTAAGTATATGGATGTTTGGGATGAAGAACCCATATGTTTCAACGTAAAAGCGTATATTTTTGCCAGTACACATGATACCGTTTACATTTAAATACAAGTGAGTTTGGGACTTGCAAACATATAAATGTTTAAAGTGTGTTCCAAACATATAAATGGTTCCTGCAGAATATGTTTTGGGGGGAATACGTTACAGAGGCCGTTATTTTCAGCGTGAACGAACCGATTATGCTGTTTGCCGACAATCCTCATAAATAGTAACTTATTGCATATTAGGCCGGGCCGAATAAAAAATTTAAGGTACGACGCCATATTTTGTCCCGCTCTTTTGACATTTCTCTTCAGTAAGGTTTGCCATTTCATCATGGAAAGATATACGAGCCAACAACAAGTCGAAATTATTAAAATTTACTACCGAAATTTGGAGTCAGTGGCGCTTTGTCCAAGTTAAGAGCGCAACGTCCAATATATGGTCGTCATAATCGTCCTACCAGATCAACAATTGAGCGTCTAGTGGATAAATTTGAATCCACAGGCACAGTACAAAATGTGCCCGTGCCAGTGAGACAAAGAAGAAAAGATCTTCGCCTACATCTTACAAGATCAAATTGACGCAAGAACTGAAGCCGCTTGACCACCATAAGCGTCGTATATTCGTGAATTGGGCTGAGCAATAACTTGAAAATGATTCGGATTTTCATCGGAAAATCATATTCAGCGATGACGCCCATTTCTGGTTGAATGGTTTCGTCAATAAGCAAAATATGCGTTATTGGTCAGACAGCAATCCACACGAAATCCACGAATCATCATTGCATCCCGAAAAAATTACGCTTTGGTGCAGTTTATGGGCCGGCGGCGTCATTTGGCCGTACCCCTTCCGTGATGATCAAGACCTGCACATTATTGTGAATGCGAATCGCTACCGTTCAATGATAACCGAATATTTTTGGCCCCAATTGAATAATATGGACGTGGAGGACGTGTGGTTCCAACAGGACGGCGCCACATGCCACACAGCGAATGCCACAATCAATTTATTGGAAACCAAATTTGGTGAACGTGTTATCTCACGAAATGGCCCAGTCGATTGGCCGCCTCGGTCGTGCGATTTGACGCCGTTAGATTATTTCCTGTGGGGCTACGTCAAGTCTATGGTCTATGCCAACAAGCCAGCGACCATTGATGAACCTCGTACGAATAGCGGACGTGAAATTGCAGCAGTATCGGCCGATTTATGCTTGAAAACCGTCGAAAATTGGGTTCAGCGTCTGGACTTCTGCAAGCGTGCCCGTGGTGGCCATGCAAAAGAAATCGAGTTCCATACATAATGGCATCGAATGTACTTTCACAGGAATAAAGAATTTCATTGGTATCTACAACCAGTTTTGTTTTATTTAAAAACCGCTCTTATTGAAAAACCCTTTACACTTAATTTTCCAGTTAAAAAAATTAACCCCTTCATGCCCCTAATGCACTTGAAGCAAAAATGGGATCCAATTTCAAATTATGGAAAATTTTAATATAATTGCGATACATTTTCAAATTTGTAAGGGTGGTGAAATGTAGCATGTACCATGCTGGTGTGAATGCGCATCAAAAGGTTTGAAGAAAAAAAATTATAAGTATATAAGAAATGCAATTTCCTTTTAATTTTAAAATAGAAAACGTATTTTTTTTGCTGTTTTTGCTCTTTAAAACTGGAGTAACACAATTTCGAGAATTTAGAATAAATGAATTTTTTAGAAAAGGTAATTGTGTATTTAGCGCATTTCGAATATCCTCAAAAATTGATACATGGTTTCTGCAATTAGGGCAGGAATACGATGGTGTTACAAACTTTACCATGAAGTACATTTTCAACATTTTAAACTTCAAATCACTTCGCTTTTTGAATCCGTAAACTAACCTTAAGTAAAATCGACTTTGTTCTCTTAAACTGTCTGTCTGCACATGAATTGATTATTATTTACAACATCGCTGTGCAACATGTGGCAAGAATTGTCTTTTGAATACAACGCCATCAATAACAAGGCCGTAAACGAGTGCCGACAACATATGTTTGTGAAAAGCAACAATTTAAATTATGACCAAATATTCTGCCTCACCAACCATAAACAACAACTTGTGCTTCCGCTGATACCCACAAATAATGGAAAGCAATCACATCGATTTTTTCAGCCTGGTATTATCCAAAAATTGTAAAACCATACACGTCTAACAAAACGACTATAAGGACAGTATCATATGCATAAAATTGAGTTGAAATTAACTTTACCTAATTATCGCGAGACTTAAAAGCTGTTGCTGATGACTTCATGGCAAAGGATAAAACGTTATTCCAAAGCTAATCTAAGAGCGGCAAAGTAATGGCAAACTGCTGCAATAGCAACAGCAGAATCCATTTAGGAGTTGCCCATAGCTGCCGGTACTGTGAGTGAAGGAGTTTAGGCTATTATATAGAGGGCTTCCGTTGTACGAAAAGGTGTTGCAGCCTGCTGCATCGTGTGTTGGACTAAACAAGTGTGTGCGCAAGCAACACCATGAGCAAAGTGCCCACAATCTAGTAGCAAGCGCAAATGCAAGCTTTAAATTAAAAACTGAGGAGAACTGGAAAAAGTTGTAGAAATATGGGAAGGTTACAGTCAGAACCAAATATGAAATATAGCAAAATTTTCATTGCGGCAAAATTTCTGTACAAAAAAACCTGTCAACCAACAAGGAATGGTTTGCTGCTATAGAACATTTTTATTTCCCACAACGTTAACTTTTTTTGTATAGAATTATTTAGCTTCCCATTGAGTTTTATTTGTATAAAATAAAATGTTCTCTAGCAACATTTGATCTATACAAAAATGTTGCACCCGACAAGGGTATTTTGCTATATAAATCGGTTGTCTCCCACAACGTTTTTTGCTATAGAAATGTGATGTCCCTATAGGGAAATTTTGTCTCCGACAACGTTTGTTCCTACAGAAGCGTGTTTTCTTCGATAAGACATAAGGAATCTCCCAACATTTGATGCTATTTCAAACAGGGATTTTGTTGTCTTTAACAAAGTTTTTGCTTAAGGAAATCATAGACCACATTATTTCTGCAGCAAAATGTTGTCTCCGGCAACGTTTGTCATTAGCCAAAAGTTGTGTCCGACAACATTTTGCCCTGTAGCAAAATGTTGCCCCTAACAACGTTTGTCCGTGTAGTAAATTGTTGTGTCTGGTTAAGTTTTTTCTTGTAGAGAATTTTTCTGGTGGGCAGTGTTTTTCGTATTGAAAATTTTTTGGTTTTTTCTATCGCAAAATGTTGTTTCCTTCCACATTTTTTCCTATAGCAAAATATTGGCTCTGACAATTTTTTTGAGTAACGAAGTAATCGAAAGTAGAATGGATTCGCCAACGGAAGGGGGTTGCTACAAACAAATTGTGTCTCCGACAATGTTGTTTTCTATAGAAAAATGTAGAAATTCCGCAGAAAATAGTTAACTCCGACAATGTTTTTCTTCTTGTAGAAAAATTTTGTCTCGAATAACGTTTTTCCCATGGAAAAACGTGGTTTCTGATAAGGTTGTTTCCTATGAAAATTTCTTCCTCCGCCGAGGCTTTTTTCCCATAGAAAACTGTTTCGATTTTCCCGAAGAAAAATGTTTGTACAAAACAAAAATGTTGTCTCCAGCAAGACTTTTCATTAACAAAAATGTCTCCTACAACTTGTATCCCTATAGGAAAATATTCCGTCCTACAGAAGAATTTTGTCCCCAACAACGTTTTTTCATATAGAAAAGTTTTGATTCCTTCAATGTTTAATTCTATAGCAAAATGTTGAATCTAACAACGCACTTCCCATAGAGCAATATCGTTTTCAACAAAGCTGTTTTCGTAAAGAAAACTGTTGGCTTCGACTACGTTATTTCTTCTAGAAAAATGTTTGTACAGAAAGAAATCGATCTCTCCAACAAGGTTTCTCTATTTCCAAAAATGTCTCCTACAACGTTGTTCCCTACACGAAAATGTACCCTCCTATAGAAAAATGTTGTCCCCGACAACATGTTTTCATATAAAAAAGTTTTGATTCTGTCAGTGTTTTGTTCTATAGAAAAATGTTGAATCTAACAACGCTTTTTCCATAGAGAAATATCGTTTCCGACAACGTTTTTTTCATAAAGAAAATTGTCTTCTCCGACTACGTTATTTCTTCTAGAAAACTGTCTCCCAAAAAGTTTTTCCCGTTGGTAAATGTTGTTTCTTACACCGGGTTTTCCTATGGAAACATGCTGCCTCAGACAACGTGTTTTCCTGTAAAAACATAATGTTTCCGACAACCATTTTTCGCATGGAAAAATTTTGTCTCCGACACTGTTTTTCCTATGGAATAATGTTGTCGCTGACTACGATTTTTCCTATAGAAAAATGTTGTGTCCGACTACTTCTTTTCCAATAGAAAAATGTCTCCGACAAAATTTTTAACCACCAAAAATGTTATCTCGGACAACGTATTTAGAAAAATGCCTGGGAAAATGTTTCTTCCGGGAAACGTTTCGTCCGGTAGAATGATGTTGCCTCGGACAAGGTATCAGCGTATAGAAAAATTCTGTTCCAGGCAAAATTTTGTTCTATACAAAAATTCTGTATCTGGCAACGTTTTCCCTATAGAACAATGTTATCTCCGCCAAAGATTCATCGTGTAGAAAATTGTGGTATTCGGCTAGGTTTTTTTTCCTGTGGAAAACTGTATTCTCCGGCTACATGTTTCCGATTGATATAGGTTGTCTCAGACTACGATTTTTTCTAAAGAAAACTTTTGTGTCCGAATACGTTTTTTCCTGTAGAAAAATGTCGGCGAGAAGGGTTTTTTCCACACACGAAAAAGTTGTCTTCCACAGGGGGTTTCATTTAAAAAAATGTTTCCGACAACGTTTCATATAGGAAATTATTTCCTCCTATAGAAAAATGTTGCCTCCGACAACGTTTTTATTATATAGAATAATTCTATATCTGACAAGGTTTTATTCAATAGAAAAGTGCCTTCTCTACAACGTTTTTACCTATAGAATATTTGTTGTCTAGCAATAAACTTTTGTTTCCGACTAAGTGAGAAAGAGAAAATTGTTGTCTCCGACTACGGTTTATTCCCATAGAAAACTTTTGTCTCCAACTGCGTTTTTCTTAAATAAAATTGATGTCCAATAATGCTTTCTTCTACTTAAAAATTCCTTTTTTTCTACATAAAAATTTTGTCTCCAGGAACTGTTTTTCATTTACAAATAGTTTCTCCGGACATCGTTTTCCCTATAGGAAAATGTTTCTTCATACAGAAAAATGTTTTATCTTGCAACGTTTTCCCTATAGAACAATGTTATCTCCGCCAAAGGTTCATCCTATAGAAAATTACGGTTTTTTTCCTGAGGAAAACTGTGGTCTCCGGCTACATGTTTCCTATTGATATAGGTTGTCTCAGACTACGATTTTTTCTAAAGAAAACTTTTGTGTCCGAATACGTTTCATCCTGTAGAAAAATGTCGGCGAGAAGGAGTTTTTCTACACACGAAAAAGTTGTCTTCCACAGGGGGTTTCATTTACAAAAATGTTTCCGACAACGTTTTCATATAGGAATTTATTTCCTCCTATAGAAAAATGTTGCCTCCGACAACGTTTTTATTATATAGAATAATTCTATATCTGACAAGGTTTTATTCAATAGAAAAGTGCCTTCTCTACAACGTTTTTACCTATAGAATATTTGTTGTCTGGCAATAAACTTTTGTTTCCGACTAAGTGTTTTCCTATAGAAAAATTTGTCTCCTATAGAGAAATGTTGTATCCGACTACGGTTTATTCGCATAGAAAACTTTTGTCTCCAACTGCGTTTTTCTTAAATAAAATTGATGTCCAATAATGCTTTCTTCTACATAAAAATTTCTATCTATCTACATAAAAATTTTGTCTCCAGTAACTGTTTTTTCATTTACAAATATTTTGTCCCGACATCGTTTTCCCTATAGGCAAATGTTTCTTCATACAGAAAAATGTTGTCTCCGACAAAGTTTGTTACCCTACAAATATGACAATATTTTCAAGGTGTTAAATAGAGAATAAGTTCACCCCCGACAAGGTTTTTATTTATAGAAAACACATAATTTTTGCTTAGAGGAAAGTGTTGTCTCCTACAACTGGTTTCCTTAAGTAATATATTGTCGTTAGCACTTTTCTCTACAGAAAATTTATGTCTCTGGCAGCGTTTCTTTTAATACTAAATGTATTTAAATATCAAAATTTTGTTTCCGACAAGGGGTTTTCGTATAGAAATATGTCATGTTATGTTATTCGTATAAAAAACTTTAAATTTTTTCTATAGAATGATGGTGTTTGCGATGAAGTCGTTTGCTATGTTGTCTCTGACAAGTTTTTTGCTATATCCAACCAACCAAAGTTATCCGAAATTATGAATCCGACAACCTTTTTCTTTCAGAAAATATGGTCTCCTATATACTTGTTTTTCAGAAAATATGGTCTCTGACAACTTATTTTCCTATAGAAAACTCGTATCTGCCTCTTGGCTTTACTTCCCCCTGGTTGTGCTCACTTTTTTTTCAAATACTAATTCTTCGCAGGAAGTGAAGGCGTCCGATAAAGCATAAATACACACTGAACCCAGAAGTATCTATATCTATTGCAAACATACGTCTATACCGAGATTTACATACTAACTACTGGCCACTTTTCTTGTTACTACTTGGGATTTGCAAGTACAATGTTGAAGCACAAAAGACCCAATCAGTGCAAGGAAAACAAAGTTAAATGGTTCGTCCAGTGTTAGATAAAAAAAGGAGGCAGGATTTCTAATATAAATTATAATACCACAGACTGGCAGCAGGTGCACTTGATAACTGATTGAAAATAATTTGCATAGAATGAAAATAAAAACATGAATGCACCACAAGTTGAGAAAATTTAACTCAAAAAAAGAAAATATATATAACAAAAGTCTAATGAAAATTTAATACCTGAAATTGCGAGAAAAATGTGTAAATTATTTCCTTCAAACGAAAAGAAGAGTCACGACAAAAGTTGTAAAGACAAATCGTCTGTTGGCAATCTGTATTTCGCCACCTCATGCAAGTAGTTGCAATATTTTGATGCTGTGGTAGGGGAAATTGACAAATGATTTGAAATCGTTAACATGTGGAAAAACTGAGCAAATATTTCATATGCAAACACCATTAAATGTGTAACAACTCCACCCTGTTTGATATTTTACATTTTAGGTGGAAAAGCGATTTGTTTATTCAATACGAGTTTTTATGTTGCATAGTTTTAATGTTGCCCGTGTTTTTTTTGGCATTCGAATTTGAATAAAACATTAATTACACAAATATCAATTTGTTTATAAGCTGAATTGTGTATAGAGAGGCGCCATCACATGAAAGTGATTCGACAGCGACCGTTACAACTTAAAGCGTTCAAGGTTCAATAGAAGTATTAGTACTAACTTCTATTACCGCACTTAGTATAGGGACGACTATCAACTAATTGTAAACGTTTCTGTAAATCTGTTTCCGAATTTGCACTAAACCATGTGTTCAGATGATGCAAATAGGGTGTATTTACAGGGTTGTGAAGGTGACGTGTGTTTCTTAGCATGTGATGATATTTAGCCAATCACGTCTTTTACAATTTTTACAGCAAACTTTCCTACGTTTTTTTGCTCCACGTAAAAACTTGAGTCAATCAATAGAATAAGCCGTAACCGTATTTCGAAGTTGTCACTTCCAAAATTATAGGTTGCACTACCGTATTAGAGGCAATCATAGCCGTATTGGAGGCTGCCATATCTGTATTCGATGTTGACGTAACCGCATTAGAGTTTGTTACAACAGAATTAGTGGTTGCCACATCAGCATTAGAGGTTGTCGCAGCCGAATAAGTTGTAACCGAAGTTAGAGGTTGCGCAAGCATATTTACAGGCTGTCACAAACGAATTTAGAGAACCGACTTTCAGGTTGTCGGAACAGCAATAGAGGTTATCACAACCGGATTAGAAGTTGTCGCAACTTGGTTGGGGGGTTGTCACAACCGATTGGGAGGTTGTCAGAACCGAATATAGAAGTTATCATAACCTAATCAATATTTTTTTTCTACTAATTACAAACACGTTTTTTAGTGAATTTTTTTTGCAAAATGTTATCACCTTGGGAATACGCACTGAAAAAAAAAACCAAATACAGAGCAAGTGGTACAGAGCAAGTGGTCCGAAAGTAGGAAATTGCCCCTAAGGTCCAAAAATATCAAAAAAAAAACGGGCCCCTTGACCATCGATGTAAGTCTTGGTACTCAAATGAAAGGAAATCGTCCTACGATTTCAGTGGTGCCATTACTTTTCAGATCCGATGCTTGTGTTCCAAGATATTCCTATTTTTTCTGAAACCCACAAAATTGAGCGAAATTTTTTCTTTTACAAATATGCAGGAAATCAAAGGAAATCTTCTAATGATTTCATTAGTGGTATTGGTTCCTACCTGCGTTGCTCATACCGTGTGTTAGACCTATTTGAAAATCGATAAATTTATATTTCATCTCGTGATCGTCGGTGGTGCAATGGGCAGTGTGCGCGCCTCCTGTACAGGAGATCCTGGGTTCGATTCCTGTGACCGTTTCTTTCGACGACGGTCACCTCGGTTAGTGACGGCGACACTATCGAGTATATAGCCATGAAAAAGCTTCTCAAAATACCGTTCGGAATCGGTGTAAAACTGTAGGTCCCAATCAGTGAGTGAAAACCGGAAAGCGCATAGCTCAGTGATTGTGAGAAGTTCTCCCCGGTCCCTTCATGGGATGTAATGGGAAACCATTTATTTATTTTTTATATTTCATCTGGTCGCCAGGCCGTCCGGCCGTGCTCTGGCAGGGGGGTTCAAATTCCCTCTATACCTTAAGTCGAATTTGGCGCAATTTTTTGGCGACTTACAGCCATCGGATCCGAAAAGTAATGGCGCCAATGAAATGGTAAAGTCCTTTGATTTGAGTACCAAAACTTACCTGTAAATTTCGTTTTTTTTTTGTCCTTAGGGGCAAGTTCCCCTTTTCGGACAACTTGTTCCCGATTCTGGAGCTCGCGTTAAACAAAACTGAATTTCAGTTATTTCAGCGCGTGTCCCCTAGGTCGTAAAATTCAGCCAATATTAAATGTTTTTTGTTTTTTAAATGTTTTTTAAAAAGATTTCGGTTCTACCAACAGAATTCATGATATATTCGGGTAAAGCAACAACATTATACCCAACACCACCTCTTTTGTACAGGGTGTGATAATTTGGGTTGTAAGGGCGTTATAAGAACCGATCCTGTTTAATGGGCCAGTCTATACGACACCCACGAATAGTAAATTTATATGAAAACCTACAAACCCAGTCCACAAATGCTACACCTGTATGATATTGGCCATCTAATATGGTTTCCAATGCGGATCGCTTTTATACACTTCGCTTAGAATTCTCGATGAGGTTATAGTAGTGATTGTATAAGTAGTTCTCTCTGGTTTGAAGTAAAGTTCGGCTATCACTGCACTGCTCTGCATCTTTCTTCTTACGAAGGCTTTACTCTTCGTGAGTACTGCATCAGCCTCGTGAGTACATCACCTTTTCATCCACTATTTTCCTCTACAAACTCGCTTCATTACCTCTGCTAATATTGTCAATTACCGCGAAACCAGCCAAATGCCGATGATGAAGCGGGAACATACTATTCCGTAAGATTATCTGAAATCACCGAACCAGTAATTCTAACCTAGGTACCATCGCTCATATCTATTTACTTTAAATTCCGATATTCCTGAAACCACTGACTCAATAGCTACGAACACTATGCCTGCAACCGAACCTGATCAGCGACGACCCTCATCAAATGCCGAGTTCTCATTCATCTGCACCGAACCAGTAATCCAAATCCGTTCCCTACCGAATTAATGCGCTTACTTTAAGCCTACCCCAATCCCGACATTCATGAAGATGCCAAGAAGCCTGAGTAATTCGCCATTATGTAATATCACCACACCTTAAGCCGAATTTAGACATCGCTACAGTGTAACTCCTGACCGCCCTAGATAATTAGAGAACCGCCAGTCAAGCCTACACCGATACTGATTATCTAGACACTGAAAGGATCTTGCGATTTTGTTCTTCAAAAATTCTTACATGAACTTTGTGACTAAATAAAACGAAGACCTTGCTCAGTCAGGGAGAAATTCACAGTATAATTTTATGAGATATTCTGGGCCCTTACGATGACTCTGGAGATGACTAAAACTACCTCATTCAAAGATACAACCACGTTACAGTACTAATATTTTATAGATCAAGATATATTAGGAATAGTTTATAACGATCTCCTCAGAATCACTTTCTGAATCGATCAAGCTATGTCCGCCCGTCGCGTCGTCTGCTTGCGGCCTATGTAAAGCCTGCAATCAAAGAGCAAGTCGAAACTACTTATATAACCCGATTTGCACAAACTATGGTAATTTATGCAAACTTGCACCAAGGATGAAGCCTAATAGAAACAGTAGCAAATGGTCCATGTTCTCATACATTCTTCATATAAATTTGCTCCTCAATTTTAGTTTTCCAGTGCCCAGGTGGGCACTGAAACAATATAAAAGTAGTTAGGCGGAGTTAAAACGGTTCACCTGAGTCCATAGCCCCCATATAAAATGTCCACCCAAGCTGCATGCTATGGGAAGCAGATATCCAAGCAATTTACACAATATTTCGTATCTCAGCCATTTTTCACAGATATTTTCACTTTTTCTAATTTTGTATCACTTTTCCAATTTTGTATGCAATTTAATTTTTTTTTTCAATCAGCTGAGTTGACACAGTACAGGCACTGAGCTAAAACAAAATGCCTGTTGTTTTTGGCTTGTAGTATTTGTTGTCGTACTGCATCCACCATGAATAGTATAGAGAACTTATTGCACTCTTTTTAAATCGAACACATTACTTTGTAACAAGTGTTTCTGTAACAGAAATTAAATTATGATTAATGGGACTAATATTTCAACGCGAATTTTATTATTGTACTTTTTATGAGTTGTATCTTCAATTTCAGATAAATAAGGTTTTATAAATAATCAAATTGGTTAACACAACTTAATTTCTGTATAAACAACTTCTATTTAGAAAGACCTATTTTTAATTTATCACTAACGTCGACTAATAATTATGATGTATGATAATTAAGAATGCCAATCAAAATATTGACTTTATCATTGAAATTCAAATGCCTGAATTGATTTCCAAGTAATCTTTTCCCTCTGTGTAGAAATCTAGTTCTTAAGTGTCTAGTACAAGCACGCGTATTGGTGATTCTAATTTTCTCACGTGCTCAAATCTATATATTAGCCAGTCCTCGTATGCTTGTCCGTACTACACCAGTGGTGAGTGTAATAAATTTGTTACATGCCCACCTTATATGCATGACGAATATTTTCAATTACTGGCCATGAAGTTTTAATTTGTTTAAACTAGTTTAGTTAAGCTTTTCTATGTTTTTCTCTTCGGGTGACGGTTGTCTTGTAGTGTTTTTTTTCTGCCTTTGGCAAATATCTGTGTGCAGTTGGGATTTTGTTGTCTTGAAGATAAATATTCGCATTTTACATATGAATATGTTGAGTATGTGGGGTTAAAGTAAATGTTTGTTTCTTTCAATAAGTGTTGATTGGTGGTGGAGGGTGGTTTGATAATGAAGAGAATATTAGGTGATAGTTCGAAGATTTCACAAGGGATACGTTTCTTCTATATCCTAGAAATTCAAAGTATTCTATTTGGCTACTATATCCCAGGTACAAAACTATATGAGGTGTCAGAGGACAGCTTTTGGAACGAAGTTCCTTTCCCTATATATTATGTACTAGTTAGTTCCAAC
>OZ008371.1:30772225-30802225 GCA_963931995.1 Phaonia tiefii
AACATATAACGACGTTTATAATTGTTTTCTTTATTTAAAACCGCTGTATCCTGAAAGTTTGGGTAATGATTTAAACTAGCACAATGGGATGTTAATGCTGTTTTCTGTGTAGAAATGTGCCTGTATTTCTGATCTGATTTGTGTCCTGCAATTCGTGTCTTTAGTTTATTTTTTGTAGTCCCTACATATACTTTGTTGCAAACCTCATTGTCATTTCCCTTACATGGTATTTTATATACTATATTACACATATCAAATTTGTCAAAACTATCCTTTGTTTTACTAAATATTCTGCCTATTGTGTTATATGTTTTGTATGCTAATGTATAATTCTTGTCGTCAAATATTTTTGACTTCGCCAACCTATCTGTTATTCCAGGTATGTATGTTATTGACTTGTAGATTTTCGGCTCATCTGTAGTAGCCCTGTTCAGTTGTCCTTTATCCTCAAATTGCCTTATCAGTCTGTTGGTAAGATGGTTCGGGAAGTTGTTGTCCTTAAGAATGTTTATTATCCTTTCCTTATTGACCTTGTGGAATTCTACATCACTTATAGTCAAAACGCGTTCTATTAAATTTTTCGCCGTATTTATAATCATACGTTTTTGATGTTTCGAGTGGAAGTTGATTATTCTTCCTGAAGACGTTGGTTTCTGATACCAATTAATTGATAAATTTTCCCCTCTCCTGACCACCAATGTGTCCAAATACGGAAGTTTTGAATTTGACTCTTTTTCCATTGTAAATTTAATACTGGAGTGGAAATTGTTAAAAACATCCAAAATTGTATTTATTTCGCCCTCTGAAACGACACAAAATAAATCGTCTACATATTTTGTCAAAATTTTTGGTTTTATATCCAATTTTTCGATACAAGAGTCCAGCAAATTTTCCATAACGATGTCAGCAACTATTGGAGAAGCTGGTGAACCCATTGGGAGTCCCTTTTGTTGCAAATATATTCTCCCATCATGTTGGAAATATCGGTTATCCACTATACAAAATCTTAATATATCTAAAAATAAAGATTTATTAATGTCTGTATGTTGCTTTAATGTGTTCCATTTTTCCTCTATGATACTGATAGCTAATTCTACGGGTACACTCGGGAATAGAGATACTACATCAAACGAAACTAAAATTTCGTTACTATTTATCTTCTGGTTCTTTATTCTGTCCTTAAATTGTATTGCATCTTTTACATTATATTTCGAATTTTCCGTTATCTTTTTAAGGATGTTTGTAATATATTTACACAGTTCATATGATGGAGAGTTAACAAAAGAGCAAATTGGTCTTAATGGAAAATCTTCTTTGTGTATTTTTGGAACTCCATATAATCTCGGTGCTGTGGATACTGTTGTTTTAAGTTTATTCTTTTGTATTTGATTAATAATTCCTACTTTTTGAAGTTCATCGACGAATTTATTATTCTTCCTTTCTAGTGTACTCGTAGGATCTTTACTCACTAGCTTGTATTCTGATGTATTTCCAACAATGTTTCCTATTCTCGAGTCATAGTCACATTTCTTTATAGCTATTGTTGTTGCATTTCCTTTATCAGCATTAACAATTAAAATATCCTTATTACTTTTTAGGAATTTCTCTGCCTTATTCACTTTATCTAAAATGAATTTATCTGTACTCGTTAGTTTCATTTTATTCATTTGACTATCTAACATTGTCGTTAATTTAGTCCGTGCTATTTCCTGTTCTTCCTTTTCCCCTAAGGTTTGTACAAGATCCTCCCCCTCTGCGATCATTTTCAAAATTAGGAAATCTTTCCTCTCTACTGATAGTGCATGTTTCTGACCAAGTGAAAGAACCCACTTCACCTCTTTAGGAATGTCTACCTCAGTTTTATTAACAAACCACTTTTCATTTAATTTAAATCCTAAATTCTTTTCTTGTAAATTTACAAGTGAATTAAATTTCTTTTGATGTACTTCCTTTGTCCTATTATTTTTTGATATCGTTATCCTATCCTCATATTCTAAAAATTCTCTAATTTCTTCTTCTGAAAAATATCTACATAAATTATTTCTTATAGTATCCATCTCATTATTAGTTTCCCTTAGTAACACGTGCTTTTGTTTGATTGTTAGATTGAGTAGTTTGTTGTGTAACTCTTGTGTATAATTGGAAATATTTTGTTGAATTGATGGCAACCCATTTTCAGAAAAGATTCTTTGTATATTCCTAGTTGAGTTTGTGATGAAATTTGGGAAAATACCTGTTTTTCGACAACGAATCAGAAAAGTAATTGTCGACCTTATCCTTACGATCTTGTCCCTGGTTGTCTTGAACCTGTTAATTATTGATCTCGTTCGATTATCCCTCTTGAATTTTGCATATCCCATTTTTGTCTGGATGTGCTCTCCAATTTTAATATTTTTATTCTGTTGTTCGACCTTTTCTTTATCAATAAATAATCAATATTCTTCGAGCTTGAGGTCTGATTTGCTGTTGTTGTATTTATTTTCCTCGATATTTCGCTACTCCTTTGTGTAGCATCATCAGGATATTTGAACAATATTTAACAATTAAAACAAAATAACAATTGTGAAAAAATTTATGTCAATTCAAAAATGTTCAAACAAAATTTTTCCGCCTTTTTTCAAAAATTTTCTGAAGTTACACAAACAAAAATAATGTTCGTAAAAAGTTCATATAAATTAACCCAAAGAAAAATATCAGTTAAAGTGGAAATACCGCCATACCAGTGTAAAACACAATCAATTGTTGTAGTAACACGCTGAAGTAAAACGACCTCTATAACAAATTCTCCCAAACATATTCTACAGGAACCATGCATATGTTTGGAATGCACTTCAAACATTCATTTGTTTGCATATCCCAAACACAGCTAACATGTAAGTTTTTAGGTGCACACATATGCGTTCTGCATCCAAAACATTCATATACTTACATAGAAGCATTCGGATGTTTCCCCCAAACCTCCATGTATTTACGTGGCAATATGTGCGCATTTCCTCCCAAACACCATAACATTTAGAAACGAATTATTTTTTGAATTCAATATTTTTGTATTATTTATTATAATTAATTTTATCAATATAAATCCCATTTATAAATAATTAACGCAACAAATTATAAGGTTTTAAACGGGCTTTTTTATAGTTACTTGCATCGAACGCATTGAATATATTTTTCTTCTTCTAGTTTCTTTGTTATCTCGCACGTTTTTGTTTTCAAAAGGTTTTAACTATGCGTTGATTATCACTATGCGTTGGTACACAAACAAAATTGTTATTGTTATATACAACACTAGTTCATGCAAGCCAAGAATTACTTGGTTTTTTTGTACATTTCACAAATGGTACGCCGTTCCGATTTTGTCAGTAAAGGCTCGGGCATACAAATGGTTTCACATTGTTCCCCTTACCAGTTTCTTTCCTCATGGTGGTAGAACACATCCAAGCATACGAAACATATACACAAAAACCAAAGCAAATTCCCAAACCATTTAACCGTCCGCGCCTTTGTTTATTCTTTTTTCACTGATCAAACGCTTTTGATGTCCTCTGTCCGATGAACTATTGAGGACTGAATACATGAAAGTTCATCTGCAATTTACGCGCGCACGTTCAGGAATATTTATGAATCACTTACTGAGAGAATAATGCAAAAACACCGATACAGACTTACTAGATAGACTCTCCCGTTGTCCCTCTTTTATTCCCTTGCTCTCAAGAGAGCATAAGCAGTACAACAAACACAACTGTATTTGTATCCCAAACACATATATCTTTGGGTTGCAAACACATATGTTAAAGCATATTAATCATTGTGTTTCAAACATGTAATATTGAACAGCAAACACAATGTATTTGCATACAAGCATATTATATTTTCGACTAGCTCCAAACACATGTTATATTTGAAATCAAACAACAAAAAACGACAGATTTTTCAGCGTGAACATATTGCCAAAAGAATGACTTGTCATTGGGAAGTGTGGAAAGATATTGCACAGGTGGTGGAAGGGAGAGTATTGTACTTTGATTGCCGCTCTTCAATATATTGAAGCATTTTTAGTGTCTTTTCGGTGGCCGAAATTATCATTTCGAACACTATCAACCATGTTGCCAACAATTATAACAATGGGCTACGAAAAAAGGAACCCTATCATTGTGTCCAATTTGTCGTCCAATTTATAAACATTTCAATTTGTTAACTAAAGTAATTTTGTTAAAAAACGAAATCAAACACTCTAAATACATGTTACGCAAAAAAATATCAAAGGCGAACTAATGCCTATGTAACCTCTTCTATGAAAAAAATCGATGTGATGGGAAATAAGGCCATATGGCTTTATTGTCTATGACTGCACCGTATATCTCATTTTTTTCTACATATATTTTCCTATTAATCAAACAAAAATTTTTGATACGGTCTAGTTAAAAATAACGGGTCCGCCAAATAACTTTTTTTTTTGAAAATGCTATAAAAAAAAACTACTGAATATTTTCTCAAATTTCTTTTTCTATTTGAAAGTACAATCCTTCCGGTTAATAATGGAAAATAACTTCATTCAAATGGCCGCCTCGGCTGGCCATGCAGTAGCCTACACGATCGGTCCAATTTTAATGTGGCCAATGGTTTAACGAATATTGTCCTTTACAGCGTCAGTTGTCTCTGGCTTGTCGGCGTAACACTTATCTTTGAGGGCACCCCACAAATAATAGTCCAGCGGTGTCAAATGGCAGCTCCGAGGTGGCCAAACGACATCAGCTCTGCGGCTGATAATGCGATCTTCAAAAACGGGGCGCAAAACATCGAGTGTAGCTTCGGCTGTGTAGCAATTTTTATTCTGCAACATTACCATAATTTTCAAAGTAATGTCGCAATATTTCCCAGCGTTGTTCAAGCGTTTACATAACCATATTCGTTCAGCGGAAGGATAAAACTAATTATCTGTCAAATCAGACATGAGCTAAGTGTTACCATTCACGAAATAAGCACTTGTTGACCAAAAAAAGTTATATGGCGGACCCTTTACCATGAGTGTTCGAACTCACGGGCGATGTGTTAACACCTTTTTTACACGGTACCTGTTCGATTTTTATGAACACATGAGTAAATGTTACATTGGAAAATAAAAAACGAGTAGTTTTTGTGCTGAAGGCTCTTCTGCTATTACCCTTTCTTTTTTCTTACATCTGCTTTAACATTAGATGTAATATTGTTAAAGTAAATAAAGCAACATTCTGCTCACTGAAATAATTGTTTTTGTTTTGTCATAAACTAAGCGGTGACAAAAAGTATTGAATAGTATAAAGAACTTATTGCACTCTCTTGCCGCTCTCATGTAGAGAGTCTGTGTAAAAGAGCAGAAACGAATCTTATTATCTTTATAGAATATTTCAATATAAATGCACCATTTCGTCACTGGTATTACATAAAAGAATACAAAAAGCATAAATGTTTCGAAAGACATCAATGTTTCACATCAAAATTATGAATGCACCAAGTTATGACAAAAAGTAAGTTTCGAATCATTTTCCAGATGTCGCCAGTGCTTTTGAGTCATACAATTCGTTCCATGACTTCTCTATACTAGTCAATACTCTTTGGCGACGACTAGCTGCTTGTTTGTTCGTTGATGCTACATCAATACCATCATTCTTATTTTCAGGCAGATACTATTGTTGTACAACAACCAGGTATGTGATGCTAACGCTGTGTGTTATTTGGATGTGTCCACTTTGATAGATTGCCCTATCCGTGCCCATAAATGTTAACACATCAAAAAAAGAATTGCAAACAATTTTTAGTTTGAGAAATGTTCACCATAAATACTATAAAAATGCACAGGTTTTCTTCGTTTTGTATTGTGTTACAGTCTCTACGATATGGCAACACCAGACATTTTTACGTCATGTTTTCCGTGGCTCTTTTCCGTGTTTACGCTTGAATTGCTAACAAAAATATGTTATGAATTTTTGCCGTCTTATCTGGAAATACTCGTATTACACTATGTATCACTCTGATATATTTGGTATTACGCGCATAACGGTATCATTAAATTTCTTCCGGCAATATCTAAATACATCATCTGCTTACAGATGAATACAATATCGAGTAATATAGATATATCTCCATAATACTTTGTTTAAAAGTGACTAAGAATCATTATTCCGATAGAGCAAGTACGAAATAAATAGATAATGCCAGTTTAAAGCTCTAGAAGTTGTTGAGTACTTTACAATGGAATACTGAGGAACTTTAAAAAAGTGGCAATGCCATTTTTTTAATTAAGTCCTACTGACTGCAATAAATACCATAATATTAAAATTGTTTGATTTAAAAACAATTGACTACGCAATGACTCCACGACATAACCAAAATGAAATTAAGTTTAACCAACAAAGCATATTGCTAAATATTACTTAGTCCCTTTCTATTTTATACTTTTGCCTCAGAAACTTTTTGACATTTTAATAAACACAGTTACCCCTTTCATGTAGAGGACGTTTTAGTAATTAAAACAAATGCTACTAACTATCATAGACACAAACCATTTCATAACCTAAACTTTCAACTTAAAATTGAAAATTTCCTTTACCACTCGCACTGTGTGAGCACCAAACAATTTGCAACCCACAACCCCGAAAAGTGTCAGATAAAATCACACATGTTCATATCCACTTATGTGAATACATGAGAACGAACTCGCTAGCAACAGGAAACCTCAATGCAAAATTGCATTTGTGTACAACAGAGTTACGTATGTTGAGTTTCCTATTTCCGGTATCAGTGATTATTTCTTAACAGTCCCTCACACATAGCTAGACTCAATCTCTTGCATTGGCATTCCCATACTTAGTTTGAACAGAGAGAGAGCGGAGAATAAATGTTGTTGTTATGTTGTTACTTTGCAACACATTCTGTACTCGGTTATCAATAACAGCGCACCAAAAGCTTTGCAATACGAGTACAGAAGCTTTCATTTGTGTTCTATATGCTGGTGTTGAATTCATTTAGCAGTGGGAGAAGGCAGCTTTGTGCTGAACGGTTAGAATGAAATTTACAGTAATTTTTCGAGCAGCGGAAGTGAGAGAAAGCTTTTGCATTTTAAATTTAACGGAAATTTTAATTTGAATTTTATTGAAAGCTTTTTGAAAATGACAGTAGTGGAAATTTAATAAGGAGAATTTGCTTAAATTGTAGTTTCAACTGAAGGGAAAGTATTAAATACTTGTATAAAGTGAATGAATGCAAAAAGATCAGTCAAATTTTTAAGTACTGGATAACTTGTCATTTACGCAGAGAAAAGACAAATATTAAGAGGGAGGAATGATTTCCATATTACCGCAATAAGAAGGGCTAAAAATGTAATATAACTTGGGACCAATTGATATTTCTTAGTGATAAAAATTAACATACTTGGGAAAATTTCTAAGGAAAAATAAACAAAGAATATATCGTAAATTAAAGACAATACGGCTTCATAAGGACAGACTAATGTTGCAGTAATAAAGGGTGGGTCCTTTAACATTTGGAATTTAAATCTCCCATTATTTCCACGCCGATGGCCAATTTGGCATTTATGAAGTGACAAATTATTAGTTAAAGGATAGAAATTTACGAAATGGGAAATTGGGAAATATTAACAACTTTCTTCCAAAGTTCTGGGTCTTCAACTGAAACTGTGAGAAATCTAGGAAATAAATTCGATGGAAATACAGTTTCACCAACGCAGTTTGTTGATCAATTTGTGAAGCAGGTTTGTCAATTCCGGCCCTTATTACAAAAAAGAAAATATTGCCGCTGTAGCTGAAAGTGTGCTAGGAACAGCCATCAACATCAGTTTGCAAAAAGACCTCGGTATGAAGTCATACAAAAGTCCAAGTACTGCAAGAACTGGAGCCTCATGACCATCCGATGCTGAATAGACTGAAGAGTGCTTGGGTGAAGAGCAAGTGCGTTTAAAAGTTAATTTTACAGTCTGCCATAAAATCCCATTACGCCATGTTATCTACGTCCCTGACGGTGAAAGAATGCCCCTCATCACTTAAGGTGATGTCAGAGTATTTTGACATCAGGCTCATCGGGACACAGCGACATTCCAGGCAATTGCATAGCGGATGCGTTAGGTAGACAGGGCACTACGGCACAGGTTCTTCCGGCAAAGAAGGTGTTAGTATGCCAATCTCTACCTGCAGTTTGCAGATCAGGCAGTGGGCCGATAATATGTTCAAGGACAAGTGCAGACTTACATCAACTTGCAAACAAGCCAGGGTCCTCTGGATACAGGTGGACAGGAAGAGGAACAGGCAACTACTTAACTTACGGGACATTGTCTTGTAGTAGGAAAACACGCCCTAAGATTTGGACATAGAAACTCCACTCTCTGTAGATGCTGCATAGAAGAGGGCGAGGAAACAACGAAATACCTTCTCTTGGATTGCCCTTCTCTGGCAGAACTGAGAAGTAGGATATTCGGAATACATTTAGTTAGCACCGTAGCCCTAGAGGATATTCCTGTAGGTCTTTTAAACAAATTCATTGAAAATTAACTTGGCTAGGCGACTAGTCGGTAGTGCAATGGTAGTGTGCGCGGCTCTTGTACATGAGATCCTGGGTTCGAACCCGTCTCTGACCACCTTCAAAAAAAATTTCTTTCGGCGGCGGTCACCTCGCATAGTGACGGCGACACTATCGAGTATCTAGCCATGAAAAAGCTTCTCAAATTAGCGTTCGGAATCGGTGTAACCGTAGCCCTAGAGGATATTCCTGTAGGTCTTTTAAACAAATTCATTGAAAATTAACTTGGCTAGACGACTAGTCGGTAGTGCAATGGTAGTGTGCGCGGCTCTTGTACATGAGATCCTGGGTTCGAACCCGTCTCTGACCACCTTCAAAAAAAATTTCTTTCGGCGGCGGTCACCTCGCATAGTGACGGCGACACTATCGAGTATCTAGCCATGAAAAAGCTTCTCAAATTACCGTTCGGAATCGGTGTAAAACTGTAGGTCCCAATCAGTGAGTTAAAACTGGAAAGCGCACAGCTCAGCGATTACGAGAAGTTCTCCCCAGTCCCTTTATGGGATGTAATGGGAAACCATTTATTTTTTTTAGACGACTACTCAATAGTTGCTATAGAGGCAACTGCAGGTATCACAAAGGGCTTCTTTAGCCTAAGTGTGCTAGACAGCTTGCTGTCTTGCAGTCTTTTCAACCAACCAACCAAAAGTACTTCCCAGAGAGATTAAAAAATCAAACCAATTCGTTGTCTGTCTCGTTTTTGTTTTTGGCGGTTTTCAACAAACAAGCCACATTTGGGTCTCAAAAACATAGACTATAGTCTATTAATCATTGTGTCTCAAACATGTTATATTGAATAGCAAACACAATGTGTTTAGGCATAAGTATAGTATATTTGCGAAAAGCTAAAAACACGTTGTATTTGTATGCGAACAACAAAAAAGGCAGATTTTTCAGCGTGTAGGGATGAAAGATTTCAATATCGGGTTCTATCCAATGCAGCCCGATCTACCTATTACGTATACTACGATTTCCCTTCATCTGCCTTTCCTACATCGTAGCTTGGGATCAATCACGTTTATGCTTATGTGGAAAATCTGAGGTAGACCCTAGTATTGCCGGCTCATCCTCTCTACATACGATGAGTATCGAATTGCTGAGACGTCTGGTTAGAGGTCTGGGACAATGCTGGCGGGAGGATCGATTTCAAGGAACTTGATAAAAATCCCAACACTTGTTCTAACAAAGTGATATTCGGCGCTTGTTCATCCATTTACAGGCTGGCTAGCCGTTCGCGCATCTTGCCTTCGCAGGAGGATGGTTATAAAATATAGAGGAGAAGATAGTAACCACGAAACAATTGGAATATATTCCATACTCTCGTAGGTTATGGAGAGCCGAATTAGCTACCATCTGATGTTTAATCCCTAATTCAGCAGTGTACTTAGTGCTCGACTTATGAATTTCGCAGAAAACTTTCTAAATGTGGTCTTTAAGGAACACTTGAATCGGTCCGTACATAGACTGGGTGAGAGCAAGTATTTGCATCGCATTTGATAAAGAATTGTAGGACGCACTCACTTCATTGCGAGTTTTATCAGGGATTGTTCTAAATGTGTTTATATAAACGACACAGGGCTATAGGATACCACAAGGCTCTATCCTGCTCCTTTTTGATGTGTGAACATTTATAGGCGCGGGTAGGGACTATACGATAAGGGTGACCCACCCCTATACAGAACACAGATTTGTCCGACTGCGAAATACAGATTGTCAGACTGCGAAAAAACACACACTGATGTAGCGGCAGCGGATAATTTTCTTGTATGGGTGCGGAGCACTCTCAGAGCAAAGACAAAAATTCCGTGGTTATACGTATATAAAAATGAGATAGCAAGAGAGCAACGAAAATTGTGTGAACTTGTGTAGCGTGTGTACGAACATAACATGTGTCTGTTGCTTTGCATTCTCTTTAATTTTTGTGGTAATGAAACAAAAAGTATTAGGCAAGAAAATAATGACTGGACTGGTCTTTAAATAATTGTAAGTATTAATATTATTTAAATGTAACGTCATCATATGTTTGAACGCTGTTTTTTAATTTCCAATGTAACATTTACTAATGTGTTCATAGAAATCGAACAGGTACCGCGTAACAGAAAGGTGTTAACACATCACCCGTGAGTTCGAACACTCATTGGACTTTTTTTAATGTTATTCAATGATCTACCTGGTCATCAACGATTTACACAGGGTGGAGTGCGGTAATTTGCATATTTGGAAATGAAATAAAAAAATTATGAACCTTAGAAAAATTTATTTTATATTTTAATTATATTGAGCAGTAACGGAATTTTTAAATTACATGGTTTTAAATGGACTTTCGCTTTCCACACACTACTGCATACGTTTCCTGAAGATTTCATGAACTCTAACAAACATGTCGACTGGTATTCTGCCAATATCAGTCTCAATATTGTTAATTAGGTCTTCCTAGGTATTGGGACGGTTGATATATACCTTCGACTTCAGGTAACCCCAAAGGAAAAAATCGCATGGGCCAGTTCACATCACTCCTCAAAGAGATAAGCTGTCCAGGAAACATTTGCCTCAAACAATTCATGGTAACCCTCGCTGCGTGTGCAGTGGCACCATCCTGTTGGAACCTCAAGAGCCGGCTGAAAAAATCCTGTATCATAGTCAAGTACCGTTCGGAGTTCACAGTTACAGCAAGAAGGTCATCTAGGAAAAAGTAAGGTCCAATGATGCCTACTCGTGTTATGGCGCACCACACAGTGACGCGGTCCGAATGCAGACGTCTCTGGGGTTCGTTTCACTTCAGTACCGCCTATTTTGGTTGTTTACACACCTACTGAGGTGAAAATGTGCCTCATCAGTAAAGAACAATGCACCGCAATGATCGAGTGTTCATTTGAAAAATACGCTTCAACACAAAATGACCTCTCCTCACGTGTCCAATGCATGATGGCAACTGAAAGGCAGACGAATACAAATATTCCGTCAGCCACTGCTGTGCAAAAAAGCAAATTACCGCGCTCCACCCTGTACAATTTTGTCTCCTTTTGCTGTTTGGATGCAAGACAGTAAATATAGCACTTACTCACAAAGATAGTGTTCTTGTGTCCAAACACATTGTGTTTGATATTCAATATAACAAGTTTGGAAGACAACGATTAAAAAATCATTATATATGCTCTCTGGTTGGAAACTGCTGAAGACAAAAATGTGACAAACAAGAAAGAAACAAAAAGTAACAGATCTTCTATTCAGCATAACCATGCTTGCAAACATCTACATGGTTCCTGCAATATGTTGCTGGGCCCGTTATTTTAAAGCGAGTATATATTGTGCATAGTCGCTTGATCCTCGGCCCAGTCTTTCCTATGTGCACGTAGATGGTTGGGTAATAAGGCGGGTGGTTAATGAGTCAACTTACCATGATATAAATTTGGTAACTGAGTGGAGTTAACCCTGCTGTTAGATTAGAAAAAACTTACGAATCTTAGATTGAGGGACCATTTGGTCCATACTGCAATTTTCATCCAAAATAATAATTTTATCTTATTCTTTGTAACTATTTTGGTTCAAAAATTTCTAAAGCAAGTATTTGACATATCAAAAACATCCGCTAACATATCAAAAACATCTTCTAAATATTTGACATGAATTTACATTCGCTTGGTAATGAAAAAATTTACGAATCTTAGGTTGAGGGACCATTTGGTCCATACTGGAATTTTCATCCAAAATAATAATTTTATCTTATCCTTTGTAACTATTTTGGTTCAATAATTTCTAAAGCAAGTATTTGACATATCAAAAACATCTTCTAAATATTTGACATGAATTTACATTCGCTTGGTAATGAAAAAATGTACTATTGACCAAATGGTCCTCTAACCTAAGATTCGTCATTTTGTATTTTTCTCAGTCCTGAATAAAGTTAGAAAATTTAATTTTCGCACATAACATTGTTTTATTAAAAGACCCCATTAGCAGAAAAATTTAGTCAGTATATATCACCGTTCCAAAGTTACAAGGGAAAACAGAAAAAATTTGGACCAAATGGTCCTAATCTAACAGCAGGGTTAAGTGAATCGAGTCAAGTTTAATGCCCAGTATTGTATACTTTCGCAGAAATGCATAATTGAAAATTGGAAGCTTTTATATACCCAGAATGAGAATTCAATGTGATATCCACTGGCAAAAATACGTATTTTTCCTTGTAACTCTATACATACGTTCATTGGGCCGAAGATTTGTAATAACTGTCATAAGTTAATCCTATAGCTTCCATACAAAAGGAAGCGATTATGTTGATATGTGCTGTCACAGAAAACAAACTAATTCGCTGTAACTAAATTTAGAGATTGTCACTACAACATTATATATCATTAAATTCGAATTACAGGTTGGTACAACCGATTAGAGTTGAAGACAATTCCATTTTAGTTGTGGGACTAAATTCAGTCGTGACAACCTCAAATCGTGACAACCTCAAATCGAATTTACGGTTGCTACAATCTCTTTCGTTCAAGATCAAATCAGAAATCCAACTTGTCTTCGGTGTGATACTGCTAAGAAGTCATTGAAACTTTCATGAACACAGTAATGGCCTGTCATCATAGCTGTGGGGCCATTTGGGGGCTATTTTATTCCGAACAGGTCTTCTTTACAATACAATAAATAAAAATCACAACTGTCTCAAAAAATACTTGATTTTATTTTAGAATACAAAAGTGCAGTCGTACTAAGACACCCTTTACATGTTCATTGCGACCATTTTGTTCTTGATTGTTTCGTGCGGGCACCTTAATTGAACGAGTGCGAGAACATGTGACCCAACTCTAAGAGGGAGCAAATCTAGTGAATCTTGAATGATTGAACTTTGTACTTGTCCACTTGATTAACTACAGGTGCCAGTCTTATCGCAGCATTTATTAATCCCTAATACACATTTGAACCATTCCTCAGAAATACTACTTAGCACTGTCACCTGACATTTTAGCCATAATTCAATTTCATTTCAAATCGCTGTCATCGAATATAATGTCATGTCACTCATAACATAAACTAAGTCACAACTTGTCCAAGAGAGTCAGTCTCTAAGGCTTGTAAAGTTCTCCTTTTTTTACAGTGTTTTCCTTTTCAGCTGTGTTGGAAATTTTATTTACTTGTCCTGTACTTAATAAAAATCCATAATGAACATAGTTAATATTGCGTGTTTGTCACTTGTCAACTTGGCTATGTTGTCGTCGTCGTCGTCAACAACGGTCGTTGGTCGCTGCTGCCTTCAGCGTTCAGTCATCAGTAGCGTTTTGCGCCTTATTGTTCGTTCCTTTTGAGACATCGAGGATGAATACCTAACCAGAGCCACCCGAGCTTACGGACCCACACTGCAGCTGAAAGCATTAGTATAAATTGTGTCTTATTACTGACAGACGGAGCTGTAGTCGTGTCGCAGCGAACGAAATGAAAACAAAAAACAACAGAACAAAATGTTGAAAAATCTTATGACAACTTTGTCCAATTTCAATTTGACAAAATACATAAATCAATGTTTTATGTTTTATTATTGCCGTTTGGAATACGAGCACTACATATAAACCCAATGAAATTCCTTGTTAGCTTGGGGTTTTTGTGATCAGAAGTTCAATGAATGTTTATTGGACCTTATGTCTGTCTCATTTTCCCTCGCTTTTGGTATGTTATTCCAAATACACGAACAAAAAAAAAACAAACAAGTAAAACGCACAAACAATTGCGGGAAAGGGAAACGAAAAACGTTCAGAACATCGAGTACAAAAACAGTAAACCATAAATTATAAACACTGGACATTACAACATTGGTAACAACAGCAGCGACAACAATGGCCATAACATTACACACATGTACTGTATAGTATTTGCTCTGATACCTTCTGCAATAACCACAATTATATTGCCATGTACGGGGGTAGATTATGTTATGGATTAGTTTTCTTAGACGCACTGCACGTGATGAATTTAAGGTGTCAATCACATTTACATTTCTGTTTGTCATTCAGGTGATTTAAATTATTTTGAAAACTATTTGAATTATGTCGCACTGTGGGATAATTTAAATTCAGGCAAAGTTTTGCTATTAGAGGCGGTATATATGTTTGTAGCATTTAAACGTTATGATTTGCACGGTGAAAAATCTGTATTTCTTTATTGTTTGGATGCAAATATAAGTGTGTTTGAAGCTAGTCGCAAATATAATATACTTGTGCCGAAACACATTGTGTTTGCTTTTCAATATTACATGTTTGAGACACCATGATTAATATGTCATAATATATGAGTTTGCGACCCAAATATATCTATGTTTGTAATATAAATGCAGTTGGGTTTGTTGCACTGTTTACGCTCTCTCGAGAGAAAGATAATAAAAGAGAGACAACTCTTGTAAGTGTGTATCAGTTTCTTTTTTTGCATTCTTCTCTCAGTCAGTGGGTCATACGTATTACTAAATGTGTGTGTAAAATGCAGATGAAGTCAGTGTTTCTTATTTTGGCTGATATATTGCGTTTTAATATCATGTATTCAGTTGTCAATGTTTCATCAGTGAAAAAAGAATAGAAGAAAAAAAAATAAATGGTTTCCCATTTCATCCCATGAAGGGACCGGGGAGAACTTCTCACAATCACTGAGCTGTGCGCTTTCCAGTTTTCACTCACTGATTGGGACCTACAGTTTACACCGATTCCGAACGGTATTTTGAGAAGCTTTTTCATGGCTATATACTCGATAGTGTCACCGTCACTATGCGAGGAGACCGCCGCCGAAAGAAATTTGAAGGTGGTCAGAGCAGGTTTCGAACCCAGGATCTCATGTACAAGAGCCGCGCACACTAACCATTGCACCACCGAAAAGAAAGCTCAGACATTAAATGGTTTGTGATGTTGCTTTCGTTTTTGTGTAAGAGTTTCGTATATACAAGGTGGCGCAAAAGGGATCCTCCTATCAGAAAATGCTATAAATTTTGCGATTGGCCACTAATGTCAGTTCTGTTTTGACATTTGTGTAGTAAACACATGCGAAATACACGTTAATAAACAATGTTATGCTACACTGCTCCAGAACGCGGAATATTGCTGACTATTTATTTGACCAATAATCGGTCGGTGACTTTGGCACAACGTGAATTTCGTCGCAGATTTCCTGGCCGTCCAACGCCTACTGGTGAAACACTGCGACATTTAGCCGCTCGCCGCGAAGAAACTGGCACAACACGAGATGCTGCCAGGCGTGGCAGACCCCGGAGTAGCCGTTCTGCAGAGAATATTGCGGCTGTAGCCGAGGATGTCATGGAAGCGCCGTCGATGTCATGGAAGCGCCGTGAGCGCTACAGAGCAATGATCAACGAGTTCTTTTTGCCGCAACTTGATGAATTGGGATTGGAAAACATGTGGTTCCAACATGACGGTGCAATGGCGCACACTGCACGTGCCACAACCAATATGGTAAAGGATGCATTTCCCGGGCGCCTAATCTCCCGTTTTGGCGATTTGCACTGGCCAGCAAGATTGCCTGATTTGACCGCTCCAGACTTCTTTTTGTGGGGGGCTTTTTGAAGTCGCGGGTTTATGTCAACAAGCCTCAGACTCTTGCAGCTCATAAAGACAATATCCGTCAAGAATGTGAGGACGTATCGCCGGAAGTTTTGGCCAAAGTGATGGAAAATGCCATAAAAAGGGCTCAAATGACAACCAACTGTGGCGGCGGCCGTTTACATGACATCATATTCTCGACTTGATGTAAAAAAAATTAAAAGACCAAATAAAAATAATCCACAAGAAGAATCAAAGTTTTTAATTTTTTTTTAAATTACAGCCAAAAAACATTGGAAGTTTACTTTTGCGCCACCTTGTATATACATGTGTGCTACCAAAGTGAGAAACGATTTTGAGGAAAGAGGGCAACAACGTGAAGCCCTTTGTCTGCCCGAGCCTTTACTGAGGAACTCGGAACGGCGTACCATTTGTGAAACATAATGAAAAAAATACACGTAATTAATAGACATTTAATTCGCTTTTATGAACTAGATTTGTATATAAATATATTATTTGTGTACCAACGCATAGTGATAACCAACGCATAGCTGAAACCTTCTGAAAACAAAAACGTGAGAGACAACAAAGAGTGGAGAAGCAAAAGAACAGCAGATTTTCATTTCATAAAAAAAAAATAATGTATTCAATGCAAGTACATGTTCTAATTATTTATAACTGTGGATTTATATTTATAAAATTAATTATAATAAATAAGACATATACTATATTGGAATCAAAGAATAATTCGTTTCTCAATATTACTATGTTTGGGAGGAAATACGGATATGTTTCCACGTAAGTACATGCACATTTGGGAGAAACATGTGAATGTTTCCACGTAAGCACATAGATGTTTGGGATGAAGAACGCGTATGTTTCCACGTAAAATCATATATGTTTGCCACTAAACATGATACTTTTTACACTTAAATACAAGTGAGTTTGGGGGTTGCAAACATATCAATGTTTGAGGTGTGTTCCAAACATATACATGGTTCTTGCAAAAAAAATATATTTGGAGAATATATTAGAGAAGCCGTTATTTTTAAACGTGTGTATATTAATTTGTACATTCTGCACTGATAGAAAAGCACTGCGACGCAGGAAGGACTTGCATTTGAAGAAATATAAAATAATGGTTTCCAGTTACATCATATGAAGGGATTAGGGAGAGCTTCCCACAACCTATGGAGCTGTGCGCGTTCTAGGTTTACTGTCACTGATTGGGACCTAAAGTTTTACACCGGTACCGAACGGTATTTTGAGAAGCTTTTTCATGAAAAGTGAATTGAAATGAAATTGCAATTTGCGGATGTGTTTCGAACTCGTTACTAGGCCGAAAAACATGAAAAAGCAAAATACGGGTTTGGGGAGCAACTTTCAAATTGAAAATATCGTATAAGGGAATCAAGGTAATCTTCTGGTTAAGGTTTGCGCGACCCTCGCCCTGTCAACCCCTCAACTTTTGTCGACAGACATTTTTACCTAAACAAATCAATGAGTGTTCGAACTCACGAGCGATGTGTTAACACCTTTTTGTAACACGGCACCTGTTCGATTTCTGTGAATACATTAGTAAATGTTACATTGGAAAATAAAAAAAGAATAGTTTTTGTGCTGAAGGTTCTTTTGTTATTGCACTTTCTTTTTTCTTACATCTGCTTTAACATTCGATGGTATATTGATAAAATAAATAAAGCAATATTTAGCTCACTGAAATAATTATTTATGTTTTGTCCTAAACAGAGCGACGACAGAAAGTATTAAATAGTATAGAGAACTTGTTGCACTCTATTTCCGCTCTCCTGTAGAGAGTCTGGGCAAAAGAGCATAAATGAGTCTTATCCTCTTTATATAATATTTCTATATAAATGCAACATTTCGATAATATTATTACATAAACCAATACAAAAAGGATAAATGTTTCAAAAGGCATCAATGTTTCACATCGAAATTATGATTGGACCACGTTATGACAAAGAGAGAGTAATACATTTTGAATCATTCGCCAGATGTCGCCAAAGCTTTTGAGTCATACAATTCGGTCCATGGGTTCTCTATACTATTCAATACTCTTTGGCGACGATGACCTGCTTGTTTGTTCGCTGCCGCTACATCAATATCATCACACTTATTTTCAGGCAGAGACAATTGTTGTACAACTACTACGTATGTGATGCTAACGCTGTGTGTTGTTTGCATGTGTTCACTTTGAGAGATTGCCCTCTCCGTGCCTATAGAACACTTAATGTCGCAGATTAATCTCTCACTTGGTAGAATACAAAAACAGAAATCTAATGCTTTTTGAATACGTAAAAATTGATAAAAGTCAATGAGTCTTGAAACTATTATATTTAAAGCAAACCCAACCCGAAACGGATTCCTTTGCGAGTTCGAGACGGATTCACTAAGCAACTAGAAAAAACAATCCGCTTTTACGACAGGAATTTGTTACGCAAACGGGTTCGTTACGATTCCGTAACTGATTTCCGTTTGGAAAAACATCTACGAAGAAGCGAGTCCGTCTTGATTTCGAAACGGCTTAATATGACACACTGGGCTAGGTTACTTTTGATGAAATTAGTCGTAATTTTTTCGAGGTAAAATGGGATTTAAATCTCTCCAACTAAGCTTACTAGACACACTACGTTTTTGCAAGTGTATGTTGTTTTAATCTATAGCAGCCGGTAATAAATCGAGTTTTTCTCAACTCCTGTCCCACAGTGCCCCTCAGAAGTGATCGAGAAATACATCTTGAACATTCATATAGCATAATTGATACATTCACTTCAAGTGAATCATTAAATCGTCCATGAACGTCACGTACAATTCCCATAAATTTCATATTATTTTCCCGATACACACCTATACATACGTAGCAAATGTTTAAAATTGTGGTTTTAAATTTCACATGCCATTCAATACAATTGAATACCAACAAATAAAATCTTGTGTCCTTTGTCATTTTAATGTTAATTATTTTAATCATTAATGCATAACACATTTATGTTGTTATGGTTTATTGTCGCCTCTATACCCAATGCGTTGCATTATGGCAGTTGTCGTTCCGAATATGATGACAATTTGGTTGATCAGGTTGGTAGGGTGGATGGCCAGCGGTGGGTCGGGATCTCCGGGGCACTTCAACCTCTAGTGCACTCTATAAACACTTTATGAGACTGAAAATTCATTGTGGGAATATTAAATTTTCCTTTTAAATTTATAATATTTTTAAAATAAATTATTTCATACTTTGTATACAGAATAGACAACCAGTCAACAGTTAATAAATTGAATTTGTTTTTTTTTATTATTGTTTTTAACACCTCCGCAGATGATAGAATTTCAATGAGGATTTCAATGGCTTATCTGTGTGAAATAGAGTTAAATGTTATAAATATGATGAACATTTACATCGAGTGATGGTTACAATGTTTTGTGATTCAAACTCCGTATGATAACAAATGCGGGAGTAATAGAATACTTAAAACTACTTTCAGATGAAATTTTTTAAAGGTATCCCAACAATTTGACTAATATCTAGGGACGAAAAATAAAGGCCATTTGTCTGAAGTTGACATTTAATATTGAATAAAATCTAAGACAGAGGCACGTCCATACTTTAATATCTTTGCTTGATTTGTTTGGGAATTTGTAGCAAAATGGCCGAAATTCGGTGATCACAAGACACATATTCATACATAAATGGTCGTATCTTGTAAACGGTATGTCTAGTTGTACCATAAAGCGGAATACCGTGATCACCATTCAGAAATAGAAAAATTCACATATCTCCTAAACGGTGCGTCGAGAAACAAAACGGATGAAATTCCATAATCACCCTTATACAAGATATAATAATGGCCACATATCCTAAACGTTGAGTATAAAGCAAAAGGACGAGCACGGATCGAACCCCATTTTTACCGTCCAAGAGCCACACTAACCAGTGGATCACCTATGACCACTTAGGGGTAAAAATATCCAAGTTATCTCTTTACTTTACTTTAACTACCGTACAGACTACAGTCTAGAGAATTGTACGTAAAACGGAATAACGCGAAATATGTTCAATCAAAAGGAATACAGTCTATTTCGATGAGTCTCGTGTCCTTGGGAAAGCTAAAGCGTGTCTCAGTAAGAATTAACTTTTTCATTTTAAAATAAAAATACGTACTTTCTGAGACAGTTGTGATTTTTTTATTGGATTGTACAAAAGACATATTCCGATTAATTACGCAGTAAAATATCTGTCATATTGCTCCCAACGGCTCTAATGACTGGCCACTACTATTTTCACGAAATTTTCCATGACATTGGGAACGAAGTTCCTTATCCCCCTTTGCGGAATGCAAGTTAAATAAAAAAAATTAAACAACTTTTGTTTTAACCCTATTATGCTACAACCCACTATTATCAACTATATTGTTTACTTTCGCTTTGGTTTGTATCTAGACTAACGGCTTGGATCATAGAACAAGAAATTAACTAGATGTCTCACATATGTTGGGAAATTTCTTGTTTAATGGGAAGTTTTCTAGGTGGAGCCTGTAACTAAATTTAAGTTGGTCAGAACAGCGATCGAACCCTGGATCTCATGTGCATGAGGCGCGCATACTACCATTGCACCACCGACGGCCAAAGTAATCCACGCTGGAAAATTCGCTCCCAGCAGCATATTGGAGGAATCATGTAAATGTTTGCAAGCTTTGTTTTTGGTGTTTGTTTTGTTTGTTTGTCGTGTGTCATGATTTTGTTTTCAGCAATTTTCAACAAACAGAGACTTAATTGGGTAAGAAAACATATTTCATAATCCATTAATAATTATGTATCCAACATGTAATACTGTAAGGCAAACACAATATATTTGGTCACAAGTATACTGTATTTGCGACAAGCTACAAATACAATATAATTGAATCCAAATAACAAAAAAAAAAACGATTTTTTAGCGTTTAGACTTTGCGTGGCTATTTACCAACATGATAGGACAGATCTTTACCGATCGCATCCAGGATGGTTTGAAAAACAGAAATATCACCTCTTAAATATTAAGCTGTCTTCGGGTCCTGATAATACCCCAGGGGACCGGTTGAAATATGGTGTTTCGGCGTTAGCAGATGTCATTACGCTGATCATCGGTGGTGCATGCACGGGCAAAAGTTGGAGTGGTTATCACTATCCCTGCAAAATATGATCTAACACTGTGAGGGAACTGGAGAGGTATTAAATTACTAAGTGCAATGGGAAAAGTAATGGTGACCCTTATTCTTCAGTGAGCCTCACGGAAGAAACAGGAAGGTTCCAGGCCTGGTCGTTCGTGTGCCGACTATGTGCACACTCCGTAGGATCATAGAACAATCAGTTGAACTTCACCCGAATCTGTGTCTTATACTTTTCTTAGACTTAGAACAAGAGTTTGATTGTGTACACCGTAACTCAATGTGGTCCACCTTGACCAAAAAGGGGATGCTGGACAAGGTAGTGCCCACGATCCATGATCTGGAAAAGGATGCATAGTATAATGTGAATTTCGTTTTAATGGAAAGGAAAGCCAACTTTTTATTACACATGCGGGAGTTGGACAAGGATGTGGCTTTGTCCTCCACTATTTATTCTGCTTAAGGACGAGGGAATGGAGGTAGCTACTGCAGAAGGATCGTTCGGCATTCAGTGGAGCATGTGTGAACATATAGATGATATTGACTATGGAGATTACATATATCTAATGGCCCACAAATTTGATGACATCGTGGACAAGTTAAACAGACTTTCCGAAAATGCGGAAAAAGTAAGATCCAGAATAAATACGAAGAGGACAAGGCTAATGCGTATTTGAATGCGTATTCGAACTCCACTAACAGTTTAAATAAAAATAAAAATAAATGGTTTCCCATTACATCCCATGAAGGGACAGGGGAGAACTTCTCACAATCACTGAGCTGTGCGCTTTCCAGTTTTGACTCACTGATTGGGACCTACAGTTTTACACCGATTCCGAATGGTATTTTGAGTAGCTTTTTCATGGCTATATACTCGATAGTGTCGCCGTCACTATGCGAGGTGACGGCCGCCGAAATAAATTTTAAGGTGGTCAGAGCAGTTTTCGAACCCAGGCTCTCATGTACAAGCGCCGCGCACACTAACCATTGCACCACCATCGGCCACCCACTAACAGTTTAAGGTTCAATAATTGAATACATGGATTCAGTCAACTATTTGGGATGCTAGATCCTCAAGGAAGGTGTATCCGCAGAGAAAATTGGTAATCTTATATATATGAACCGTGTTTCATTTCTAAACCTGCATCTATCAATCGTTCTCGAAACTTTTTTGAACTATACCCCACTGTGAGATTTTCAATGTTGATACGTGATAATAATCCTTGACTCCTTGTCTATAATCAGCTTTTTACAGAATTTAAATTATTTGCCAGATGGAAAATATATTGCAATTTCACCGATGGAAATGGTTTCTGAACCAATGTGCGCCGTCGACGAGCATATCATGTCGGCTTCACTCACTGATTGAACGCGTGTAAAAATCTGACTGACTACATGTACTGCAGATAACTACAAAGGGTACTGATACGAAGGTATTAGTTACTGCAATGAGTTGCTTACACTGTAGAGCATACATTTGCTCACTTCTGACGAAACTAGTGTCGAGGTGCCAATTGTTTTCAGTGTATGATTACATCAACGGTACTCGAGGGCAAGAAGGCTATAAACAATTTATACAACTGTAGTAGCCTGGGAATCATATGAGCTCATAAACATTGCGGCATCTTGTTTATCAAGAGAAATACCAGAAAGTGCGGGCATTTTTATGTCATTGGTTATTTCCGTTAAAGTTCTATAGTTTTTCCAATTACATGTGGATAGTTTTAGTTTAGTATAGTTTTTCCAATTACATGTGGAATTCTCCATATGCCTTAGTTTGATTGTGTTCTACATTCTTTAACTACCTGTAGAATTTCCCGTACAACCCTTATTTTTTTACTCTACCTGTAATCCTTTCTCTTGTTCTAATTGTTTGTGGTTTTAGATATTAAAGAGAAAATAGCTTGAGTGGAACTATTCTATGTTGCAATTGCGAAGTGTGCAAACATGATAAGTTATTTTTTAGCTATTATAGACAATCTTTGTATATTAAAATTATATTGAACAAAAATGTGCTAAAAATTATCCAAACACTGAAGACATGAAAGTAACAACCTTATCGCGTAACACGCATCATATCAATAATACTAATAACTTTATCGTGTAACACACATCACACTAGTGTACCAAGATGATGTGTTTTTTGTAACGTTTATAACCACTGAGGCTACCTGCTTGACGGCCCAGGAATTCTTGTTATATTCGTAAGCCGGTCGAGACTTTGGTTATCCCTTGAAATGTCAAAATTCAATACGATGATTTTCCAAGTGTTTGGCAGGTGACTTGTAATAATTCAATACTTTAAAAATACTGGAAAGTTGGAACGATATTTTAAATAAATGCATCCACACATGCGCATTAAAATTCTACTGAACAAAAATGTGCTAAAAGTAAGCCAAACACTGAAGACATGAAAGTAACAACCTTATCGCGTAACACGCATCATATCAATAATACTAATAACTTTATCGTGTAACACACATCACACTAGTGTACCCAGATGATGTTTTTTTTGTAACGTTTATAACCACTGGGGCTATCTGCTTGACGACACAGGAATTTCTGTTATATTCGTAAGCCGGTCGAGACTTTGGTTATCCCTTGAAATGTCAAAATCCAATACGATGATTTTCCAAGTGTTTGGCAGGCGACTTGCAATAATTTAATACTTTAAAAATACGGGAAAGTTGGAACGATATTTAAAATAAATGCATCCACACATGCGCATTAAAATTCTATTGAACAAAAATGCGCTAAAAATAATCCAAACAATGAAGACATGAAACTGACAACTTTATCGCGTAACACGCATCATACCACTAATACTAATAACCTTATCGCATAACTCACATCACACTAGTGTACCAATATGATGTGTTTTTTGTAACGTTTATAACCACTGGGGCTATCTACTTGACGACACATGAATTTTTGTTATATTCGTAAGCCGGTCGAGACTTTGGTTATCCCTTGAAATGTCAAAATTCAATACGAAGATTTTCCAAGTGTTTGGCAGGTGACTTGTAATAATTCAATACTTTAAAAATACTGGAAAGTTGGAACGATATTTAAAATAAATGCATCCACACATGCGCATTAAAATTCTATTGAACAAAAATGCGCTAAAAATAATCCAAACAATGAAGACATGAAACTAACAACCTTATCGCGTAACACGCATCATATCAATAATACTAATAGCCTTATCGCATAACTCGCATCGCACTAGTGAACCAAGATGATGTGTTTTTGGTAACGTTCATAACCACTGGGGCTACCTGCTTGACGACACAGGAATTTTTGTTATATTCGTAAGCCAGTCGAAACATTTTTATTCCTTGAAATGTCAATATTCTACACGACGATTTTCCAAGTGTTTCGCAGGTGACTTGTAATAATGTTATACTTGAAAAATACTGGAAATTTGTAACGATATTTAAAATACATGCATCCACACGTGTATATTAAAATTATATTGAGCAAAAATGTGCTAAAACTAATCCACACAATGAAGACATTAAACTAACCACCTTATCGCGTAACACGCATCGTATCAATAATACTAATAGCTTTATCGCGTAACTCACATCACACTAGTGTACCCAGATGATGTTTTTTTGTTACGTTTATAACCGCTGGGGCTACCTGCTTGACGACACAGTAATATTTGTTATATTCGTAAGTCAGTAACTGTAACTGCTTGACAACACAGGAATGCTTGCATTTTTGCTATTTTCGTAAAACGCAGTTGAGACTTGTTTATCCCTTGATGTGTCAAAATTCAACAGGAAGATTTTCCAAGTGTTTGGCAGGTGACATTTAATAATTTAATAATTAATCAATAAATTGAATATTAAGGAAGTATGAGAAAACAGTTTTGAATATATTTGTCATAAATGTAGTTTCAATGTCAACTCAAAAATTCAGTAATGAACTGGAATAAAATACAAATCAATACCCAGGATTCCTCATTTATGGGACGAATAAAACTGGCATTGCTCAATCATGAAAGGCAGTTGGAAATTGGAAAACGTTAGGGTCTGGGGACTAACGTAAGAACAGCGGAAAAAATTTAGGTAAAAAACGATTTTAACCATATTCAATCACATCCTGGAATATCGGGAACATTCCTTAACCACGCAATGTAAATGTACAGGTTCAACGATTGGGACGTAGTATGGCGTCCCGTGGTGTCACAGTGGTCCTAGTTTGTTCACAGTGTGTCAATTGTGACAGCCACTTCTTTCTAACCTAACCTTAGATTTTAACCAATATAAAAAATATATTTATTTCCAGTTTTTTGTTTGCTTTTAAGGTTTGCACAGGCTTGAGAGGATAGACGAAGAAAAGACTGCTACAAACATACAATCTACTAGTGGCTGTCTGTGCCTGTATATTGGAGCTGGTTTGTCGTCCATTGAGGAGTCTATGTATACATTCAGTGTTTGGACGAAACTCAAGAAACTGCACAAGAAGCACAAAAGGTCTGTTCATCGCAGTGTTCAGGCTGCAAATACTGCACGCATACAATGTGATGGAGTGTCTAAGCTGGCGGTGCTCAGTCATGAGAGGCCGTTGGCAATTTGAAATTTTAGTGCTTTTATTTTTATGTCTCCTAGCAAAATTATGTCTATTTTTATGTCTCCTATCAAAATTATAAATACTATCTTTGAACATTTTAAAGTTTAATTTTTATTAAATCTTCAGCCACAGTATTGTAACACACGACCTCAGCACTTGCAGCAGAGGAGTTACCTGGCGACTATCACATATAGAAAGACGAGTTATCATGAACAATTGCATCACTCTTGCATTATCTTAGTAGGACTGCCCACCGGCTTGTTTGGAGTAGGAAAGTCTGCATACCAAAGGGTATCCGTTCTGCCTTCTACGAGTACGCCTGCCAGCAAGACTGCTTAAAGAAGGGAAGCGTGCATGCCTGTGGGATATTTTCGAAGGTACAGAGTGGACCTCCTGACAGGCCTGAATTCGGAAGGGAAACAAGCATGTGTATCTGATGATTTTGTACCTGTATATGAGGCCTCTCTTGAGGCCTCTTTCATGAAGCGAGATGTGAATGTGTACGGAATTTTTCACCAGTCTCTGTGAATGAGGAAGGACGGCCTGTGTGACTGCCTGCTGAGAAGAAGGCATAATTAAATGTCAACAAACTGCCTCAGAAAACATATATTTTTCCATCTAATTCGCGGCAGATATTTTTTTCCATCTAATTCGCGGCAAACACAATCTAATCTAATGTATATTGGCTGTATACTATTGAAAATGTCACAACCTCTTAAAGTAAGTCCATGTTTTCCAAGAACGGTAGGCTATCTTAGTACTTATGTACGTCATATCAAAATCGTAACGTACCTAGTTCGGGTTGTGTACACATGTGCATACTTTAAAGATAGATGCAGTGTATCTGATGTTTCTTGTAAGGTATGTGTTTGCGTACTGTACGTAATGAAGTACCGTACATATCACAAACGTTCAGTATGTTCGTGTATTTTTCAAAGCCTGCATTTTGAGAACTTTCATGAAATTTGACAATATTTACTAAGTATTCAGAAAACGTTCGAGAACCTTCTATAAAAATATGTTAAACTCTTCTAAACGAAAAATAAATCGATTAAAAAAATCTCTCCACTAACTGCAATCCTTTAACGACTCTTTTGAAAAGAGTTCGCATATGTGTCCTTGGTATCTAATGTTTATGCTATAATATGAACCTCAACCAAATTAAATTTCTCCATTTAAAATGTAATTATTTTTTAATTAAATAAAAATACACAAAGAAGCCTTTACCCCACTTGTCGTTAACAAAAAGCAATATCCTGTTTGTACTAAATTTCTATCACAAAATCACTAGCATTTTTTGTCTGCCGCTGCTGCTGCTACTGCTTCTAACTAACAACAGTCAACAACATATCACATATGCATGACAAACAAGCAAACATTAACAGTAACAAGAGAGCAGCGTATCAGCAACAACACTAGGGCAGTGCAGCAACACCAAATTGTATGCATGTACAAATGTTGCATGCATGTCTTTAAAGTAAAAAGGACGTTTATCACTTTGTGATAATCTCTTGAAACTAAACAACAACAAAAGCACACTGGCAACAAAAGCAAAGCATATTATGTCAAACAAGGCACAAGTTAGCGTGTGTATTAAATCGTTAAAATGGACAACACCAAACGTCCAGGCGATCCACATCAGCGGTAGCAACAGCAGGCACTGACCAGGAAGAAGCAGAAAGAAACTCTAGAACATTACATGTGGGGCTTTGTGTCGACCATTCCTCAACTTATTACCATCACTACGCCACTACTCAATGGTCAGCAGGACAGTGGAGGAATTGTATAAAATAATATGAAAAAAACAAATGTACTACTTCGAGCGGAACTCTAAGCAGTGTTGCTGATTAATAAACTGTCCGGAATATTGATCAAATATTAGACACATTGTACTTATTTAAACGATGGATCACTAACATTCCCACAGTAATATAAATCTAACAGCTATAGGTTTATGTTCAGTCTATACACAATTTACACAGCGATTGCTAAACTGTGTTTGAAGTCTATATTTGAAACCCAAAACTAATCATCAATACACAACAAATGCAATTGAAATCAGTCGCCAATTTCACTAACTTACCACATTTCTACACTGTGCGGCAGTACGTCTTACAAAAAAAAAACTGAAAAGAAATCAAAAAATTGCCTGAAAGATGTCTTGCAATGATTGCATTTTATTCCCCCCCCCATCATTTCTACATTGTAACTGTAGTTGTTGTTTTCGTCACTGTTGCCGAAGAGGAAAAGGAAATTCTGAATAAAATGAAGAAAACTGAAACATTTTAAAATAAGCGAAAACGCAAAGGAGTGGAAGTCCTGCTAAAGATACCAGCGCAAACGCATCGCAACACTCATTTGGTGCTATTTAGCGATGATGATCATCATCATGACATTCAACTTACCATGTTGGTGTTTGGAATTGAGGTTGATGCTGAGGATGAGGATGGACCTGGTGCTGATAATGGTGATGAGAATGAGAATGACGGTCAACGGCGTTGAATAACTTTAACATTTTGCAGATCTTACGCATGCGTTTTATTGACAAATGAATAAGAAATTATACATATACATCTAAACGACAAGGGACGGCACAGGATATGATTTGGACATAGCACAGTGGTCAGGGGAAACTTCTGGGCTGTGATTTAACAATTATTTCCCGTTTATATCCAATGAAGGGATAGGATATAGCTTCTTACAAATCGCAAAATGAACACATTCGAAATTGCAGAATCTCTAAAAAGGACCAACAATCCTTCATCGAATTTTACATTAACAAACTTTCTCATAACTAATCCCTCGAGAGTGTTGATACCACTAAGTGCAGTGACTGCTGCCAAGTGATGTACAAAAGTAGCGCACACTAAAAATTTTACCAGCGAAGTCAAAATATCTGGGTTTAACAACAAAACGAGTTCTATGACAATAAATGTGCGCAGAATTTTGGGATAATATCAGCATGAGATAGTGCCCAGGCTCAGACCCAGCCCCAGAACAAGAACCAGAACCGAAACAAGAACCGAAACAAGAACCAGAACCAGAATCAGAACTAGAAACAGAACCAGAACCAGATTCAGAACTTAAACCAGAACCAAAACCAGAACCAGAACCAAAACCAGAACCACAACCAGTACCAGAACCGGCACCAAAGCCAACCAGCAACCCAGACTCAGACCCACTCCCGGACCCCGACCCAAACCCCGACCCAGCCCCAGACCCATACCCAGACCTACACCCAGACCCAGACCCAGACCCAGACCCACACCCAGACCCGGACCCATACCCAGACCCAGACCCAGATGTACAAAAGTAGCGCACACTAAAAATTTTACCAGCGAAGTCAAAATATCTGGGTTTAACAACAAAACGAGTTCTATGACAATAAATGTGCGCAGAATTTTGGGATAATATCAGCATGAGATAGTGCCCAGGCTCAGACCCAGACCCAGACCCAGACCCAGACCCAGACCCTGACCCAGACCCAGACCCAGACCTAGACCCAAACCTAGACCCAAACCCAGACCCAGACCCAGACCCAGACCCAGACCCAGACCCAACCCAGACCCAGATCCAGACCCAAACCCAGACCCAGACTGACACCCAGACCCAGATCCATACACAGAACCAGAACCAGATCCAAACCCAGACCCAGACCCAGACACAGACACAGACCCAGACCCAGACCCAGACCGAGACCCAGACCCAGACCCAGACCCAGACCCAGACCCAGACCCAGACCCAGACCCAGACCCAGACCCAGACCCAGACCCAGACCCAGACCCAGACCCAGACCCAGACCCAGACCTAGACCCAGACCCAGACCCAGACCCAGACCCAGACCCAGACCCTGACCCAGACCCAGACCCAGACCTAGACCCAAACCTAGACCCAAACCCAGACCCAGACCCAGACCCAGACCCAGACCCAGACCCAGACCCAACCCAGACCCAGATCCAGACCCAAACCCAGACCCAGACTGACACCCAGACCCAGATCCATACACAGAACCAGAACCAGATCCAAACCCAGACCCAGACCCAGACACAGACACAGACCCAGACCCAGACCCAGACCCAGACCGAGACCCAGACCCAGACCCAGACCCAGACCCAGACCCAGACCCAGACCCAGACCCAGACCCCGAC